>NQII01001249.1:263504-374906 GCA_002778355.1 Clitarchus hookeri
GAGCTCAGATTACGACTGCACGTGCCTCTCGTTTACTTCTGTAATGAGACGTGTGACCACTTCTTTAAGTATGCCATTGTCTTAATAGTTTTTTAATGGGTCTATCAGTCGAGCCTGCAATTGGGATATTTCGGGCTCTGTATGTGTGAAGGTGTGTGTGTGTTACGTATGAGCAAGTGGAGAGAATGATACTCCCATCACCCCCTTTTTGCTTAGTTTCACAGCATCACAAAGTATCTTTGGTTTCGCCAAAATTAATAACAAAATATTACATTAAATTTTTTATTCGAAAGGAAACAAAGGTGGAGTACAGTTCAAGTCAGAATTTATTTACAAAAAAATCGAAAAAAGAATTAATTTTCTAGCATGCTAAAGGGATTAAAATAACTAAAATTCCATGGCCTCCGTAATACACTGGCTGCAATATGTTCTAATTTTTTTTCGCACTTGAGAAGTCTTTCCTTTTATGTTCCAACGAAGTTGAAGTTTGATGAATGAGAGCTGTGTGCGCGTGTCTTTGCTGGCATTCGTATTGTGGTATAAATCTGCATGGTGGACTAGTATCTCGGGAATAAAACTGTGTTTTAGTTGGCGTAATTCATAAAGAGTGAATACTATAGACACCTGCTGGAATAAAGGCCACACACATATACATAGACATGTTCGCATTGCACTTTTCATTCGGCTAAAGGCACGTAGCAGGATGGTGTGACACTGAGGGGGAGGGTGGGGTGTTTTCCCGTGGATCAGATATATCTCTGAATGGAGCTAGCGCCCACGAATGTAGGAAAATACAGAAATTTGTTTGCTGAAGGTAACTGTTTTTTATGATTTTGTACTTGCGGTGGGTGTACCTTTACGGTAGTGTCTCCACACTGTATATAATTTTTTCCCTGCAATACTTACTATAAGTGCATTATTTATGAGTATAAAGAGTTTTATATACTGAGAGTAAAGGCACTATGGGCAATTTGGCACATCGGGACCTGGGACTGGAGCGTTAGTGCTGTTCGTGCTCTGTCATTTCGGTCGTCCGGTGGCCATCCATGTAACCTTGACATTGACCTTGACACCGGAAGCCTCTGACTTTGGAAAATTAATTTAAATGTTTACTAAGATTTATTATTTAAAATTACTAAAAATTTATTATTAAAAATTACAAAAAAATTTTTTTTTTAATTATAAAAATATATTTCTTAAAAATTATTTTAAAATATTATAATTCCGAAGGTCCCCTTTAGCACCCACCCAATAAATGACTGGCTCTCACCAATTCCTATTGACTGTTTAGACGGCAGGCCTCCACTTCCACCACTCCCCCTTCCAATATATTCATTTGTCCAATTGCCCCATCCCCACCTCCAATTACTCACCTTCTTTCTGCCAATTAGTCGATGAAGAAGAAGAAGACTCTAGACTCTAGATAAAGATGAGGCGTCCCGTCGAATATGGGTATTATAGGAAGTGGCTGTTGAGGAGGATGAAGTGAAGAATAAGATAAGATGAGAAATAGGAACATAGGAGGAAGGAAATAGAAATATACAAATAATGGAAAGAAATAGGAATATGGAGAAGGATAGAAGAAGAAGTTGTTAAAGAATAGGATGAAGAGAAGAAGAACAAGAGAAAAGAAGAATAAGAAGTAATATGGTCAAAATGATAAAAAAAGAAAGCATAATAAATAGAAGATAAAGAAATTAAGAATGAGAAAAAGTAAATATGATTAATAGATTAACTGATTAAAAGAAGGAGATGAGAAGATATGGTAATTNGAGGAGATGAGAAAATATAGTAATTAAAGAAAAAGTATTTATAACAAAAAGAAGATGGTGAAGAAGAACAATAATCAAAAACCTCGGATGGCCTTTGGCTAAGAGAGGTGAGGAGGAAACTAATTGTAATTGAATTGCCAATTAGTCGAGTTCACACCAACCCCTTCCAATATATTTAATTGCCCCTTTATCCCACCCCCTCCAACACCTCGTCATTTCTCATTCTGTCGTATGCAGCCATCTCGGTGGGTTTTTTGAATGTCATTTGTTTACACATTGCTGGATATGGCCATCTTGGATTTCATATGTTTACATTTTCAATGCTTAGGTGGCGCTATTAAGTACCTATTTACCCACCAGGCAGTGCTAACTTCTCGATTTAGCCACCAGGTGAGCTGACGTTCTCTCTTACCTATGCTCAACACGCTATATAGTTTTTTCGTTTGTCATATGGTTACATTTTTAACACCTAGGTGGCGCTAGTGTACTAATTACCGATTTCGTCACCAAGCAAGCTGCCTATTAGCCACCAGGCAGCATCAATATTTGTTTATGTTTTTAAATTATAGGTGTTGCTGTCGGCGCCCTCCATATTGGATTGTTTGACAAACGTGTGACCTTCCCAATTTGTATCGGTGCTTTAGATAGCAAGCATGTTCTAGTAGTGAAACCAGATTTCAGTGATTTTCTATTCTATAACCACAAGAACTACCATTCGATTGTGCTGTTTGCGGTTGCAGGTGAAAACTATATGTTAAACTGTGTAGAAGTAGGTTCCCGTGGGAAAGAATCTGGTAATACTATCTTCGAAAATTCACAGCTCTATGAAATTGTGGAAAACGGGCAAGCAAATAATCCAAACGGAAAACCACTACCTAAAAGTACAGGTTTTCTCAGGGTAATCTCATGTTTGCTCTTTGAAAAAAAATATGTTTTACATCTGTATTTTCTCGCTGAATTAAAACCAAGATTTGTGAGGGTAAAGTAACCCATCCTGCTCACAATAATAAGTGTATGCAACCACTGGAAACTATATAACCATCAACATAGACCTGTGCGATTGTATTTTTTTAAGGATGTGCTACTGTTAAGGATATACCATATTCCAGAAGTTGGTGCAAGGCACATCCGGAGAGTGCTGTAGCGGCAAAAAGAAAAAAAAAAGGTGCATCCAACACTGAAAGATGGACAACTGTAAAGAAGATTGAGTGGTCTGACGAGTTAGTAGGCNAAAAAAAAAAGGTGCATCCAACACTGAAAGATGGACAACTGTAAAGAAGATTGAGTGGTCTGACGAGTTAGTAGGCTAGACAGCTATCGTGCTGATTAGACCTCATATTACAGTCCAGCGACCATTCTGTTTTGCAGCTTCATATCTAAGAAAACACCTNCTATCGTGCTGATTAGACCTCATATTACAGTCCAGCGACCATTCTGTTTTGCAGCTTCATATCTAAGAAAACACCAACTGCGGCATCCGAGACGGGCAACACAAACTGCCTGGCATGTAGTGTTAACAGCATATAAGCATCTATCATTTAAAAAGGTTGTCACTTGGTTGACAGATGTGGTGGGAAGCAGGTTGTTAAGACTATATTAATTTACTGAAACTGTGTAAACTGTTACAATATGAAGATTAAATATATGGTCGAACTCTGGTCATCTGTACCACCGGCTGCATTGACGAGGATACCGCGAATGCTTGCTGACTGTGGTTGTCAATGTTGCTCATCATGGACTGAGTGCAAGTTTAGTGGCAAGGTGTTTACATGAAGCTATAATACCCGACGACATGAGGTAAGTAACTGCTTATTCGGCACTTAATACGGGATTTACCGATATGATAATTGTGACAGGGTGTGGTATTAATTAAACTTGGAATGCTAATTACGAATTAAATATGAGAACTTGTATAAAATAATGTTTTTACACTCAAGAGTACAAGAGGTGTATGAGATTAATTTTACGCACACGCACACACACACATAAACACACACACACAAACACAAACACACACACATATGATTTTTTATTGCAAACTGCGTGGGACACAAAATAAATAGGGTTTTCCAGTTCATATGTACCTGTGGTTGGCTACAGAATATGTATATACAGACATCCGCATGCTCTTCGTAAAAGCTGAAATGTTATTGGGTCTTAGCACGAATCACTTTGGTGGGTGTATGAGTTCGCATCTGCTTGAAAACGAAGCAAGCCACCGATTGTATGAAATAGAGTGCGGAAAAAGTGTATATACACATACCTTCGTCGATTAGCTGATCATTAGATGTAAAAAAAAAAATGTTGCTTTTATTACAAAACTTTTGATAATAACTGATGGTGTGTACAGAGCAAATGTTCGAAAGGAAAGACCTCCGAACTGCTACGAGGTGATGGGCGTGGTATGCCATTTACTAGAATCAATAATTTGAATATGCTTTGCAAGACTTGTAAAGGTAGTGATCTATCATCTTAATGGTATGATTGGTGGTTTTTTTTTGGTAGAGGCAGACAATGGTAGGTTTTCAGTATTATTGGTATAAACAGTCTCGCAACATGGTCGTGTCTTTTTTTGTATGATCTGCCTATGCGACCAGTATGACATGGTGGTATGTTTGATAAGTATTTGGTTTTGAATATTTTCGTTGGAATGGATAATTGGTATGTTCTGACAGTATTATCTTTCAGTATTGTTGGTCGGAATGATTGGTTGTAATATTTTAGCTCGATATCTGGTACGGCTTGTCTGTTTGGTTAGCAGTTTTGCTAGTATTGTACACTGAAGAGCTAAAAAAAACTGGTAAACCTGCCTAATATTGTGTAGGGCCTCCGCGAGCACGCAGAAGTGCCGGAAGACGACGTGGCATGGATTCGACTAATGTCTGAAGGTATGGGGGAGGCAATTCACACCATGAATCCTGCAGGACAGTCCTCAAATCCATAGGAGTGCGAGCAGGTTGAGTCTCTTCTGAACAGCATGTTGCAAGGCATCCCAGATATGCTCAATAATGTTCATATCTGGTGATTTAGGTGGCCAATGAAAGTGTCTAAAGTCAGAAGAGTGTTCCTGGAGCTGCTCGGTAGCAACTCTCGACAAGTGGGGTGTCGCATTGTCCTGCTGGAATTGTACACGTATGTCAGAATGCACAATGGACATGAATGGGTGCAGGTGATCGACAAGGATGCTTACGTATCTGTCACCTGTCAGAGTCGTATCTAGACATATCAGGAGTCCCATTTCACGCCAACTGCACACGCCCCATACTATGACAGAGCCTCCACCAGCTTGAACAGTCCCCTGTTGACATGTAGGGTCCATGGATTCATGAGGATGTCTCCATACCCGTACACGTCCATCCGCCCGATACAATTGGAACGAGACTCGTCAGACCAGGCAACGTGTTTCCAGTCATCAACAGTCCAATGGCGGTGTTGGCGGGCCCAGGCGAGGCGTAAAGCTTTGTGTCGTGCAGTCAACAACGGTACACGAGTGGGCCTTCGGCTCCGAAAGCCCATATCAATGATGGTCCGTTGAATAGTTCGCACGCTGGCACTTGTTGATGCTCCAGCATTGACATCTGCGTCAATTTTAGAAAGGGTTACACGTCTGTCACGTTTAATGATGCTCGTCAGTCGTCGTTTGTCCCGCTCGTTCACGATCTTTTTCCGGCCACAGCGATGTCGAAGATTTGATGTTTTACCGGATTCCCGATATTCACGGTACACTCGTGAAATGGTCGTACGTGAAAATCCTAATGTTATCGCTACCTCGGAGATGCTATGTCCCATCTCTCATGCGCCGACTATGACACCACGTTAAAACTGACTTAAATCTTGATAACCTGCCATTGTAGCAGCAGTAACCGATCTAGCAACTTTTCTAGACGCTTCTTGTCTTATGTAGGCGCTGCCAACCGCATCGCGTTTCTCTAATTGGTTCCATACCTCTGTTATTTGCATACGCACGCCTATACCAGTTTTTTTGGCTCTTCAGTGTACATGACAACGTGAATTAAACCATAGCCAAAACTAAACCATAGCCATAACTAAACCCTAGCCATAATTAAACCATTAACCATAACCATTTTTATTTCCAAGAGTTAAAATCATTAAATATAAACTTTACTGGTCAGAGACTAACCATNTAATGACATGGTGGTATTGTTATCGAGTATTTAGTTAGAATATTTTGAAGAAATGTCTGGTTAGAATTTTCTGACAGTATAAGAGCTATGGGTCTGGCTGGTCTGGCTGGTCTGGTGGTATAGCGGGTATTACTTGTTGATGTGATATATTGATATTAATTTTTTTGTATGGTTGGTTGTATTATAAATACATAGACTGTGGGCAACGACTGATGTTATGACAGGTTCATGTCGTTGAGGTTTAACGTGATATAATATTGTCTCGGAATATTTCGTATGTTAGTGGCTTGGTTTGTTTTTGACAGAAAAGTATTTTATGGCAGAGGATATTGTGTGATTGTTGAAATATCTGGTTGAATGGTCGGTAGGGTCTGACCATATGGTTGGGTGATATTGTATTAATTAGTATTGGTGTGAATGCTGGTTAAGATATATAATTTAAATTATATCGATATGAGGGACGGTTCTCTGTACAGCAAATAAAACATTTACCTAGCAAGTTGCAGAAACAAAAATAAATTATTTTCAATTGGCAGTGCTTTTCGCATCGTGCTGAAGTATAATGGTACGGAAATTTCGTATACTTGCGATACTACATGTATACTTTTAGCTGTCAGACTTGGAGTAATATTTTTAAAAGACATTCTAAAAATGTATAGCATCAGTTCTATACTAAATAAATGTTGCCTCATGCATTACAATTAACACCACACACACACCAATTAGCACCATGCGAACCACAATTAGCACCACATGCATTACAATTAGCACCAAAATTAGTACCACACACACCACAATTGGCACTGTATGCAGAAAAATTCTTCAATACTCTTGCAAAATATAATTAACTTTCAGAATGTGGTAAGATGAATCCTGCTCTTGCTCATGCTCCTGCTATTGATCTTGCTCTTGCTAGTGCTCNGCTCTTGCTCATGCTCCTGCTATTGATCTTGCTCTTGCTAGTGCTCTTACTCCTGTTCCTGTCCCTGCTCTTGCTCCTGTTCTGTACGAAAAGGTGCTGCTTTGCACTGAACAGATTGAAAAAATTACAAATTGAAAGAATGACAGAATGATTGAATGATTGAATAAAAAAGTTATTGAAAGGATGGAAGTTTGGTTTAAAGACTGGAAGATTGGTTTACAGATTGGAATATTAGTTTAAATATTTGGTGTGTCTGTATGGTTGATTGGATTTTCTGGTATTCTCTGATTGCCAGGTCTGTATAAATTGATGGTATTATGTGATGTTATGGTTTTTGACCAGTGGTGATTGGATTGTTTGGCTGGAATATTTGATTTTTTCGTTTGGAGGTATCTTGCTTGTATGGTCTATTATCATGGTTCAAATGTATGATTTAATTCTTTGGTTGACTGTTTTTGGTGGGATCCCTTGCTTGTTTGGTCTATTAGTATGGTAGTAGCGATGTTTTTGGAAAATGCGCCTGGGATATTTAGTAGGTTGGGGGTTGGTGGTAGGGCAAACTCTCTTTTTGATGCAATAACTTGCTGATATTGTTTATAGCTGTGTTATTCTGTAAGGCTGTATTGTATTCCTGAGTTATGGTTGTTCATACAACAACCAGTGCGATACGGTTCGCTGTTAAGAAGGACTGGAGGTATGGTAACATGCATGTGGTTGAAATTATGAGCTGAATATTACATTAGTCAGTCTGACAATGTGAACTATGCTGTATAGGCTCTCTGCACTATTTTAATAGGTAGTTTGTTTTTATATGTTTTAATTGACTCGGTGTTATGACTGGATTGCCTCTTTGTTGTTGTTAAGGACAAACTGGTTTGATGAAATGTTTGGCAGGTATGCTTGACTAGTATTACAATATTATGTTTTTTTTAGCATGATCTCTGGACATGGAACATTTTTCCAGGGTTGTTTGTCTCTTGTAATGGTTTTAATGATAATATTGATATAATATAATATTTACTGATTTTATGACTTGTTTGTTTGGCTGGATTGATTTTATGACTGTTTAAATATTAAAAGACTAAAATTAGTGGAATTGTGTGTTATTTACTGATTGTATGGCTTGCCTCTTCGGTTGGGTTACTTTTATGGCAGGTAGATCTCGATGACATGAACTATTGGTATAACTTGACTGTACCGTTGGTTTTGCTTGTATGGCTGTTTGAACTTGTTGGAGTGTCCTATCATTATTAAATGGTAGTATGGTTGGTTCGATGGCAGGTTTATTTAGAAGGATTTTTAGTTCTTCCTTGCTGTATGGCTATCGTATGATGTTAGTTTGATTGTATTGTAGGTATAGCTGTTATGTTAATGTAATATGACCTAACCACATATTTCGGTTGGTTTGGCGGTATGACAAGAGTGTAGCTTCGATAGTGTGGCCAGAATGGTTTAACTGTATGATTAGTTTGTATGGGCAGAAATGGTTTAATGGTATGTTTAGTTAGTATGAGAGGCAAGAATATACTTAGCTGGTATGCTTGGTTAGTATGATTGGATGGTATAATAATATGTTGGTATGGTATTTGGGAATTAAGTCTGTATGGGTGTCGTAGATGGTGTAAATTGATGGTACAGAAGTTATGATTTGAATATTTGGCTGACTGGACTGATGGAATGGCTTGTTTATATGTATAACTGGCGAGGTTAGATGGAATGGCAGTCTATATGGTACTGGGGCTGTTATGATTGATCTATATATATGAGGTCGGTGTTTGATATGGTCTATATGGCTGGTATAATCAACTTATTAGAGAAGTACGAAATTAGTAGTTGGTATGGTATGATGTAGTATACTGATTATAATGTTGTATATGTGTGGTGTTGCTGGTTGGTACAGTACTGCTAGCTGGTATGGTTATTGGTGTATGATTTGGCATGCTCGAGGTATGGTAGTCGGAATGGTTATTGGTATAGATGGTTGGTATAATCAGCTGGTTGGTATAATCAGCTGGTTGGTTGGTCTGGTTTATTGGTTGCTATATTTGGTTGGTATTGCATCTTGAATATTTAGCATGCGTGCTGGTGATGATGCTATGACGAACATGTTAGAGTTGTGATTTTTGTATATTTTAATAGGTATTGGCTGTATTGTNGTGCTGGTGATGATGCTATGACGAACATGTTAGAGTTGTGATTTTTGTATATTTTAATAGGTATTGGCTGTATTGCATGTGTGGTATAATGTTGCGAAGTATATTTTTTTTCTGGTGATAGTCGTTAGAGCAGATGTTATGGAAAATAGTTTTATTTTTTGGAAAGGCTAGTGTGCAATGAATAGTTGAAGTATGCTTGAGTTATAGTGAGTGGTATGTGGTGAGTGTATGTTGGTTGGTAGAGCATATGAAATGGGTATTATGTTATAGACTGGTCTCAACTGTATGGTTGTTTGATACACTAGAGTGTTGATAGAAGGTGTGATTAGTGTGATGGGTGTTATGGCTGATTAGTAATGACCGAGTTATTCTTGGAGATATAGCAGAAGGTATGTAATTGGTCTGGTATCAGTCGGTAATGATAGTTTGGCAGATGGTAAGAATGTTTGTGTTGTGGATTGGTCTGGACTGTAAATTTGCTTTTTATGCTTGGGTTATCATGGATGGCATGGTTCGTATGTTGGGTGTTATGTTTCCCAGTATATCTGTCTTGTGATTGTTAGTATATGTAAACTGATGTGGGCNGTGCTGGTGATGATGCTATGACGAACATGTTAGAGTTGTGATTTTTGTATATTTTAATAGGTATTGGCTGTATTGTATGTGTGGTATAATGTTGCGAAGTATATTTTTTTCTGGTGATAGTCGTTAGAGCAGATGTTATGGAAAATAGTTTTATTTTTTGGAAAGGCTAGTGTGTAATGAATAGTTGAAGTATGCTTGAGTTATAGTGAGTGGTATGTGGTGAGTGTATGTTGGTTGGTAGAGCATATTAAATGGGTATTATGTTATAGACTGGTCTCAACTGTATGGTTGTTTGATACACTAGAGTGTTGATAGAAGGTGTGATTAGTGTGATGGGTGTTATGGCTGATTAGTAATGACCGAGTTATTCTTGGAGATATAGCAGAATGTATGTAATTGGTCTGGTATCAGTCGGTAATGATAGTTTGGCAGATGGTAAGAATGTTTGTGTTGTGGATTGGTCTGGACTGTAAATTTGCTTTTTATGCTTGGGTTATCATGGATGGTATGGTTCGTATGTTGGGTGTTATGTTTCCCAGTATATCTGTCTTGTGATTGTTAGTATATGTAAACTGATGTGGGCAGTTTGTGTCGGTCGGTGAGTCCTTTAATGCTAAGGCATGCTTGAATTAAAGTGTTTGATATGGGCAGTCAGTGTATTTTGACTGGTATTAGTCGGCATGGTAGATGGTATGAGAAGAAGTTGATTGTGTCACTGGTATGGGATGTATGTTTGCTTTGTGTGGTCTGTGTGGAACAATGGTTGAGGCATGCTTGAGCTATAGTGGGTGGAATGGTTGGTAGGTATAAGTGGTGTTGGTCGATAGAACAAATAGAATGGGTGTTAGGACTGGTCTCAGCTGTATAGAGCTTGGCACACTAGAGTTATGATGTAAGATGTGCCTGGTGTATTGGGCGGTACGGTTGATTAGTATGACTGAATATTTCTTTAGTTATAGGAGGTGAGGTGTTGGGTGGTCTGGTATGACTTGTATTATAAGGATGAAATTGTTGTTATGGTGGTATAGTGACTAGTATATTTGGCTGGTGTCGACTGGTAGAGCAGAAAGTATGAGCATTAAGTAAATTTTTGGTAAGGTCAATGTGGACTGAATGGTTGAGGTATAATCGAGTTAAGAGGTATGGACGATGAGTACATTTCGTCTGGTGTTTGTTGGTAGAACAGATGGCATACATGAGTTATAGCGGCTGGTNTTAGTTATAGGAGGTGAGGTGTTGGGTGGTCTGGTATGACTTGTATTATAAGGATGAAATTGTTGTTATGGTGGTATAGTGACTAGTATATTTGGCTGGTGTCGACTGGTAGAGCAGAAAGTATGAGCATTAAGTAAATTTTTGGTAAGGTCAATGTGGACTGAATGGTTGAGGTATAATCGAGTTAACAGGTATGGACGATGAGTACATTTCGTCTGGTGTTTGTTGGTAGAACAGATGGCATACATGAGTTATAGCGGCTGGTATGGTACCTGTGTGAGTGTATATAAGCGACTGGGTTACAGTTCGGTTGCTTAGTTTTGATAGTGACAGTAGTGAAAGACACTTTGCCTCAGCTCGTGAAAGCAAGGGGAATATACTATGGAGACAAAGGTTGCCAGTCCAGCAACAGTGGCATCGTCTGAGGTTGGCCCAGCACCATCGAGTTCTTCAAATGAAACACAAGCAGCAGCATCTCCATCGACTTCTTCAGGCATGACGCCAATAGCACCATCGACTTCTTTGGATGGTACACGTACATCAGTGCTGCCATCAATGACTTCGTCAAGTCCCCATTGCTGATACTGAGACAAGATATTTGCCTACATCCAAGGTGCAAGGAGGCATAAAAGAACTATTTGTGTGAAGGGGTTTTCCTATGCTAAGCAGCGATGCATAAATTGCAGACACATGTTCGAGCATGGCGATAAGCTGAAGATACACAGCAAGAACTGTAAAGGCAGAGTTTCAGCAGCTAAGGAACGACTTGTTCTAGCTGTTGGCGAAACCACATCGAATGGATTCTACCTGAAGCAATCAGCATTCAATAGAACTTTGAAAAGTTATGTGATTGGAAATAATTTTGTAGGTACGAAAGAGATGTGTACATACCTCGAACACATTAAGCAAAGGTCAATCAAACAATTAACAGAAAAAGTTGAAGAAGGTCCCAAATAATATAATTTTTCTCCGGGGTGTACCTACAAAAAGCCTCAACCTTTGGATGAAACCATCAGTTGGCGAGCATTTAAGACTGCGAATTAATCATTGTACAATATTGATGGAATTCCAGGGGCTGTAGAGACCTTGAAGAAGAACTTTGTTGTGAAGGAGAAGAATATATGACCAGGGGTCCTGTTTGGATACTTGCTAGCATAGACAGTCTTGAACTGCTTATAAGCAGATTATAGAATGATCTCAACTAATGAGACTGTAACGATTTTTTATCTTGAACTTCTAAACTTCTGTGAATAAATATTTTTTTGAAACAAAATGCATTTTCCTCTTTAATTTTTAAAACATTTCATAACTTTTTTATTACATGACATCAGATGCAACTGTCCTTAACGAGATGTACACCAACACAAAAACACTATGAATGAGTTCCTAGAAGCGATGGAACCAAAGTGGTGAAAAATATAAGTTCTGCACTAGTGGTTAAGTCCTACATAAGTTATGTGATGGTTTGTTTGATGAGTGGAACGAAAGTGATGTAATACAAAATGGGAGTTCAGCCTAAATCGATGTGGAATGACAGAGCAGGATGCCAAGATGGCAGGGTTCAGTAAAGTTGACTAAGGTGAAATGGAGGAATGAGCATGAATGTAATACCTGGGAAATTCTAGAAATTAATAGATGGTGATGTCATAGGGGTGGAGCAGGCAACAGGATGAGTAATTAAGAAAAAAAGGTAAAATGATAGAGCATGATGATAAAATGGTGGGCATGGAATGACAGAGCAGGAGAAAATGAAATAAAAGATTTTGGGAATGGAATAGCAGAGCATGAGAAATTAGGGATGGAATGACAGAGTATGAGAAAATTAAATCCAAGATGGCAGACTTAAGGTGGAATGATAGAGCAGGAGAAAATAAAAATCCTAGATGTCAGTCGAATGAAGATGAGTAATCAGGATACAATATGGCGGCAGTTATGTACTACAAGATGGCAGTGAAAACAATTTGGCTGGATGATGTAATACAAGATGGTGATGTAATCAAAGATGGTGACGTAATACAAGATAGCGGTGGCCGAATCCGCAAAGCCGGCTCCCGGCTCCTGTTCCCGGAGGAACCAAATGTATCTGCCGTCATGGAGGTTTTCTCGGATATTTAACTAGCTAGTGCGGGGGTTTTGTGGGAACGTCTGATAGCTCTTGTTATTCGTTGGTCCACACATCGGGATAAGGTTGGACTCGTGCTGGCAGTGGTTAAAAATTCACGATGGTAGTGGATGTGTTATCCTTTATAGGAGAATGTGCCCAGATAGCATTAAGAGCTATGCCCAGGGGGGTAGGTGGCTACCAAGAGAATAAAATGGTAACAATGAGAATAATAGTCTCGGATGGCCTGAGTGGCTGATTGAAGCCCAAAATAATTTATATGCATATATATTTTTTTTTCTTCTTTTACATTAGTAGTCTTAGCAGGAAAAGTAGCCTCCAACCCAGACGCCAAACACCCCTCGTCAGTGATTCATCGGCACTATCAGTAAATAAAGGAACACTCGCAATTAATCTCAGCTGCTGACAGTAAAATAAAGAACGTAGCCTAGACTAGGGCGTGAGAGTGAGTCGCAGTTCCCCATCCCACCCACACTTTCCTAGGCAGTTAATGATATAGGACATAATACGTACTATATAATTAACAGCCTAGGAAATCACATATTATGCAATGAAGTGAAGAGTGGAGTGGAGAGATCTGGACGAGCTCCTGCACATAGGACGTCATAAACTCGAGGTACGTGGGCGCCGCTAGTGGTTGCTTGTTAGTACACCCGTGTCAAACTACATGAACAATGGGAGATTGCCGATTGAATAGTAACGGTTGCCAGAAGTGTTCGCATTTTATTTCCGCATGGCGCACCAATTCCATTCGCCCTCGAGATATGCAACTTGTTTCGCAGTCAAGTACGTACGTATACCTGCAAATACCATGCGTTGTTTTGCCTAACTTAAACTTAAATTTAGAAATACTAGATAACATTTCCAATAATTTTGTTACTAGAATTTTTTGCTTATATAAGTCAATTGATGTTGTGGTTTGAATCTCGACATGTCATACAAAGAGACCTAGTATATATAAACTGTTCCTGTGCCCCAAGACGCTATCGGCTACCGAATTCAGTAAGCAATTCCGGATGTAAATTACGAACATTTTTTGGTTCAGCATCTTGCGTCAAAACCCCTATCGCGTACACACAGAGGATCAGTTGAATTTTGCTCATAGCGAGGGAAAATGCAGTTGAATTTAGAATGTGCCACTTGGCGTCACAAGTTTACTACTTACGCGTGTGTTATGCTCAGCTTAGAGTGCGTTATAAATATGAATGATCGTTATATTGCAAGTATGTTGTGGGGTTGTATCACACAGTGTAAATTGGTCTTATCATTTAAAATAGTACGGTACCACGGGATAAAAACATTTAAATATTTAATTAAAGTGTGTTATAGTTAGTAACGAAATCAATTAAAATACGAATAACACCTACCAGGGTTTGTTTAAATTTAATGTAGGGCAATACTGTAACAGCAGGAGGCACTAGTGTATTTAACTGCAAATTTCACAATTATTCTTAAAATTTCCCTATCCTGATATATCCGTTAACTCTACTGTTGTCATTTATACTTGATTTTGGAACAGAATAAATAAATTAACTCTGTTTATCGTGTAAATATGGGTGTATTGTCAATATAGTTGCATAAGTGACTGCCTAAGTTGGTAATTAGAAGTACTTGGCACAAATATGGTTTAGTTTTGTGAATACGATGCCAGTCGTCGATCTAGAATGGTGAAATATTATTCTGTTATATATCTGTTAATGTTTAGTATTTTCTTCGAGGTACACGGACAAGTACGCGTAGAATCGAGGCAAATATCATTAGTGACGCTGACACACTGCACACTCAATCTCTAAATAACACCGAAAATACTGTTGGATGTGCTTTCTTTAGTGTCAGATATTCACATGTCTTATTTAGGTATTCTTAGTTCGTTTACAAATTACTTCGAAACGAACTTCAGCCGTTTTTAAATCCTGCCAGAGGGAGCCTATTCGCTCTCCCGATCCTCTCAAAAAGACAAATTATAGAACGCTTCATTTTTTTTCAAGATGGTTAGCATTTGTCAAACTTGCTCAAAATTCCTGTAGAAATTATCTGATTCGTCGGCTAAAATGAGACATGCCACGTGTTACTAAAGTACAATGCAAAAATTTAACATTCACTAATTGTTACCACAGCAACGTAAATGCGTCCCTCGCAGTCTTCTAACACTATGTAAAATCGTTGTAACTATGCAACACTTACTGTAAAATCGCGTGAATATTAACGACACAGTCAAAATGCAAAATTCGTTAAACATATCTGAAAAACATAATTATTGTAGAAAATTAGTTCAGACTGCCCTTGGACATAATAAAATACCATTTTACTATCTAAAATCATATTTTAAATATAAAAATAAATTGAATTTTTTGGTTTTTACAAACAGTCAACTAAATAAACTGTGAAAAAGTCACTCTCTGCAAGACGAAAATATTCGAGAGCTCTAGTGAAATACTTTAATTGTGTTCAATCCTCATAGAAAATCATTCAGATGCTTCAAAAACATTATTCATATTGAGATTCTATTCGTTACTTGTTCAAAATATATAATAGTATTTATATGTATCCATTAACACGTAACACTAGTCATCATTTGCATTTATGTTCAACCAGCAAATTTATCTTTTTAAGATAAATTCAAGTCGTTCTCGTACATAAGCAAGCGTAGATACACATCTATAATCAAAAGTAAAACGTATTTAAAAGGCTAAATTGACCACGAAACCGTTGCAGCTGTCATGAAAGTGTTTGTTCACACTATCAGAATGCCACTTGTAAAAGTTTTGAGACACTGCCGTATGCAGAGGACGCATGTCTTGGAAATTCTTGGTTTTAACAACTTGTAAAATACTGAAACTGTTCCAGTAGTTGCGTGCAGAGGTTCTTAACTATCCTCGAGGTCTTGAGATCGTAAAGGGATATAACAAAGGCCTTTATATAAATTACGAACATGCTCGTTAGTCTTATCGTTCTCAAGGACATGGAGAAATAGTGAATATTTTCCGGGTTTCTAAGGTAAGAAACTTATGCATTTAACAATTTTATCGTGTTACAAACTTTCTACATACCTTCCAATTGACAGCATGTTTGTAAAATTTTTGTATAAATGACGTTAGGAGGTGGTAGAAAAAATATTCATATTGTTAGTGTTTGACACTAGCAGTTTTTCATTTTCATTTGAAGTGGTATTGTAAAATTACTCATTTTGTTTTTATTAAAGAAGTAATAAATGTTACTACTGTATATTTTTAAAAGTATAATTTGAAATATTCTTTACATTTAATAGTACAAAAAACGTTCAATATCTCTAATGGATTTACGGAGTTGGGGAGGAGATAAATGAGAAAACTGAAGAAAGCATTTGCTACCTCAGTAAACTCAGTTGGTCGTTATTTGTATAAGTGTGACCTATCATGTGGTATGCCAAAGTCAAATCGTTACCATAATTATTTGGAAATATAGCCTACATATATATCATAACTTGTAATCGTCCTTGTATTTGTATTGCGACCATAATCCACTTTCCACGCAGGCACTATTCTCTGGCGATATTGATACACACCCAATCATTTGGCCTTGCTTTATCAGAGAACATCTACTTTCTCCGTGTGCGTATTACATTCCACGGTCGCAAACTCCGAGTTCCAATATGTCGTCAATTCTAGCTCCGCGCCGGTGGAAAACCAAACTCTTGGCAACAAAATACATCTTAAAGGGAAGGTCCCTATTAATCCCACCGTAGGGCTGAACAACCACACTGAACTTCCTGTTAATGAAATCATATTTGAAATGTAATTTGGCCGTACACACGAGAGAAACAATAGGAATACTTCTTAAGAAATCAACTTTGATTTTTTTTACGCATTATACGTATAATTACCGTGTGTAATACTACCAGGCAGCGTATAATTTCTGTGCAAACTTTATTTTGCAAAGCATCGCGCTCAAAATGTTAAATTTTTTAACTCCTTTGTAAGCAATAAGAACGGTTTCCTACTAGCTACCGTGTGTGACGTAGTTGTACATACTTTAGTTTAACCATCTTAGTTTCAGAACGCGAACGTGTTGTCAGTCGGCCATCGTGGGTTGAAGACAAACGCTGAAATGTAAAAGGGGTGAAACTGTTTTCGGTAATGTATATGTTTCTTGTAACATCTATCGCTACTTTTAACTCGATTTCGCCGTTCATGGCCATCACTTCAGAAGTAAGACATGTCGGTGTTCCAAAACACTAATTCAGTACAGCGTTAGGAAATGAAATGGCCAAACGTTTTACAGTCATCACTATACTCCACTTTTATCTATCAATGATTTACATTCATGCCCATATATTCAATTTAAATATTTTCTTACAAAAACATACATGACGAAAAAAATCTACTTTTGTGTAGATGCATTTAAACATTTTAATTGCGTGCGTTTATTAATAAGTTATCATGTAAATATAGTTACCGAATATTTCTAAATTAGTTCTAGTAATCGAAGGAAAGATTAAGCCCTTATTGCCTGAATTAGCATTATATGGGTTTATTATTCCAGAAATGTTTAGGCGTATGAAGAAGGCCTGATCAAGAACACAAAAATTCAGAAATGTAAAGCAATAATGAAAGATAATATTATTGGTATTTCTATTCTGATCCAACAAAATGAAACATTTTTATATTTTAATAACAAAATGCATAAACGTGTTCATAATTGTGTTACAGCATAAACAATATTTTAAGGTATTGTGAAACGAAACAGTAATCTCTCGTTTGCCGTAAAGGTGTGGCCTTTAAAGTTAACTTTTGTGTGTTACGAATTATGTCAATGCAGTTGTAATGTGCTGTTACTCCGATTTATTTCAGTCAACAATATATTTGCCCAACGCGAGCACATATTTCCTATTTTTTTGGGCTTACCATTTGATAAAAGAGATTAATTTTAAGGCTCACGTGGTAGCCCTGTCTTTATTTATGTTTGTATCTTGAGAATAACGCATCTATAAATATACCATGATTTTGCGCGAGAAGTTTGGACATTCCATGGCGTTGAAATGGAAATTAAAAGTACTTATGTCGTTAATATTAGTTGACTAACAGTTAAATTATACACGCGGTCGGTCGTGTCTTAAATGTAGAAACATTTCACGTGTTCACAATGAAAAACAAACCTAACAGCTTACTGTGACTTTATCAAAATCATTTTCATGCGACTACAAAATTTTCAATAATAATGGCACTTCGAGAAATAAACACATGCCTAATTCTGCAACACCCGATAAAGACTTTTGTTGCCGCAGGAAAATATGTCAGAGGTTCACACTAACGAAACATCTTTGAAATGGCTGCAAAACTGTGCTTAAGTGTACGTCGATCATACTCTACTTCACGGAAGAACAGAAAACACGTCCTCTTGAGGCGAAGGAGATATACATGCCAACTTATGCATTCAGGAGCAACATTAATTCACCTTATACCATTATTCTTTCGGCTAAGGCTATATAATTAAGGTTAAATTATAGGAATAAGTAATTTGGTTAATACTTATTTAAAATTAACATAGTTTTATCGTTAATGCTGTAATTTATTTTTGTTCCGTCATCAGGGTTACCAGACATGTGGCACTCAAAAAGAGAACACTTTCAAGTAACTGGCATTAAAAAAAATGACACTTACAACAAAATTACATCAAGAAAGAGGGGAAAAAGTTTTACAATGGAAATATATAAAAATAGTTTATCGCAGGCCATTTAAAAAAAACATGCAAAACTTTATCCATAATTTGGTTCCATGTAGCTGTTAAGTAATACGAAATATTTTTTGAAACCAGCTAAAGTGATAATTATGTTCACTCTGAATATCGAAGTCAATTCAATTTAGTTTGTATAAACTACAGAATATTTGGCAAGGAAGCAATATAGAAGTATTCACATAAAACACAATTGTACATAAGCCCTGGGCACAATTTTGTTAGTTGACAGTTAACCACTCTCGCAAAGCTCAGATTCAGATACATATCGATCGTATTTATTTGACAATTTTATTTGCTCTAACAGGTTTTTATTTACTAGCAAGAAATCATATATTTTTGAATAGATTAGGCACTTCTCAATTTAGACATGTAAAAAACTGCCAGGAAAAAAAAGACTGTTAATAAAGACATAAGAATAGCGTAATATTCCACAAAAAGTTTGCAATTTTGCAGGAAGTTAGTCAACACCGTTAACTTGTTGTTTGACGACATAAAAAACCCCCACAAGAAAGTAAAATTTATCTGACTATCAATGTTCTTGGAAAAGAGGACATTTCGATTTTTTATGTAAAACCCGGCCGAACAGTTTACAAGGCCTTAAAAGAGGGCAAAGACATCGTAAAGTTTAAATAAAAGTAACATTGTGTTTTAATTGTTACGATAACGGAACATTCTTACCTTGATATTGGCTACAACCGTTAGCTGCACAAAACCATTCATGTTAAATTGCAAAAAATCTGAAGTGAAAGAAATCACAATATCTTAACAATACTCACTACAGCAAACACAATGCTTCGGCCTTGGCGAAGGACACGCAATTCAAAATTAGTCACACAAACAAAAAGCTTGAGCGGTAACGACGAGTGTCAACATTTTATTTGAAATCATAGATTTCATTGTGTCAAATAACATATTTGTTTAATTTACCTCTATCAGAGGTGTTGTGTTGCATGTTTTTTTAACAAAATCATCCGTCCATCTTCAACAGAATAAAATGGGGTTTTTTACTGACGATTGTTAAAACCAGTAACACGGCACCTCATGTAGCTTGTTTATTTTGAAAAATCTAAGAGTTTCGCATGTTTGAGTCCCGTCTGGGGAACGAAAGATTGTATATAATGAGTAAACTATAACAAACTGACGCGCAGTTTGGAGCTAGCGCTCATGTGCCCTAAATATGCGAACCTTCCGAATTAGTCGCACGAACACAAAGCTTGAGCGCGAGCCAGAGTGAATGTCAACAGTTTCTCTGGAATCTTTTTGGTGTGACAAATTAAAATTGGTTTCATCTTTCTGATCAGAGGTGCTCTGTCGCAGTTTTGTAACGAAATCATCCGTTAATCTTCTACAGAATAATGATGGTTTGGTTGACGACTGAGAAAAATACCAAACACATTATATTTGGTGCGACTTTTCAAAGGTCTGATAAAAAAAAGTGTGAAAAATCTGCGAATAGACTATACAAGCTAAGAGTTTCTGCTTAAGTGCCATAGGTTTAAGTCACATCTGAGAGCTAAGAGATTATCTATAATGAGTAAAATATAACAGATATAAACGCGCAGTTTGGAGTTTGGACCTATGCGCCTTAGAGGAGGATAATACACGCTAAGCTTCTGAAGTGGCGCAAAATGAGTCCCTAGATACGTGCAAGCGGCAGATTACGCTTCCAGAAGAAATGGGAACACCCCGAGAAGACATACCAGCCATTGTCACTGTCCGCCAAGTTTACTTTACATACGAGAGTCCAGGCGCGGATCTTCCGGGAACCGAGTCGGGGTCACTTCAGTGGAAGGCTGGCGTGCTATTATCACGACCGTCGAGGACCCAGTTAAACTTAACAATAATATTCTAAAAACGTATGCAGTAACTGCGCGTATTTCAAGGCAGTCGCTTATCTGGAGTTATTTTTACGTTTGAGACAGAGCAGCGCAGGAGCGATAAGGGTGACACTGTCGTGCTCATCAGGTGTGCCATCGCCGCTACGCGCAAGGTTCTGAACTGGCGTGCAGTGCCATCGTCGTGTTGCGTATACCTGTATGACTTAAAGGGGTCACTCTATCGTTTTATTAATGGAAAGTTTGACGCTAATTTCAATACAAACTCCTTTCGTAGTTAACCTCGAGTCCGTGCGGTACGTTTTTTGATACAGCAGTCTGATAAAGCCGTTTTTAACCATGTTAGAAGGATTCAAAGTAGTATTTACAGCATATGTAATATCGTGATAGTACCGTTCTGTCTTCGTGTGGGCTATGTTTCCTTTCGTAGGCAAACGTATTATAAACATACTTAACGTTTTATTTAAAGTTTAATGTTTAATTTAGTGACAAATGAAATCGGTTTATTTTTCGTTGCGATACAAATTATACAATTATAATAAGAACCCGTGTGAAGATAACATATTTATGTCTTTCACAAGTTCTTAGTTTCAGCCGTTGAATGGATATCAGGTCCACGGCAATATTAACTTTTATGTTGGCTAAATAGTACACACAGGGGAAGTGAAAAGGCACAAAAAAGAATTGTTTTGTTATTAACTTACGCTGTTTAACGACGCCAATAAAGAAAACGTTAGCCAGGTGTTGAAAATGGACTACAGAAATTTTAATTTCTTTGAGATAAAAACGCTGTGACTACGAAACTTTCTGAAGTAAACGTGTCGACTTATATATTAAATAAATGTTGTGTTTAGAATAATCGTCAAACCTCTATTTTTTTTAATTACTGAGCCGTAAATATGTAGCAAGGGTTTGTGCGTTTTTCACAGGAACGTGTCACGAAGAAAACCACAGTACCGACAAAATGTGTGTAATGTTACCGTCAGCTTTCATCTTTTCCTTAGGCGTCCGACTACAAGGAACTGCTTTCCGCGTTTGAAGCAAAGAAGCAAGGGCGTGACTGGCATGTATTTCAAATGCCATATCGCCGCTACGCGCAGAGCAGTGAAGCGGAGCGATTTGGGCAGTTCTCAACATCGAGGTCTTGAGAGCCGTATGGAGTAAGGAGCAGTGCCGGAATGCAATGGTGGGGAAAAGGGAGTTCCCTGAGAAAACCCGCCGACCAACGGCATCGTCCGGCCCGATTCCCACATGCAACCCCAGAAGGAATCGAACCCGGTTCATCTTGGTGGGAGACGAGTAGTCTAACCACTACACCACCGCGGCCCCGCGCAGAGCAGTGAACCAGTGTGTACACTCAAAGAAATTATTCACAAATTTATTATATCAATGTATACTATTAGTGAGAAAAGCTGGATGGTAAATTATTTTCCCAAACATCCATGTTAGCGTTCCTGCATTCGCTCGCGAAACAGTAAAATTCGTTGGGAAGTTTCCAACTTGTATAGTAGATCTGTTGAATCTGCTTCACTGGTATCAGTAGATTCTACTAATTATTTTAAGGACCGGCAGACCACAATAATATTGAAGAACTCTATCGAATTAGCATCACGATTTAGATTTCACAACTGTTTTGCGAAACTATTACAAGCGAATGCCGGAATGTTCGACTACTTCTTTCGTTTGTTTGTTCGAGTCGGTGACGAGATGTTTTAATCTCACATAAAAAAAAGATCCATAACGGGAATGGAAAACCACTTGCTTTAAAACACCTTTTAGTCTTTTTAGTATACAGAATGTCCCAGGAGGAAAGGTAACTATTCCATTATTCTGGTAAACGAAATGAGATGTTATTTTAAGTAAACATAGTTTATATATGTACACATGCGTCATATCGCAAATGATTTCCAAGGTAGAGATTCTTTAATGATTACGTTTTACTGTTAAGAGTGAGCCAAAGTTTAAGGTTAATTTTTGGAAACTCCTCCGTTTACTGGAACACATTGTTCTGCTATCGTGAGAGCGGCGCGCGTTGCTTGCCGGAGTACACCTGCACGTTCCTTTAGTTGGGCGACATCATTCGTAACGCGAGTTAGCAGTTCATTGTGTGCAGCAACCTTTAGTATACACACCTCACTTTTCATCCAATCCCATAAACCAAAGTCTAGCGGTGTTTGGTCAGGATATCATGGTGGACAGTTAATGGGACCACCGCGACCAGTCCACCGATTAGGGAACACGCAGTCGAAATATTGCTTCAGAAGTCTGGTAGAAAGCGATGTACCCCCGTCATGCTGAAAGCATATAGCCATCCATGTGGCTTTAGGAATGTTCTCTAGTTGTTCCTGTAATGTGCGCCGCGCAAATTTCAAATAACTTTGTACTGTCATGCGATATAAAATAACGGGACCGATCAACGCGTCAATCATACCACGCCATAAATTGAGTGAGAAACGAACTTGGAAATTTGTTTACATTGTAGCACGTGGATTCTTTGCGACCATCAATGGCTGTCACGCATATTGTTGACCCTATCCCAGTTAAATGTTGCTTCATCAGTAAACAGCAATGCAGGAAACACTTCACGAACGATCGCCAATTTTATCAGTGACAGAACTCGAGGCAAATATCACTGTTCCCTGTGTGAAAATGTTACACAGGCTGTGGTTGAATATGGTACATGCAAGCTCTCAACGTGCATTGTTCTTCATACACAGAGACGTGCTGAAAGTCTACGCATGTTAGTTGTACGGTTACTCTGAACCATGGGAAGTACGTATTGCGCGCCGCATGGCCGTGGAGAGGGACGCGATGAAGGCTGAGAGAAATGGAAAGAATTGCACGTCAATTAAAAAAAAAAAAAAAAAAAACACGCGCAAATTAAAGTTACTACGTTGGAAACCATTTGGAATAGGACACGTGCTCAAAATGACATCTCCTTTCATCTCCCGGAATAATGACCTTTCCTTCTAGGACATTCTATATAGTTTTGAGAGGTCTGGTAGTATTCACGCTCTAGTAAAGTTTGTTCGCGGTAAACTGGGGATTTTTTAAAGCCCTGCTTTCAGATCTACTTGTATGTACATTGAGTATCCTTCTGCTGTATGTAAAATTAACATTTCCGGGGGGCCTGATTACTTTATTCCTGCGTCAGTCAAGGGAAACTGTAAAATTGTTAGAAAAGTACATCTTTTAAAATTCTGGTAATTCTTAGACTTACGTGCATTAAAAAAACAGAAAGTAAAGAATTAATGCAGTATTCACAACTGTTTACCTAACATTTTAATTCAACGATAAAACATGATCCTACTCCTCCGTTGTTACCGGCTTCACTGGGCGCATGCCAGTCGGCGTGTCCATTAAAATATGCGCTGGTAGTGGAAGTGAATTTTTTTAAAGGTTGATTTCGAAAGTGCTTACTTTAATGTGAACTGCCAATACTAAGNAATGCAGTATTCACAACTGTTTACCTAACATTTTAATTCAACGATAAAACATGATCCTACTCCTCCGTTGTTACCAGCTTCACTGGGCGCATGCCAGTCGGCGTGTCCATTAAAATATACGCTGGTAGTGGAAGTGAATTTTTTTAAAGGTTGATTTCGAAAGTGCTTACTTTAATGTGAACTGCCAATACTAAGNCGCTGGTAGTGGAAGTGAATTTTTTTAAAGGTTGATTTCGAAAGTGCTTACTTTAATGTGAACTGCCAATACTAAGCGTTGCTCAATGACTTTGAACATAAGGCGCGGTGGATGTTCGTGACACTGGCATTAAGCTGATGGGCGTTGTTATTTGGGCCGGGTAGACATAGAAAACAATTAAAATGGTAGAGATCAGTTCGTGCCATCTGAAACAAAATTCGCAATCTATTTGAAAAATAAATAATTCATTATTCTGGGTGCGAGAAAAGGCAACTGCGTAGGGAGAAAAAATATTTGAAACAAGAAATGCTCGACTGTTTTTAAGCACCTCTAAAAGCCCTGGTTAAGATTTACTTCCCTCTTCGTTTTTTTCCGAAAGCGGCCGTAATGAGTGAAGAGGAATGGGTGGCTCTTAACAGTGAGGTATTGAGAGATGATTAGGGTGAATCGAGGTGAGTATTAAGCAGCGCTCGAATGCAAGGGCGGGGGAAACGGGAGATCCCCGAGGAAACCCGCAGAGTAGCGGCATCGTCCGGCACTATTCCCACATGCGAAAATCCTGGGGCAACACCACCGGGAATGGAACCCGGTTCGCCTACACAACCACGGCCCCTGCCGCCGTAATGGAAAATACACATTATCATGAGCATCAGTGAAGTAATAACGAGAAGTTGTTAGCAACCTAAATGCTATGAAATTATAAGGCAATTCGTACTTTAATATTTACAAAGCAAAAAAAAACGATTTCATCTGCAATAAATTTAAACATTACACTCGCAATACTTAGCTGACACTTAAAATTCACTACCGACTGAGCTGGAAGCTTGCATGGCATTAGTACGGTAGCATATACGCAGTTAAGGAGCAGTGATTTGATTTCTAAACCGCTCATTTGGATACAAACATTCTGTACAAAGATTTGTTAAACAGTTAGCATTATAATTATAATTTCCATTTCTAAGTGTCATGCCCATTTTTAGAGTTGCTGCAGACCTACTAACTGTACATCACCTGAAAAGTATCGCATTTGTTCTATAAAATAAGTTTTCGAGGAATGTTGTTAGCTATTTCTAACAAATAACTGCGCTATGACTGGGTGCCGTAGTTGATCATGTTTCACGTAAAACACTAAGTTAATAACTGTAATTTAATATTTTTCACTATATCCAGAAATTTTTTACAACTTTGCACTTTAGCAACATTTTCTTGTTGTACTCCATGAAAATGTTTTCCCAACTAATTTCCAAGCATGTGTTTTTTTTTAATAAGTCACATTATTTTACTTTTTGTCTCATGGCCAAGCATATTTTGTCTGTATCTAAATTTGTTTCTGGTTTATTAATATTTACGCTGCAACAAAACTGATTTTGTACATTTAACAGAATGTATGAGTTCACAAAACACAATTTACCAACAGTATACCTTAAATAATATTTGCTTGAATCAACTCTGCATATTTGATGGGCAGTATGCATTAAGTATTCTCTGGAGACAAAAATCTTTCCCCGCAGCAAGGCGTTTACTTTTGCCAGTTGGTCTGCACGCACGGGAATAATTGACTCTGAATAACAGAGATGTGTTTGATATACACGATAGCTGACCTTCAAAGCATAGCTGGAAAAAAAAAGCCATAATGATCAGTTTCCGTGCAAAGTGTCCGAGAGAACAGCGCTATTCCAGTCTGATTGAGAGCTTGATTTATTCAAGGTTGCTTGTCTTTGTTCTCGGCATTAGGCTAATGGTAGGCTTAAAAATGGTTTCTGCAAAAGCTTCTTGGATGCTGTTACAATTATCCTGAGTATATGATGTTTTTTTTTTGCCAGGGAAGAGTAGAATTGCTTGTCAGGATGAGAGTTTCTGTGGCGAGTGTCGTTTAAAGATGTTATGCCACAGAAAGGCTCGACTAAAGATAGGTCGAATTTTAATTATTAGCTAGTTTTAGTAACTGTTATGTTGGTAAAATTTTTTCGCCAACATTTCAGAAAAATTTAAGCCACATGTCTTATGAACTTTGTACTGATGTTGTTAGAACCTTTAGCTAATAGGACAAAAAAGGTAAATGGTCGATTTGGAATATCTTGTTAATATAATTACTTAGTAAGTATTTATTCTGTATTCAATAACAACACTTTTGTAGTCACTACAAAATAATAAGTTACTGCCACAAAAAAAGTAATTTTTACATTGATAATATAATGTTTTCAATCTGAACATTTTATTTTCATGAAAATCGAAACAATAGTAGAATATGATGTATGAGATATCAACATTAATATAATGAAATTAAATTGTAACCCTGTATTTACATTGCTGATGTTTCACTACTGTGTGTCTGTGTTGCAATATTCTGCGTTTGGTAATACATTTATTAGGCATACAGTTTAGCTCCAGTAACCTGTCGTGGAGACTGAAAAACATGTTTTAATAGTTTCAGAGCGTTTTATATTAAAAGTGGCACGCGATTTATTCCAAATATTAAAATGCTGTGAAATGTCTCATAAACCCACAAGTACCTTGGACAATTAAGTAGGCTCTCGGACTGGTCACATAGGTCTGGCTTGAGGCTTCCTATGACGCCCGGTCATACAGTACTATAGGCCACTCACGGTTATTTGAGCACTTTTGAAATAAATTTTTGAAAAATGTCACTGCCCTTCCCTACGTATATATTAACTAGTACACTGACTGGCATGCAGCCAATAAAGTTGGTAACGACGAAAAAAAAAAAGTATTTCCATGTCTTAACGTTGAAATATACGCGTTGGGTTAAAATTGGTGAATACTGTATCTATTTCTTTTATTTCCCGTCTTTGTAATGCTTATAAATGACAAAAATATCAAATTCATACTATATTTACTTTTCAAATAATTTCACAGCTTCGCTTGCCTGACGCATGAATAAAGTGATCAGACTCTTGACAATGTTAATTTCGCATAAGGTGGAAGAATACACAATGCGCACACAAGTAGATCTTAAGCAGGGTTTCTAAAAGTGATCATTTTACCGTGAACAGCCTCTAGTAGCTTTTCACGCTGGTTAAGTCTCGAAGGAAATTTCCTCGCCGATTCAGGCCGACACAGTGAGCGACAACATATCTCGTATCCGGTACAGTCAACGGTATTTGGACAGTATCGCAACCGCTGATGTTCTAAGAGAACAAAGAGACTCAGCACAATTAATTAATTTATTGCATGTATGTTTCAACAAGCTTACGCTCGTATACCAAAACTATGAAGGAATATATTTATGGGGCAGGTTATTGACTGGATGGTGGAGAGGAATAGTTTAATATCAAAAATGTGTCTTTTACTGGATGTTTAGTTCGAGAGTGTTGGTAACATAGTTTAAACAGGACATTATTCGCAGTGGATGCCATATAGTACACAATACAATTAACATACACAAAGCTCGTGACGTATAACATAAAGCTTACTCCTTGCTTTCAAGGCTTTTATCACAATTGGTTTTATATTCCAATCATAGCTATCACTTAGGAATAAAATATATTCATATTATACATCAATCAATACATAGTGTTAACATAATTTAATAAACAGACATATGACTATAAATCTGAACTTAAAACTTAATTCTTACGTAAAAGGATATTAACATTATTAATTATTATATTTTAATTATAGTAAGGAATTATATAATAAAGTTGTTATGGTATATCCAGTAGTTTTGAGTAGCAGCATATTGGGGTTTGGTTATTTGATCAAGGTAAACGGTTCGACTGGCCGGAGGAGCATTGGGTGTATCGAGATTATTTAAATTACTCGCCCATGGAAAAACGAGGTCTATTTTATTCTTAAGGCAACAGTCGACAGGATTAATAAAACTAACCATGCAGTCTTTACTCACCTTAGATATGCGGAAGTAGCTTTATAAATACGATAACGAGAAAGGTAGGACAAATCAGATTTCTCGAACCAAATGTGTTCACTGAGGCGTCACATTCACTCATGTGGTGAGACGGTGATAGTTCGAGACTAGCCCTTTCCCTTCGCTTCTATTGGCGAGACAGAATTTATAGGCAACGAGTCATTACCCAAGCATGTCGCGGCCAACTGTGATCAGGAGGTCCTAATACAAATGTCTTCGTGGAAGCAATATCACTATATATATATATAANTGTCGCGGCCAACTGTGATCAGGAGGTCCTAATACAAATGTCTTCGTGGAAGCAATATCACTATATATATATATATATATAAACTTGAATAGGATATATATATTAACTTAAATAGGATATATATATACATATATATCCTATTCAAGTTAAATTACAACATTTCTGAACCCCTGCTTAAGTTCTACTTTCTTGCTACCTACTACGTATCTTTCCGCCACATGTAAACGAATCTTACGCGAAAGCAGAAAAAACACTAAAGTAAAAACAACGCATCATAATTTTTTTCGTAGTTGAATCGAACAATCTCGTATATACTTATATTTTGTATATGAATAATAATGTTTATTTCATTCCGTATGCATTAAAAACCTATAGAATGTAGGTAATAGCGAATACGAAACATTTCTAATATAAAACATTATTTAATTGAATTTTGGTATATCATTTTTAAAGCAAGCAAATATTTTACTAAAATGCATGCATATCTTCAGGTAAAACTAGTGGAAACTCATTTTATTTTTATGTATAAAAATATTATTTTTCTATTTTCCAGCGCATTTTTGGCTACTACTTTTTGAATCACCGTCGCATGACTTATTTAGGAAACAATAACATGTTACACTCGAGGTAATTTTTTAAAAGTTTCATTCAAAAGGTGTGAAGATACCACGAACAGACTATACGTAAAATCTAGCACAGCAGAATTCGAACTGATGCTAAGATAACTAGCGCTACTTTATGAAAACTAGGTATTTATGTTCGCAGGCTGCGGTTTACAATCCTGTTTACTGTGTATGGTCTCATAACAAATCTTGAAAATAACAGTTCATCGTAAAAAAAAAAAATTTAATGTTGATGTTAGTCGTGAATACGAAGTGAGAAATATAGTCTTGTCAACTTTCATAACGTAGCAATTATTCTGGGAGTCCCAGCGAGGGACTCGCGAAACAACCACTAATACAAATAGTGTACAGAGTTTTCGAAAAGCGTTTATATTAAGTTCCGTGGGAGCACTGTTCCATGTGCCGAGCCGTTTAAATAAGCAACGGCGGCTTTGCGATAGCTCTTGTATCTTGTGACCAAGGTACCGCACGCCCGACTTCTGTGAGGCTCCAATCATGTATGTTTATCGTTAGTTTTCACCCTGAGAAAGCAACGGATAACATTAGGGCTGCAAGTTCATCGGTAGGATGTATATGCCGGGTAGCTGTGTGTGTGACGCTTCAGTTAAGGGGAGAAATTTGTCTGGCTCAGCGCTTAAAACGCACTGAGGGGAAGTTATTGTTTTTTAATTTAAATTTTTTTCAAAAATGTATTAAAATTCGGCACCAACCTTCCAAAAAATCACAACCGGTAAAGCACACTAATACTGGCTGGGAAATTAGTGAAAGTAACTCTACAATATTATAAGACAGTGTTTTCCAACGATTTCGAATCCATGACTGGCCTCACCAATTAATATTCTCTGCAACTCTTCTACAGAATACCTAATAAAAAACAGCATGTTTCGAAATTCAGATTAATATTTTTATTGGCGCTTGCAGAATTAACTTTCTTTTAATATATTAAGCTCACGACATATTAAAACACATTTGAAAATATAAACTAAACATTAGCCAAGCGTAATGGTCGTTTCATTTTTATGTTATAGCTCTTTACCAGGGGGGGTTATTCCCGGCTCCCGCGCTTTCCTTCGCTCGTGTTCATGACGTCACCGGGAGGGCTCTAGCCAAGGAGTGTCGCGGCAGCTGATGTGCGGGGCGGTATAAACTTGTGATGTGTGTATAAACTTGTGATGACTGAGTGTTTCCAAAATGAGTAAGACTTCTAAGTGTAAAGTTAATTGTGCTATGGCACAGTGTACTAATTGGGGGTCAAAAACGACTGGCGTTTTATATCATAGATTTCCAGAAAACGAGGATCTCCAGCGCGTGTGGGTATTGCGCTGTAAGCGAAGAGACATTTTTAATCCCGACAATGCTAGAGTCTGCTCTGTACATTTCCGCCAAGAAGATTACCAACGAGACTTGAGAAATGAACTTTTGGGATTACCACAAAGAAAAATATTGTGCCCAGATGCTGTTCCATGTCTTCGAATTGCAAATTGGCATGGGGATACAGTTTCAGTTTCTAGCACCATAACCAGCTCAAGCACTGTTACCAGCCAAACTGAGGAAGAGGTATTTATTTCTTTATTTCTTACTTATAACGCGGTATTTAACTATCGTAACTCTCAAATAATTTAGCTCAGTAATTTGTAAAGGCAAACGTAATAGTGTAGCAAACTAGAATTAAGGGATGGCGAAATCAGCAATGGCTTGCCCTAATTTCGGCTTGGCAAAAAAAAAATGAGCACTGAGTTAGTACAACATGGTACGGAGCCCACTTAAATCTGAAAGGCCTGTCGTCTCATAAATGTCAGCAAAAACCAAACTTACTTTTGAGTTCTCATCGATAGTTAATTATTCTTATGAGATATCGTCGTGCTCTTTGCTTTAAAATGCCACCATTGTATAAAAGTTAAATTTTCAAAATTAAATTAAACAAAATTACTTTCAAGACTTTTCAAATACATAAACTGAACCCTTAGTAGAATGAAATTGGGTAAAATGTGTTTTAGAAGGCTCTTCATAAATTTTAGCTTATCAAATTTGTGAAACATGTGGTGCATAATTGCTATTTCCTGATTTTTCCAATTTGACATTTAATTTCCCGTAAAATACAGTAAAAGTATTTAGCGCATGTATTATCACGCACTCTTGATGCGTGGTGTGGTAGTCGACGATCAAAATTTTTCAATAATAAAAGTGCATTGTTGGCAAAAAAAAAAAAAAAATAGACTGATATTGTATTCGAAAATTGTACATCTTTGAAGAGCCTATGAACTAGAAAAAATTAGTTACATTAAGGAATGTTTATATGATTTATTATTTAAATCGATTGAACATACAACTATATCTTTAACTTACAGATTCCGAATGAAAGAGAATTGCGGCATGAAGCTAGAAAAGTGAGGAAACGAGCTCTAGTGACTTTAGAGACTTTATCCCCCAAAAAGAAAAAAATAGACCAGGTAAAAAGCCCTAAGCAACTTCAAAATGAAGAAATATTGAGACTTCGCAAACAGGTGGAAACTTTGGAAAAAGCAAACGCGACACTTAGGAAAAGGGAAGCAGCTTTGAGAAAGCGTAAAGCACTTAGATATGTTGTTTCAGTAAATACACGATCACCATCATCAAAAGTGAAGAAACGTGAACAGAAAAGTGAAATTGTAAAACTTCTATCTAAGTGTTTTACACAAGGACAGATTCGGTGTCTTTTGAGCGGAAATAAACGAGTGAAATGGTCTACAGAGGACATAGCAAATGCCTTAACTTTGAGGTCGCTTTCAAGAAAAGCATACAATTATTTGAGGAAAAAGAACATTCCCTTGCCATGCCGTTCAACGCTACAGAAATCGATTCGACAGTTTAAATGTAGACCTGGAATTTTGAAAGAGGTGTTATGCTTGTTGAAAGGCAGAGCAGAAAACTACAACGAGCATGAAAAGTTTGCAGTTTTGACGTTTGACGAAATGAATATTGACCACCGTATTTCATACGATTCGTCAGATGACCGCATATTAGGGCCTCACAGCAATGTGCAAGTAGCGATGGTGCGTGGACTCTTTTCTCCGTGGAAGCAACCCATATTTTACGACTTTGACATTACAATGAATTCCAAATTGTTAAAAAACATAATCGGGGAACTTGAAACTTGTTGCATTCGTGTGGTCGCAGTAACTTGTGACATGGGAGGGAAAAATTCTAAAGTGTGGAAGGAACTTAATGTTAACACTGAAAAAATTTTTTTCACCAATCCTACTGATGACAAAAGGAAAGTGTGGGTGTTTTGTGACGTGCCACATTTGTTGAAGTTATTGAGAAATCACTTTTTGGATGAAGGTTTGACCTTATCTGATGGTTCAGAAATTCAGAAAAATACGATACAAAGCCTATTAGAAAATCAAAAAGGAGACCTCTCAATTACACATCACATCAATGAGACTCATCTCAGCGTAACTGGCAGATCCCGCCAGAATGTGAGAATGGCTGCTCAGTTATTCTCCAGGCGCACGGCTTTAGCAGTTCGTTATCAACTAAACAAAAAAATTGAAAGTAGTTTTATTGAGCTTGTCAATGACACCTTTGACGTTTTGAACTCGAGGGTACCTAAAGACGAAAAGACCCCACTTAAAAGTGGCTACGGCTTAAATTTGAAGAGCCAAGAAAACATTTTGAAACACTTTTTGAAAGTGATTTCAGAAGTTAAAGTAGGTAACAGGAAAAATTTGCTTCCATTTCAAAAAGGTTTCATTATTTCCATAAAGTCTCTTTTTGGCCTTTTTGAGGACATGAAAAATGCAAAAATGTCTTACATTTTGACTGCAAGATTAAATCAAGATTGTCTAGAGAATTTCTTTTCCCGTGTGCGAGGCTTAGGAATCTTTTACAACAATCCGTCCCCGTTCGAAGTTCGTAACAGAATTCGCCTCCTGTTACTTGCAGGTAGGAGCAATATTCCTCTCTCCGGTGCAGTGTCTGTAGAAGCTGAATGTGTTGCATCAGCAAATGAAGGTATTTCTCAACCTGATGCTAACAGTGAAGATTTCTTGAACTTTGTGACGAATGAATTGTGTATAGATGTTGTTCAGGGGCCCGTAACAGTTGCCCCTCCTAATGAATCCGAGGAATTGCAGTTATTAGTAATGAAAGACTCTACCAATGACTCAGAAAATGACATTAATGATGACGCGATCAAATACCTAGCGGGTTATCTAGCCTTTAAATGTCGCTCTGTAGATGAGAGCCTGGGTATCCCTATGAAAGGTGATAAAATCATCGTAAGTCAGGATGTGCCTCACGACTGGATATCAATCGTTTCAAAGGGAGGACTTACTCGTCCGACTGAGGAATGGTGCCAGAAAGTGATGCAGTTCGAGGTGTTGTTCGGTGCCTTTCATGGACTTCAAATTTCGAAATGTGAACGAGTGATGCAGACACTGACTTCTATAATTAAATCAAAATTCCCCGAAATAAACGAGAACATTATTTCCCTGTATGTCAGAACACGAACCTTCATCAGAGTACGCCATCTCAACAAAAGACTTAAGCTGCAGGCTATGGAGAAGCATTCTGCAAAGAAAAATCGACTGTGGGCAGCTTCGGCTTCTTCAAAAACATCCTAAGTCATCAAAATGTGAGTTTAATCGGCAATTATTTTTATTAGTTGTGAATATATTCAAATTGCAAATATTGATGGCTATTGTTTGCTTAATTTTATGTTTATGTAGCATGTTTATTGTTAACTTAACTTTTAAAGACACTTCCTGGAAAAATCTCTCGCCTCTCAAAGTCGTGCATGGCTGTTAGGACGTGTGGTAGGTAGAATTCACAATGAACCATATTGTTTGCAACGAATCATACTGTAGATGCCACTTTGTGTTTACCCCCTTCCTCTTAAGGAAATTGTCAACTTGCAAAAGTGTTATTTCCAAATTTTTCTGCATATTATTTCATTATGGATGTAGGCCTATTTAATAGCCTAACGAAAACGCACGCATTTATCATCCACATTTTCCTATTTTATTTGGAAGTTTCTTTAAAAAAAAATAAAAGCGTTTCTCTTCTAATACCTAGATTTTTTTATGATTACTGTCATTATTAGTAGCAAATCAATTGTTCATTTTAACTTTCACAATGCCAGCATTATTTATATGAAATGAAACATACATTATGTATCTGTCGTAGAGCAACACGAACCATGGTGCCTTATCGAGATACACTGCAGGCAACGCTCGGTACGTGTTAGCTAAAACTACGATACTGCAATAACTATCAGGTTAAAATTCTTCAAAATTTTATTTTATACAGTATAGACTACGGTAATACAAATATTGACTTCTTTTTTGCGCGTTGTTTTTTAGTTTGTCAATAATAAAATAAGTTTCCACCCAGGAAAAATTTAGTTTTTTATCCTGAATACACCACTTTACTAAAACAACTTTTACAGCTGCCAACATTTTTTATTAAATATTCTATGTGCCTTAACGTCAACTCAGAACTTGAAACATTATTTTGCAAAAAACCGCATAACGTCACGTGGAATAGTTTTCGACAAACGGCGTGTTATATATTATGAAATTTGTGAATAGCGCGGGCGGCAGAGTCCGGCCATAGTTTAGCCCTCCGTGCTACGTCACACTCGCAAGCCAATGGGAGCGCATTAGGCGGGAGTGGCCTCTAATATACTGTAGTTACCTTGGCTCTTTACATTGCCTGGTAAACACCAAAAGTGAGACATTCTTTGGAGTCGCGTAGGTTGACCAACGCCAAAAATTAAATTCGCTACTGGTGTTCACTTTTAATGCCAAAGACCTTCACCTACAGATATAAGATATATATAAACATAATATATACATAAAAGAAAATCACGTGTCTTAACCGCCATTAAAGCTTTTTTTAACTTCACTTTTATGAGCTCTATTATATATCACTCCATAAGGAAAACATGGAGAAATTCATCGTAAAAGTCAAAACGTAAAGTCACACGTACACAGTTATTGATTGTGAAAAAAGCCTTTTATCTAGAAAATATCCTCTGTGCTCCAGATGGTAATTCTTGGCACACCAGGGCAGCTTACAATTGACCTAATGATTGAAAAACCTGGCCGAAAACCCCTAAAATGTAAACTACCGGAAACCTATATAAAAATTTTATTATTAAAAAGGGAAATCCTAACCGTAAAACACATTTTTAAATATCCTATGAATGATTAAATACTGCTAAGTCCATAGTGAAGACGTAGGTTTTTGCTGCTCATTGAGGAACTATGTTTGAAGAACGTAATTATTAATACTACAAAAACAGTTGAGTTCTTTTTGAAGTGTCTTCCACTACATAGCACATTATGTTTCTTTGTGCCTTATTTAAGCCCAAATATCCTGCCCTCAACCTAGTGAATATCTGGAAATTAATTAATTTGCACGTAAACGTACTTTTTATCCTTTTTTTTTCTCGCTGGACTGGGAACTATAACAAAGTCACATTACAAGCTCTGCTGAAACACATGGTTTACAGAATTTTTGAACTACAAAAGGAGGTGCTCTCAACTATACCTGTTGTCAGTTGAAAAAATTTACGTCTGGTATCCAAAAGGGAATATAATGGCTCTGGAAATAATTCTCTTAAAAAAAAAACCGTTAAAAAGAGCTTTTTTATACGTGTGTGCTTAAAACAAGCCTGATTACACGAGAGTTGTGAGGCANTATGTATCTGTCGTAGAGCAACACGAACCATGGTGCCTTATCGAGATACACTGCAGGCAACGCTCGGTACGTGTTTGCTGCTCATTGAGGAACTATGTTTGAAGAACGTAATTATTAATACTACAAAAACAGTTGAGTTATTTTTGAAGTGTCTTCCACTACATAGCACATTATGTTTCTTTGTGCCTTATTTAAGCCCAAATATCCTGCCCTCAACCTAGTGAATAACTGGAAATTAATTAATTTGCACGTAAACGTACTTTTTTATCCTTTTTTTTTCTCGCTGGACTGGGAACTATAACAAAGTCACATTACAAGCTCTGCTGAAACACATGGTTTACAGAATTTTTGAACTACAAAAGGAGGTGCTCTCAACTATAGCTGTTGTCAGTTGAAAAAATTTACGTCTGGTATCCAAAAGGGAATATGATGGCTCTGGAAATAATTCTCTTTAAAAAAAACCGTTAAAAAGAGCTTTTTTATACGTGTGTGCTTAAAACAAGCCTGATTACACGAGAATTGTGAGGCACTAAATACGAACATAAAATAATAATTTTGGCAGGACCCTTGTCCGTCATCACCCAGGTTTTGTCAGCCTATCAAATATAAATTTGTAAACGAGAAAACAGGGCTGGTAACAGCCCACAAAGAAAAACTGGATGAACAAATATCTGCCCTAAAACCATCCTTATTAATCGTTACGTCCTTAGCATGTGTTCGTGTACATCTTGATCTATGTTGACGATGATAGATGCCAAAATGTGTAATATCCTCAGTGGAAATAAGTTGACACAGAGATATAATCCGTGTGGTGGTACACCTGTGATAATGAATGTCATCGACAAGTTGTTGGAGAGAGACACAGATACAAGAACTTCTAACTATGGTTTGTTCACACAGCACGCGTACGTATACTTCTTCGAATGGCTGATTCATGTTGCAGATAATTTAGAAATTAAAACGTTGCTGAAACGAAAGGACACGAAAGATTATTATACATACGAAGGAAAAATAAATTCAAAATAAATCTAAGTCACAAATGGGCAACTTGATTGGAGTCNAAAGATTATTATACATACGAAGGAAAAATAAATTCAAAATAAATCTAAGTCACAAATGGGCAACTTGATTGGAGTCGTGTTGCAGGAAAAAGAAACGAAACACTATAGGAACACTAGCCGCCGTTTTCCTTTCAAATCAGTCTATGTCTGTAGAAATAACAGCTCTCAAATAATGCCTCATTTCCAGGTGGAACGCCATTTTGAGATGCCTGTCCTGTGGTTATGCTGTTAGTGTAGAAGCATTCCGTAGCTACAAGCATTAAAAACGGCGAAGATGTACGTAACGGATTGCAACTAGTTTCCAAAGCTAGCATGGGTACATAAAGTACGGGTACCTGTGGTGCAGGTGCTGCATCCGTAGCCTTGCTGCTAATAAGAAAGTTAAGCAACGAAGCTAAAGAGGCTCGGAACAAAGATATTTGGAGGTTTGAAGAAAATAAACTAGAAAAAAACTTCTTGGCTTGCAACAAATCAAGTCTTATTGAATATATTTATAGAAACATCTGAACCAATCATCTCTTATATTCGATATTTACCACCTAGAAAATGAGATATATTAAGCACGGAAATTGTTTAACCTCTAGAGGCTGTAGACTCGAATGATATAAATGACATAAACGTAGTGTAAAATGTAATGGTTTAAATGATACATAAATGAAATGTTACCAGTCAAGTGTGATACTCTTAATTAATTAGTGTAGCCATAGTTAAAGCGATGGGGAGGAGCGAACTTTAAAAAAAAGGTTAAAGTTATTTTATTTAGGCGTTACCTTGTCTTTACAAACATAGTCATATACTTTAACCATCTCTATTGGATTCAAGTAATATACGTATCTTGCCCGTTACTTAGTTATGTTTCTTAAATGCACGTTTATGTAAAAATTAACATATTTGTCAAATTTTTACTTTTTGAATAACTTTAAAGCAGTTTTTCTTGACCGACGCATGAATAAAGCGATCAAACCCATGGCAATGATAATTTTACATATTGTGGTAGAATACAAAATGTACATATATGTTGTTTACGTTAAACTGAGCACTTTTAAAAGCCCTGTTTAAGATTGCAACGTATCATAATCTGGTATTTCTGCCCACTTATAATTTTTTTACATTTTTTTTTTTTTTCACTGCAAATTTTTTGTTTATATTTATTATTTGCATGAAAGTTCTACGGGCAGAATACTTTGTTATTTAGTTACTCTATGTGCTTGTAATGTTTTGCAAATGTTCGTTATTTTATTGTTTACGTCTTTAATTGCAGTTTTAGAGTTGAGTATGTCCACAGATTGAAATATTTTCAGAATTGTTAAACTAACTTAATGCTTTAATGCAGCATTTTAAGATAGCAGTGTCAAGAGATTGCTAAAATAAATTTATTTAAGTGTAAACATTGATCGATAGTTGGCAGCATAGTACAATATGTAATATTTAGCAAGGGAATTTTTTTAAGTGCTTCGCCTATTGTACTATGGCAAATTCAAACTGCACTGTGTTGAAAAATTATCTTTAAGTCGGCTTTTAAGTCGGCATATTGGATCCTGAAGCTCATTGAAAATTTATTAGAAAATTTTTATTTATTGGGGATCCAATATTCAAGATTTATTCATGACATTAGTTTAGGCAGCTGGTGTGCGAGTGGCATAAAATAAGAATGCCCGGATAATCAATTAGCAGAAAAGGACTCTCTGAATTGCTGCATGTCCTGTCTGATAGTTATTAAATTGCTATAATGAGCTACTAGAACTTCTTGCTCCAGAATAATTACAGTTACAGATAAGTAAAGACTGAAAAAAGTTGCAGATGGCAGCAGTTCAATACAATATGATTTTTCTAATTTAGTCCTCAAGAATTCTGTATAACCCTTTCTCTATAACTTTCCTTGTAAAATTTNATACAATATGATTTTTCTAATTTAGTCCTCAAGAATTCTGTATAACCCTTTCTCTATAACTTTCCTTGTAAAATTTTCCCACACTTCCTTCAGAAGTAGTGATACAATGAATCATATTTTATAAATCTGAGATGCCGAGGCAAGAACATGTATTTACTTATTAATGGAGTAGAACCAAGTGAGATATTAATTTTTTATTGGACATTGAATAATATTTTAGTTAGTGTGAAAATACTACCTTAAACTGCCAAATGCCAACTGTAATTATAACTCTATTCTGAGTGGAGCGTTTGAATNTACAATATGATTTTTCTAATTTAGTCCTCAAGAATTCTGTATAACCCTTTCTCTATAACTTTCCTTGTAAAATTTGCCCACACTTCCTTCAGAAGTAGAGATACAATGAATCATATTTTATAAATCTGAGATGCCGAGGCAAGAACATGTATTTACTTATTAATGGAGTAGAACCAAGTGAGATATTAATTTTTTATTGGACATTGAATAATATTTTACTTAGTGTGAAAATACTACCTTAAACTGCCAAATGCCAACTGTAATTATAACTCTATTCTGAGTGGAGCGTTTGAATNTTAGTGTGAAAATACTACCTTAAACTGCCAAATGCCAACTGTAATTATAACTCTATTCTGAGTGGAGCGTTTGAATTTGAGCTGCATGTATTCTTATATCTAAATATCGATTGCTTATGTTTCTTCACTAAAATCTCAATCGTAATAATTAAATGCTACTCAACAATTGAACTGCTTTATTGGTTGGTAGTTTGCTCAGTAGTAATATATTTTTTGTTTTAATAATGGTGTTGATTTTTACTGATCTCTTGTTAATGTCGTCATTCTACTACAATTTATTCTATAACTAGCTGAGCCCGTGGCTCCGCTCACGTGGACTACAGAATTATTGGTTAGGTTTTTTTTTTAAATAAAGTCCATGTTTTTATACTTTTTCCTGACAATGTTTGCACTTGCTTTTCAATTTCAATGAATGAAAGGTTAAAAACTTCGTCATTGAATGTTGCTCGCTTGGTTATAGTAACAAACTTATAGGGAGAAATAACGGTATATGTTAGTAAACAGACACTGATCATAAACACAGAACAGAGCACAAACGATGTCATTTTTTGTTGCTAGAATCGCTCTTTTACATAGCCACTGGTCGTCATTTATATTTCTTCGTAGATCTGGTTAAACGCTAGCAATCAGTTCCGTATCACTCTGCACCAAATTACTAACATTTCCCGGGTAGTGACACACAGCCCTCGGCATCTGTTTCTACCCGCCCATCTCCAATTTTTTAATAATTTATCAACATAATGCTCTGTATCAACGTCATTGTAGAGGTGCACTCTCATATTTGTCGCCAAGATAAATTTCTTGACGTTTGCCCATAAGCTTGACGACTTGCGACAGGCTTTGATTTCATTTGCAGGTGTGCCCCTCTGAATCACCGGTAGAGTTTGGCGGAAGTCACCAGCCAGTAATACAACCATTCTTTCCATAATGTCCTTATTGTTTCGTATATCCCGTAGAGTTCAGTTTAGGGCCTATATCGCTTTTTTGTGTGACATTGTGATTTCGTCCCACTCAAACAACTTACATTGACGCAGCATTGTACACCAAGCGCTATTTTTACTAAAAACATTTTCCTGAGGTAATGATATATTTTTCGTGATAAAAAATAGCCTATGTCACTTCTCGGTCCTCCAACTATCTCTTTACAAAAAATCACGTCGATCCGTTGCTCCGTTGCGAAGTGAAAGGACATACAAACACACTTTCACATTTATTATATTATTTATCATATTATAATTTTCAATCCAATATATAAGTGACCTATATGAAAACTTGGGTCGTTAACAACTACTCCCTATAATCACACACAATACGCACTGCAATAATCTTTTTCAATGAAGCCCATTAGTGGAGCATTTTTCTAAATACATAAACATCTAGTATAGACATTTCAAGATCTACTTGTATGCACATTGTGTATTATTCCGTCTTATGTAAAATTAACACTGCCATGGACCTCGTCGCTTTATTCATGCGTTGGTGAAGTGGAACTATGAAATTATTAGAAAAGTAAATATCTTACGTAGCTGCTAATTCTTACTCTTATATGCATTTAAAAAAGCAGAAAGCGAAAAGAAGTTATTTAAGTTAACACAAATTTTTACTTAACACTTTTAATTCGACGTTAAAAAATGGAACTATTTTTCCTCCCATCGTTACCAACTTTACTGGGCGCATGCCACTCAGTGCGCCAGTTAAAATATACGCAGATGTGAGCAGTGACATTTTTCTAAGGTTGATTTCAAAAATGCTCACTTCATCGCGAACAGCCTTTACAGTTAGATTTTAAAGAGCGCTTCAAACATGCTGAGTTCGCCGCGAACAGCCTATAAATGGCTTCGTCTGCAGAAATAAATGTAGAATTAACGAGATGATTCCGCATAATGACAGCGGTGCGAAGCGAGCGTGTTCGGGTATACGGTTGACTGACTCAACCAAGGTCGTGGGAGCGATACCGTCTGACTGCACTAGAGATTATTGCTCTGAGTTTTCATCACCGTTCCAGGCGAATGACGACGTAGTCCTTTATTACGAGGGTGAATAAAAAAAGCAACAGCAAATTTCGGCATTACGCGATAGCAGAGAGGCGCTGACGTACAACACTTGCTCATGGGATGACAGCTTGAAGCGCGCAGCGTAAATTAAATATGGTGTGCGCACGCGATTTGCGCAGTTGCCTCTCTTCGTGTTCCAAACATTGATTTGGAGGATGTGAGGATAAAACATTCTTTATGTAAATAAGTGCTTTGAGATTTTTCTACACTTCCTCTACCCTAGTTTTAACGAAACTATGTTAAAGTTGGTCAAAGTATTTTGCAGAGCTACATGTAAAATGGCGGGTCTGTTAAAAAATTTAAATCTAAAAGGAGAAACACTTGGATCACTGTCGACCATGTGAGTTTGACAGATCTATTGGCAATGGGCGAGTCAAGGTTGGTGACAAGTGCAGAAGACAAAAATTGTCTACCTTATTGTAACACACGTTTTTTTGTGCTATATTAATAATGGGTAATATTTTACACGTAATTTTTTATGTTTAACAGGCTCAATATAATATTTTCGCATGGTTAATGTTATCTTGTGGCAAGATTTATTTACCTGTTTTAAAACAGCGTCATTAATATTTTTTTTTTCACACAATTTTTATTTGGCCACATATTCTTATGTCATTCTATTTTTACGTTGTATACATGTACTTACAAGGCCATAGGACTCTTATGTATTTTTGAACGTTGGGGCAGTTTTAAGTGGCAGTTCAAATGAATTTAAATTACATCCCTCGTGATTGGTTAGTGTTTAAAGAACATTTTCATCAATGAAAACGGACATCTTGTCACGGGACGTCAGGCAGCCAGTACGGGTGGGCTGTGTACTAAGTGTTAAATTTAGATTTTTATTAGGGAAGCCCGAGTACGCGCCCCTGAAAGTACAGGCCGTCTACCCGAGACGAAGACGCGAGTGTCACCTAGGGCTGCTGCGCATCCGGAGAGTTGCCCCGTCATCGTACCTGGTCATTGGGAACTTCAAGATCAGCGAAATTCTACGTTTTAAAACTAAATCCAGCTAAGAAATTATAAATATTTTTTTTTACCTTACACCGTTAATACGACATTCTAGAACATTTTTCACGCCGCCATGTTGTTTTTCATACGTGCATGACTTTTCCGACATTTACTACGGCAAACTTGAACTGAACCCTTGCTCTGCCGCTAGCTGATTGCAAACGTTTCATTTAAAGTAATTATTTTTTAAGGAACATTAAGAATTTAGGCGTCATTTCTGAACATTTTCAAGTATTCTAATTTTTAACCATCACGGAAGCAATACTGTTTCAAAGGCTCCTAAGCAAAGCAGAAATATTTTGATTATATGGTTAATATTTTCGGAGCCACAAATAATCTCCTAATTTTTATAGCCATCTGGATGAATTTTTTTAAAAGAAAAATCAGTTTTTCAAAGCATAATTAAACCTATACATGTTTTTTTAAAACACAGTCTCCCATTGTTGTCATTTCGTAATAGTAGCAGGTTTTTCTCTTGGTGTTCCAGTTTGTGTGTGTGTTTATTCTGTCTCCAAGTATTTTTACTACCAGACTGCCATGTTGCTGACTGTACAAATAGTAAACGCCACTTCAGATTAGTAATACCAAGTGTGTGTGTATTCCTACTTACAGTCTGGACGGGATCGGGCAAAAGTAACTCATCAGACTGCCTTCAACCGTCACTAAGGGAATTCTAATTTCCAGTTCTCACACTGTTTTGTGTTAACAAATAATTAAAGGTGCAATAATTCTAATTTTAAATAATCATACCAATTTATTATTCAATTTGGACGATCGTGATGCGTAGCTAGGGTTTGCACTCTACCCAAAAAATTCGTTACACGTACTACAGCTGTCGCAACGTCATCCTCATATACACAGAGGCCTACAGAATCCCTTTTTTTCTCAGTTTATTATTATCTTGCGTTAAGTTTGGTGTCTCACATTATTGTATATTGTTGTGTGAAGTGAGTACGTACAGTCGTCTCGTCATTACGTTTCATGACATAAATTAGACTGGCATGTAACATTACGTTTTACACGTTAGGTAATTACATTATTTGTATTGTCTATGGCACTCGGCGTTCCGCCATTCATGCAGTGAATCGAGTGGCAGATAGCAACGAGGTCACACGCAAAAAGAAAAGAATATAAATTAAAACAAAACAATTAACAACCAGTGTTGGTTTTCAACAAGAGTCTGGCCCTCGTAGCTCGAATAGGGAAAAAGAATCCTTACCGAAGATACATGAAGTCGAGGTTCCACGGTCATACAACACTTCGGCATTAAAAAAATATCGCATGTTTAAACAAAGAATGTATTATATTCACATAGCATAAATATTCAATACACAATCATGTAGTTTCTCTCTTATTGTAAAACTCATATTTGATTTACAGATTTAAATTTTGATAACGGTATTACCTACTTCTTTATATAAGAAGCCTTCGCGTCTGTTTATTCGTGTCATGTGTATTTTCATGAATATACGCAAAAAATGGCAGTAATATAGCATAACGATTGCAGTATATATTCGCTCAAATGTATTTGTGATATGAAATAACAATGGACAAAACACGCATCAATAATATTGCTTAAAAAATATAAGGCAATCACAATATTTATTTTAAAAATAACGGCTGGCGAGTCTCTACAATATCACCAACATGACAAAGTGAGAATGTGTATTTAACTATGTGTTCTAACGTTCGCAGTACCGTTGAACCTACTTCGACTTGCTTCGACAAACAAATGATCTCTCGTTATACCATTGAATTACAACTCTCTTTGTATGCTCCCTGGTAGAAAAAACAACAAATAATTCCATATAAGTAACATAGTCCTTTATCATAAGAAAAAAGACACAAGAACACCAGAATGAATAACGCACAGACCAACAATGAGAATGGTTTCTATAAAAAAAAACTGCCCGAATGTCGAGGTCCAGCAAGCAGCGAAGACCTGGCTTCCGGAGAAACCGTTTCTTTTCGAAAAAGATGGAGAAGCTTGTTCAACGATAAAGTACATCGTCGTGCAGGGGAGAAATATGCAGCAAATTCAGATGTGTATTTTGAAAAAACACTAATAGAAATAATGGTGCTGTATACTAATTGCATTTACTTTTAGTTTAACCCTTGTATGAACTGTCTCAATATCTCATAAATAATATTACGTTCATAATTAAGCTCTTTCTTGACATAAGCAAAATAAGATATTAAAAAAAATTTTTTGCAGTGGGAGGTAAGTGATAAACTGAAACATTAATGTTGACATGCGTACATGTTATCGTCTCCGCTTTGGTCTCTTTGCCTTACTGGCACGACGTTTAACCAGTTCAGTTCCCCGTGTCTATGTTCGAGGACATGTTGTACATGANCTCAATATCTCATAAATAATATTACGTTCATAATTAAGCTCTTTCTTGACATAAGCAAAATAAGATATTAAAAAAATTTTTTTGCAGTGGGAGGTAAGTGATAAACTGAAACATTAATGTTGACATGCGTACATGTTATCGTCTCCGCTTTGGTCTCTTTGCCTTACTGGCACGACGTTTAACCAGTTCAGTTCCCCGTGTCTATGTTCGAGGACAAGGATATTTATGATCGGCACTGTACGTAACAAAGAACCAGTAGCTGGTGTTCAGAGCGTCTTCCTTGTAAGAACTCTGATTTGTTGAAGTTTCTGCATCTCTCGATTGTGAACGGTTAGTGTTGACATCAGCGAACACGCAGCACGGTGTTCCCTGGCTGCGAGAAGCACGCTCGACCCAAGTACAACACATATAAAAAATATATCGATTGCAACACGTGAACTTACAAACTAATTCGGAAATCTATGTGAGAAATAATAGTCATCGAGAACCTACGATAATAAATAAAACTTGCCAGAATGGCAAATTTGTAATAACATTTCTTATGTTTCGAAATTAATTTTCCCTAGGAAATGATTTGATAACGGGCTGTAAGATAACCCATTCAGACCCAAAGTACACAATTGTGTGTATTACGCACGTGTAGGTAATTTTTTGTGTGTCCTGCACACTGAGAAGCTCAATGACCAATTATCTTACCTGTGGATATATGATTCGCAAACCGTCTTACTGGTCTAGGTCATAATTAGTTCTTGCAACTGTAGCCGAACATATAGGCCACAGCTCATTGGCGGTGACAACGAAACAAGTGTTGTGTCGACTTAAGTACAGTGTGCATCATAAAATTTGTTGTTTGCAATACCTGAAACTGTAAATTAAAGTGGGCCTGAAAGGGTTAAGCGTAAGAAAACACAGTGGTGAATTTACGTATTTTAACCTACCGAAAAGGTTAGGTGTTTGTATATCTTTACCACTTACGGGAAAGCTGAGACACATAATATGGTTTTGAATGTTTTTAATGCAGTGCTAATTTCGCAAGATGGTAAGCACATTAGTAACGGCTGTTCACGGTAAACTGAGCACTTTTGAAAGCCTTGCTTAAGATCTACTTGTATGCGCATTGTGTATTCTTCCACCATATGTAAAATTATCATCGCCATGGACCTCATTACTTTATTCATGCGTCGATCAAGTGAAATTGTGAAATCGTTACAAGAATAAATTTTATACAAATTGGCTTATTCTTACACTTATGAGCATTGCAAAAAAACAAAGCAAATTATTTCATGTCATGTAATAACGAATGTTTACCTAACAATTTTAATTCAACGTTAAAGCATGCAACTACTTTCTTCCCGTCATTACCAACTTAAGTGGACGCGTGCCAGTCAGTGTGCCTGTTAAGATATACACGGGTGGGGAGCAGCGACATTTTTCAAATGTTGATTTCAAAAGTTCTCACTTTACCGTGAACAGCGTATAGCACTCGTGTTAGCCTCGTTCGGCAGACAAATATCAGCGATCAGTCAGGTTTTATATAATTCACCCACGATAAACTGGCCTTTCTTGGGGGCATAGGGGACACGGAAAAGTCTCGCGGTTCACGAAATCCCAAAACGAAAATCAAGAACGGAATTTCGATTATTTAATATATTCATATCGGGTTTGTTTTACTGAATTGTATTTGAATTAACAATATTACATACAGAAATAGTTAATTCAGTATATAGTTCTCGAATAAAAAATTGCTGACTGTTTTCCTAATAACAACGCATATCAACCACAAAATCAATACATAGGCAAAAATAATTGATTGAAATTCACGCGATTTTATTACGCGGAGCTCTGTAACAAAAATTAAAAAAAAAAAAACTAACATTTCTTAATTTTAACCTCATTTCATCTTCTTGTAAACTCATTTTAAAAAAGGTTTTTTTTTAAAAGTAGTTTTTATTTAAGTTATATCAATTTCAATAGTATAGATTTATTAATAATATGATTTTATTTTTTGAATATTAATGAATTTTGTGTTTTGTTTCTTTTTTTAAATTTTTTTTTAATTTTGGGAAATGTTTAGACTTTATTAACGGTTTCTCTATGTGGAAGTTACCAGCATCCAAATACCTTAGCAATAAATCTAACTCCATCAAAAGAAATTGAGGAATTGAAATTCTATTCTTGATTTTATGTGTCAGGAATTCGCACGTTGCAAAGCTTTCCCTTGGGCTTTAATCTTTCAGCTGTCCATGTCAAAGGGCAGTCCCTTATTGGCGACTGACTCACTTGTAAATATTAAACACAGGTGGCGGATTTAGAGGTGGGACCATGGATACCCGAGACATCTTAAGTGTGGCAGGGAATGAGACCGAAATGTGAATTAGTAACGGAATGTGCTGATGAAAGATACGGAAATACCCAGAAATACAAACCTCATTATAGCTAATGCTCCTCATATTTCCCGTGTGCGAATATACTCGTACGTACGCCTATTATCGGCGTAGTTGCGTATGCGCTTTAAGGTTTTTGAATATGTAATAGTTATAAAATCGATAAAGATTTTTGTTTGTACTAGGAACGAAAAAAAACTGCATATATTTTTACGAAACTAGCGAATTCCAGAATCTGTCGATGCCCTTCCCGGTTCAATGCATTTCCATAACTGACAAATACTTATGCAATAATTTTGTGTCATTTATATGTTATGGCTGAAAAATAACATGACTAATTAGGATCGAAAATCTCATCCCTGCTGTAACAACGAAAGGCTTAATTCCTTGTATTGCTTTAACCCTTTCAATCTCGGAACTTAAAAAAAAAAAAATCTGGCGGAAACACAATGAAAGTCGGTCAAGGCTGAACGTTTTATCTCGCGGATAGGCGGCTACATTTCAGCGACACATTCTAACAAAGAATCATTACTATATACTCGACTGGTGATGTCATTGATTCAGTAGTAAGCTATTGATTCTCACTGTGCTTTCAGTTCCATTGTCCCCTGTTCCCAAAGTATGACCGGATAGAATGATGCATAAGTTTTCTGGGTGCAAGAGTGGCTTTGTTACTGTAGTTTTGTGTGACATTCGCGCTTACTTAAGGAAACCAAGCACCCTGACAGCAGGGAGAAAAATAAAGCCAGTTCTGTGTGAGCACATGGACAGCTACGAGAAGCACTAAATAACACAAATTACTTTTTTTTTCAGATACATCACCTCTATATGCTATACGGCTAATCCGGAGTATCTCACATCTAAACTAACGTAAACTTTAGAAATGACACAAGCCTCCACGACCAAGAAATATCTCCGGTGCGGAGATATTTCTTCACCAAATGTAAAGCTTCAGCGACTTATGCCACGGAATAAGCCAGTCTAATCAAAGCAAATTGCTGTGACGCTAGCATTGAATATTTGATCTTCAGAACCGCCGTATAACTGTTTACATAAGCACCATTTTGGTCTTAAGGAGCATTGTTTGCCATTTATATATGTGTATATATATATATGTGTTTATATAATATTACTGACACATGCTTGTGTACGTACGTGCATATGTACATTAATGTTAATACTTGGTAATTTCAATACAAGTAGTTAACGGTCTTGTAAGCTTTCTATTATTTGGGAATTCATTACCGTCCAAATAAACGTGCTTAAATTTTGTTTCATATAAAAATTTGTTTGCTAGTGTGAGGTTTCAGGATGTTCAGATTATTTATTTATTGCATAAACAATGCGTGAGTTATGGTTTTTGATTGACAAAACTGAATGAAAATGGTTTACAGGGAGCATTGGTTACAAGTACATTTGTACTAAACAGAAACGTATATGTAAATATATTATATATTTGTTATATATTATATATTTGGATTGGCGAACATTTGTATTTGTGCTTAAGAGAGTAAAGGTATATATTATTAATGTATATGTGTATTAATTATATTTGTATTATATATTTTATATATATGTAGTGACGAACATTGGGGACAACATCCATGGAGTCAGCGATCAGATGAGGGAACAACTACAACTGCAACATATCCAGGAGATTGTAGTCAGCGATTGGAATTTTGCATTATAATGCAGAAAGCAATGGAGTACGATAGTTTTTCTATAAACCTGATATCCAGTGATAAAGCAAGTTCCATTTTTCTGGAAAGGTTAATCGTTACAACGTGAAGGTGTGGGGCAGTGAACCACCACGTTCAATTGTGGAGTGAATGTTTTTTGTGCGATGTCAACTTTATGGGGTATTTTACTTCTGTGAGAATACTGTAATAGGTGATCTAAATTATGACCTCCCGCATTGCCGGATTGGGCATGTTGGAGAGGACGACGTAGCTCTGTTCGCATGTCCCCCCAGGTCTCCTGATCTGACGCCACGTGACTTCTTCCTCTGGGGTACGTTAAGTCAAAACAGTTATGCAGTCAGTCAGGACTCGGAGGATTATGCAGGCATTATTGCACGTGGATCATCTCTGATCGAACGAGGTCAATTGTTAATAAAGGGTCCTTGTGTTCAACATTGTTTGAAAATGAATTGATAATTCTATAAAAACTTTATTAAAAATGCAGTTTTCCGTTTATTTTTAAATGGCTTTAAAGATGAGAATTGTGTACAAATGTCAATTCCTTCATAATAGGACCAACCTTCCATGATTAACAAGAAGCTTTGTCGCTTTGTTCTCTATTGTCACCGCGCTATGCTCACACTTCTAGCATATTGGAGGTGCACAGAAATGCTGTAAGGAGGTGACTCGAAGGGACTTACCGCTTGGTATCGTAAACTGGAGTGCTAAACTGATATTATTCTTCCCTTTTTACTCCCGTTTATGGCGTGAGCACGCGCACACACAAACGGAGATGTTGTGCAGCGGCTGAGTTAGGCCTGCTGTGATGCACGCTCTTAAGGGCCGTGTTTATACCCCACCACAACCTACAAAACTGGAAGAGCTAGGGAAACTCATCAATGCTGCTGTCATATCCATTGATGGTGAAATACTACAGAAGGTATGGACTCAACTTGACTATCGCCTGGATGTGTGTCGTGCGACCAAGGGGACGCACGTAAAATATTTGTAGGGTGTCAGAAAAATTTGGTAAACACCCGCCTCTTTTCATGCATCAATATTAATTATCAGTGTAATACTCTTGAAAATACAGCACTCTGAAACCTTATTAACCAATAGCCCTGTAATATGAGTATATGAACTTCGGTTTTTGTATTTACAGCGACGAGTCAAGAAGATATTTACATGTAATGTGTATATGCCACCGTTAAAGTGCATAACTCAATTATTTTGTTGAAAATGTGTTTTATGAAATAAAGAATGAAATATGTCAAAGTATGAAATAAACTCTACATGTAATGTGTATATGCCACCGTTAAAGTGTTTAACTCAATTATTTTGTTGAAAATATGTTTTATGAAATAAAGAATGAAATATGTCAAAGTATGAAATAAACTCTCAGTTGTACACATTACCTAGTTATTTATTGAACTAAACGTTATTTTGTAAATTAACTAATAACAGATCGTCAGACAGTAAAATAACATTTACGTGTGTATACATGGTGATTGTTTAGCAGCACCGACAAACTGCGGCAGGCCATTCTTTACGAAATATAAGTCAAAATAATATGTACCACTTTCCCCTTAAGTGATTATTAAAGAAGCTATGCGCCCCAAAAACTGGGCCGTGTAATGCTTTTAGTTAAAGAATTCAGAAAGCACTTGCGACTAAGTAACACATCAGTGAACAATGATTTGTATAACAGAGATCTCACGCCTCTGAAAACGCGGATGGCAATGTCATCTCCCTTCATTAAGTATCGTAAATGGAGGGTGGCGTCCTACGTTTGCATAAAGATTTGTAATACTAAGTTTTAAACGATTTTGTAAGACACATTATCAATCAGAACGTTTAAATTAACAGAAAAGCTCACCTTGTTTGAACACTCTTAGATGAACCGAATTTTAGAGAAATCCTTGCAATTAAAAACAGACGGTGAGTGGCCTGACAGGTAGGCAACACGCAAGGTGTGTCTTGACGTCTCTCACAGGACTTTCGAACAGTTCCTGTAAACAGTGTTATTAGTGCACTTACTTGTGTAAACGAAGCATTTTTTAACGTTTAAAGACATTATTTTACTACAGTATTATCTGCCTTGCGCTCATTACTACTTATCTACTAGTGTTCCCCATTGGGGCTGCACAATACATCAACTTGCAATCATTATTTCTTAATACTACTCACAGAAACTGAAGCCTAGCACGCACCTCTTTGCACAAGCGTCTGATATAGAATGTTAATTTTCGGGGCCGACGTCCGCGTTACAAGCACGGCGCGTTTAGAGCTCGTATAGAATAACCCTAAAGCATACCGAGCGCTATTCGTTTTTCACTCGCGTATCGTTCAGTCACAAGTCTATAAATATGACTTATTTGCTACTTAATCGCAAGTGCTTCTAGTAGAGGAGAAAAGGGGACTTTGGGGCATTGGCGTATGCCCGTCGGAGCTTGAAGCTGTTCATGCTCTGTCATTCCGGTCGGCTGGTAGGTGGCCATCTTAGATGTAGGTGACCTTTGACCCCGGTGACTTTTAACAAAAAAAATACTCAAAATTTATAAAAAAAAATTTATAAAGAATTTATAAAAACCATTTAGAAAGCATTTAAAAATTATTAAAAAGTTTATTTTAAAAAACCTTCATTTCCGGAGGCCTCCCCTATCACCACCACCCTTCACCTATACTCATTCTACCGTTAACGGTCATCTTGTTTTTTTCGTTTGTCATTAGTTTACATATTTCTGGAGGACGCATCTTGGTTTTTCGTTTGTAATTTATTTATACATTGCTGGAGGAAGCCGTTATACTTTTTTCGTCTGTAATTGGTTAGTACATTGCCGGAGGACGCCATCTTGGCTTTTTTCGCCTGTCATTTGTTTATACATTGTTGGAACACGCCATATTGGTATTTTTGTCTGTCATTTGTTTATACATTCCTGGAGGACGCCATTTTGGATTCCATACGTTTCCATCACCTAGGTGGTGCTAGTGTATTAATTTACCCACCAGGTGGCAGCCTGTGTTTTTAAAGTATAGGTTGTGCTCTCTATGCCCTTAATGTTGGATTCTATTTTCAACACATAGGTGGCGTTAATTTCTCGATTATGCCGCCTGCTATTGGCCTGTAGCTAATGGTGACATTGACCATTCCTACAAAGTATGTAAACTGTCATATTTAATTGTTTTGATTTATTTTTCAAAATAAGTACTTTTATTAAAATAATTTTTATATGAATCAGGATTTTTTAAATAAATAAATAATACGCAAAATATTTTTACACAATATTTATTCTACACGTAATAAAATATATATAACTAGCAAAAATCAGTAATTTTTACTAATCTTCTTCGAACAGAGTCCAAATTACATATTTTTTTAGTCTGCAGGTCTTCAATTATGACTTTTGGGTATCTTGTAGAAGGCTGAGCAATTCATGTATGGTGGTAAGCAGCAGACTGGTTCCTGATGAAACTGACTTAGCCACAGGCTAACTCCTGACGAGACCAGTTCCTGCAAAACTGGCTTAATCAAACGACAAGACCAACCTGCTTAACCACCCACCTATACAATCAAATGATGATGGAAAATCTCGAAAAAAAAGTCTCCAAATAATAGTATCATAGGCAACCTCTTCCCAGAAAATCTTCGCACAATATTCGCAAATTATTTCTGCCAGAGCCGTCCATGTCAAAGGGTCTAAAACAGTCTCTCAAACACCACTGAATTGATAAGACTTTCAGAGAAAAGCAGAAGGGACTGCATAAGAAATTAAACATACATCTTAACTAATATTATAAATGCGAAAGTGTGTTTTTTGTCCTTTCACGCCCCAACGGAGCAACGGATTGACGTGATTTTTTGCACAGAGATATTTGGAGGGCCGGGAAATGACATAGGCTACTTTTTATTTTTAAAAAATATCTCATTCCCTCAGGAAATCTTTTTTGTAAGAATAGCGCTCGGGGTACAATATTGCGTCAATGTAAGTTGTTAGTGTGGGACGAAAGCACAATGTCACACAAAAAAGCGATAGAGGCCCTAAACCTAACNTCAATGTAAGTTGTTAGTGTGGGACGAAAGCACAATGTCACACAAAAAAGCGATAGAGGCCCTAAACCTAACTCTACAGAATATACGAAACAATACAGACATTATGGGAGGAGAGGTTGTATTACTGCCTGGTGACTTCCGCCAAAAAAATGTCAAGAAATTCAGCTTGACGACAAATATGAGAGTGCACCTCTACAATGACGTTGATACAAAACATTATGCTGATACACTATTAAAAGTTGGAGATGGGCGGTTAGAAATAGATGCCCAGGGCTGTGTGTCACTAACGGGAGATTTTAGTAATTTGGTGCAGAGTGATAAGGAACTGATTTCTAGCGTTTACCCAGATCTACAAAGAAATATAAATGACATCCAGTGGCTATGTACAAGAGCGATTCTAGCACCAAAAAATGACATTGTTAATGCTCTGTTCTGTGTTTATGATCAGTGTCTGTCTACTAACAAACACCGCCATTTCTCCCCATAAGTTTCTTACTGTAACCACGCGAGCGAAGCCGCGGGTAAAAGCTAGTTTCGATATACATAAATTTTAATTTATTTACTTACTATATACATTCTATCTTTATAATTATTTGTTTATTCGATCTTTACATTTCTCAGATATTTGCAGATCATGGACAGTAGCCAACAGTCTCATGCGTTATATTCCTATTTCTTCGGGTTACTAATGATTAAAGATATCTCAACAATGCGCAAGAAATACCCACGTTTTTGAAGGTCAGTCAAATATCTGAGTCTATCAACAAGTTCATTCGGGTCTTCGGGAAATATGTAGCCAGTATTCTCGGCGTATTCTGCCTTCTTCGTGTCACTCATTGCAGCAAATGTGTTGGNTCTTCGGGAAATATGTAGCCAGTATTCTCGGCGTATTCTGCCTTCTTCGTGTCACTCATTGCAGCAAATGTGTTGTAGGGGTATGTCAGTGCATTTAGAAAATCGCCATCATCGTCTTCATCAACACTGTCTTCATAGTCATTATCATCTATGCTGTCTTCTTGATCGTCTTCACCTCCTGTTTCATCCTCAATATTATATTTACTTTTCGTTGTATGGGTTGCACAGTCATCATCAGTATTTAGAGCCGACGACAGTTTATTTTGAAGTTCGTCGATGTCACGCGAACGTCTTGCAAGTGTACATTCTGCGCAAACCGACTTTACTACACTCATTCCGTCTAGTCAACAAGGGACTTTCCGCATCACGCAGTAGCCAATCACACACAAGGTCGTTCCTAGAGATTCGCGCAACTTATCAGCAAAGACGTGCCAAAATTCGCGTTATCTTTCGGTGACGTGACAGGCCGGACTGCCTCATACACAAGTGACGACCGTTTTTTGTTTCATTACCCGATGCACTGTAATCAACGTCACGTATCTGCTTGATCTTCTCAAAAGAGATTGACCACTCCACCGTTGAGCCTATATCGTTGGCTCAAGAGTTGTCCGTGGCGTGCCAGACAAATATGTGTGCATGTTGCTACGTACAATAAATAAGCGATACTAGCTGTGTGCTTGAATTTACTATGTCTTTTCGATGGACTGGTTTTCCCTTCGTTTTACGCAGTTCTAACAGGGTTAAACATAGTCACGGCAAAATATTAAAGTGTATTATATGTACTGTGCTATTTCGTGTATAATAAATATGTTAACAATGTAAAATAATAACCGGAAGAACTGTCGTCAACATATACATTGTTAAAAAGTCATAAAGCTTACCTATATACGGTTATAGGCCTAAATTGTGAACATTCTTACGAAATGGTTTTTGAAATATGACTAAATTCTTTGAACAGCTGAAAACGGTAAACAAGTGTTTGACAGTTAAAACGTAGTCAAATGTCAGTGTTTAATTTTACATGCAACGGAAGGATACGTAATTGGTAACTAAAAGTAGAACTTCAGCAGTGCTTCAGAAAAGTGTGAAGTAACCGTGAATGGCCCATACCTGCCTCGTCCCACACAAGGAAAATTAGGAAAAAAATAGGTCACAAAATTTTTTAAACTAACAGAATTATTGCTAATTTACTACCGAAATGTTTCTCAGTATTAAGAGAATAAGCGCACTTTTGCAAGCGATATTTTAACAAAATATTTTATAGTGGCCACAATTACTTTATTACATTCAAAGGATTCACCTGAAGTTGTCTTGGGGTGCAAGAGGAGACAAACCGAAAAGCCATTGTAATAGCATGGCTCATAATTGTAAGACCTACTTTATTAGAACGTCTACCAATTAAATTGACAGTAAAACATTTGGCGAAGTTAAGTGTACTGACAAATGAGAGCTACTTATAACGTGTTTCAGCTACCATTCCTAATACTCAGTCAACTGAACGCTTTTAAAATATACTTCTAAAAATACTGACCACACATTGTATGTAGCCTAAGTCACTGTAAACGCAGACACATTTAAAACCATTTTGGCAGTGAATACTACAAATTCTTATTAAAACTCCAACGTTAGTACTGGTGGCTCTTGTAGTTGGATTATTCTCGTTTTATGCACATGAAAGCAATAATTGGTGCAAATATAAAAAAAAAAAACTCGTGTGTTCAAAGATTTTACGGTATCACTTAATTAGTTTATTTAAAGACGCCATCAGGTGCGTGGCAATGTGAATATTAAACATTTTCCTGAAAGGTATAACCTTGTATATGTGAATTGTAGAGTGCTGGACAAATGTTTCGCTAGGGAGTATCTGTGCTACTCCAGCATCCCTCAACACCAACGGATGTTCTGTGTCGTGCTCACCAACAATCAGTCCGCGTATAATTTGTGGAGGCGCGTGTTTGGAAAGCTGCCGTCTACTGTGAAACGACAGCGCTTCACTTCTGTCGAGAGGTTTGGAGAGTGCTTCACACAGGCGTTTTTGAGAGTGATGCGAAGCGGAAATGGGGAAGTTACGGAAATGGGAGTTCCCCGGGCAGAGGCAAAGATTGTGAGATTGATCGAAAAATTGGAAGAAAGACAGAAAGATCGATGAAAATATTGCGAGACAGTCGAGAGGATCGATGGATCATGAGCAAGGCGTCCACCACGTGTCCCACATGCTGAAATCCTACAAGAAATCGCGGGGAATCGAACTCGCTAACCACTTTGTCACCGAGACCCCATATATTGCACACCTAAAACAATACTGTCACAACTAAAAAAAAACCTAATTTTGAGAATAACCACCTGTAAAAATTTTGATTTGCATTTGTAAGTACATTTTTAATTAAATTCCTTGAATTTTTCACAAAATGTGCATTTCTGTAGCACGTAAGTACAGATAATAGTGGTTTATGGCTTGTGATTACGAGCAGCGATTTCATTGTTGTGGCAGTTTCATACGTCAGAATCCATTTGCAAAACTATCACATTAATAAGTCTGGCACTATTACATTAATAATTTTAAAGAATGGCTGCCCCAATAACAAATTTTAGATGTATTGCTGTAGCATTACATATCAAGTTGGAATGAAAAAGTGTCAGATTTCTAGATGTGGCATGTTGTAAAACATCCGAAACGAAGTAAAACTGCCACATTTCAACATGTGGCAGTCTTGGATTATTTGGCTACCGTACTATTGCCGACATACCATGAACAATAGAACCATAACACATAATGTGGTGGTGTTGTCCTGCAGCACTTTCATAAACAAAATATTGCAAAAGTGACCTATCTCAAATAACAATGAACTTACAGGATATATAGATGAAGCGGTTTTTTAAAAGGTGACAGACTACTTTCTGGCATTGGAAATGGGTGTAACACAAATTCGACAATTTTTGAGTAGTGACGGTATTGTTTTGAGTGTGCGATATGTCGTATAAACATACGTTACTGACCCGGCATATTGATCCTGTGTCTGCTTATCGCCGCATGGCAGAGTCTCCGTTATCACAATGAACCCCCCCCCCCCCNCTAAATTATCCTTTTTAAAATTGTTTTTAACGCCCCTCATTTACGCCGGTAAGATAATAGAGTAACTTACATAATTAACTATTCCCTCAGACTCAGCAATGCCTTACCTCCGTGATCCGAAGTTACCACTTGAGCAACATTTGCCTCAGAGGTCACGATGGTTCTCTGAAGGTGTTATGGAATATGAGCAGATACTCCCTATGCCAAACGTTGTGGCACTTGTTTGAGTGGTCCTGAGGAGGTTTTCTGGGGGCAGAGGAAACAACTGCGTGCGCAGCTCCGGCTTTGTAGCATCCGACCTGAAAACATTATCCCACCACATGGGGTACAGTTCAACTTCAGACGTCGTTTACGATGGACGGCAGTGAATGCTTATGAAGATATGCAAAGGTTATTCATAGTAGTGAAAGGGGAGTAGTAAAACGTATAAGTAGGCATTGTGACCGCTACGCTAAAAACAAGTGTTTAGACATACCGGTCAACAAAACAAATTATGAGTAGTCAACTACTACGGAATTAGTCAAAGGCCTGTCTTAAGGTTAAGGAAACTGCAAAGAGCACCCATGTAATACATAGCGCTAATATCAAAATACGTAAAATACTTAGTTTCATCATGCAAGATCATTTTTTCTGTTACAGCAAAATTAAATATATCAGGCATGACACTTATAATTTAAACGTGAACATTAAGCATTCCGCCTACCAGGAGGTATTTTGCGCAGGAGCGCCGAGGACGACCCAGGCACGCCCATCACATACCTCATCACCTCTATGCACAAAGCACTCTACTAAGTGAGCAGCCTTTCCTTCAGCAACTCACCTCTATGAGGCACTTAAAATTCATTTAATAAAATATTTGTAAAATTTTCTGATTACCAAAAAAAAAAGTAAAAATAACTGTAGCATTTAGTTTCTTGAAGTGCATTTACATTGGAATCTTCGTTTTAAAAAACAACAAAACATTATGGTCGAAAATTCAGCTTTCAATGACGTACCAAAACGGCAAAGCAGAACATCTGCTAACGTGTAGACAGCTTTGTTTGGCGTGATCGGTCTAAATGTGAACTGAACCAGGCTTTATTGTAAAATGATTGAAAAGAAACAAATGTTTTTAGTCGAAAGTATAAATAACCTAGCCGTTGATAATTTCGCTCGCAGCAGCGCTTGAATATGTCCAGCCCCATTACTGTAGGGCAAGAGAGCTCAAGTGCTACGATGTCTGGCGCGGACACCATTTTTAAATGTGTAAAATTCGGACAATATTCTTATGGAAGTTACATTTGAAACTGTCTAGTTATGGGCACTGTGTCTCCATTTTATTAAACACCATTAATTTATAAACGGTGACAAGATAATATGTAAACATATATATAAATTAACTTATATATATAAGCTTTTCACGGTGAAGTGAGCACTATTGACGCCCTAATTACTTTTTCTTATCAGCCATTTTTTTTATTCTTCTCCCACTTTTTAAAATAAACATTGCCATGTTAGTAATAAACACAGTGTGTACATTTCACCTGACTCGAAAGTTAACGTCTAAGGCTGCAATAAAATATATGTATTGACAATTATTCCAAATGAGAAAGCTTCAAAAAATTCCCTACGTTACCGCGAATAGCTTACCAGCCACCATACATTACAGTTTTGACTTGCACCGATAACATGCGGAACTGACGAGGCGATGACGCAATGCAGACATGAGCAATGGAACAGACAGCACTAAACGTGTTTAATAATAATGTTGACATGTTTAACAAAATGGCGACATAGTGTCCCTAACAATACAGTTTAAAATTTAACTTACACATAAAACTAGCCGAATTGTACATATTTTAGGTTTACTGCACACCATCATGACTTCAGTACTTTTTATAACAAGCAAATTTAAAACCAAAGTTTAAAATTTAGAGAACATTTTGTATTTTCAAGTACGGTTTAGAGCCCGAACCTGCTGTGTAATTTTTGGCTGATGCTCTTAGTATGGCTGCAAATAACTTCCTACTACGACAGACAGATGGAGCTGCTAGTCGTAAAAACTACAGGGATGGCAATGCGTGGCCCTGAGTAAATAGGTGGCACGTAACTTTTATTCCGCTCATGTTTATATGCATTGGTTCTTACTGTTTTCTAGGTTTATTTCATTATTTATTTAAATTTATCTGGCTGGGCTTAGCATTTTGTTGGGTTTGTGGAAAACATTTAAATCACAGAAACGTAAGCACGTTGCACAATTGTGTTTCAAACACCTAGGGCAAGATTACAACGATGTGATAGACGTGACTTTCAAACAATTCCGTAATAAAAACAGTTCACAGTTAAAACGTATAAATTTCACACGTCCGATAATTGCAATCTTTCACACACATGCACACGCACCCGCGCACGCGCCACAGAGAGAGAGAGAGAGANAACAATACTCTTTCACACACACAGCGGTCACGACGCACTTTACAGTATATTTATTCCTGCCGTACAAAAATATATTTATCGCAACATCGTAACTTGCCTAGTTTGGTTTATAAAACGAGTACGAACTTCACGCTTCGCTCAGAAAAACGCCATATCATGTCGTCGGCGTCGCCAGTCACCACTTCTGCCAACTTCGGATTCGTAACTGTCCCGCCAACACATCTAATTATATTATAATAAGTATTTAAACAATAAAATCTCGTTTAAGTCGTAAATTCAAAAATGATTATTTTTGCTGTAACAACTACAGACGCTGCGAAATTTCCCGAGAGAGAGAAAGAGTTAGAGAGAGAAAGAGAGAGAGAGGGGGAGAGCGACAAGCTCCGCTCCGCCTATTGAATTTTCTTCATCGGACGGAAAAAAACACCATATCACTAGGGCTTACGCGCTGTAATTAGCGCTGATATTTTTAACTGTAACAATGAAATACGTTTCTTTTGGTGCTACCTGAAAATTGAAATATATCAATAGGCAATGTTTAATTTACAAACAGCATACCAAAAAACTAGGTTAAAACAATATTTATCTGTTAACTATTTCTTACTAGCCGTTGCCAACGCATCGCTGCTCTCACTGTTTTTAATTCGTATTTAATACGAAATAAATATTATAAGTTATAAAAGACACTAAGTTAAAGTTTCATTTGTTCAAGAATACAGTACTTTGGTTAATCACAGTGTTATATATTTGTGGTATACAAGTTCTTGAAAAAATCGGTTGACATGTTACGCCTAGGGTGATTTTTCAAAGGTTAGTTTCAAAACATCCGAAGGAACCATGAATGAACTATACATGTTGTCCAATAAGCAGTCATATGCATTAAAAGAAATAATACCATTTATTAAAAAATTATTTATTTATATTTAAATTTTGTGTAATTGCTTATTGGTTACACTATTTTCTGTTTGAGATATTTTGTGGTGTCTATGACGGTTTTTCTCTTACTCTTCTTATAGGTTATTAGCGTTTAACCCTTCATAAGATCTGTTTGTATGCACTTTGTGTTTATGTAAAATTAACATTGCCATGAGCCTGATCATATATATTACCCATGCGTTGGTCAAGTGGAATTATAAAACTATTAGACAAGTAAATACTTCAGAAATTCGTTATTTCTTTCACTCATGTGCATGAAAAAAAAAACAATGCAAATAATTTTAGTTATCACAAATGTTTACTTAAAATCTTTAATTCAACGTGAAAACAGAGACAGAGAACTACATTCACTCCGTCGTTACCAACTTTACGGGGCACATGCCACTCAACCACGTCCGTTAAAATACATGCAAGTAGGAGCAGTAATATTTTTCAAAGGTTGATTAAAAATTGCTTAATTAACCGTGAATAGCGTATAGAAATAATTTAAACCACATGCAAACATATGGAGGCGGTCATGACACAAATTCAGTTTATGGCTGCCCAATTACTCTATCAGTGATGCCCGCTCCCTTGTAAGCATTTCCAACAACACACACACGGCAGTATTGGCGACGTAGGGTCTGCACGTATTTTCATTGTGGCCTATTTACAAGCGGCCGCCGCATGATGCGTCAGTTCCGTTCGCCTTCGTGATATGCAACTAGTTGTAGTTGCAGTTACGTTATATTGTGGACCTGGCATTGTTTTGCTAACTTCTATTACAATTAAGAAATACTCAATGATTGCTATGAACATTTTGCTACAAGGATTTATTGTTTGTATTAGCCGATAGATGCCATGGTTTGAATTTCAACATATAGTTTAAAAAACACCTTGTATGTTGTTACAAGACACCAGAGGCGTATCCAAGTTCGTGAGGGATGTAAGTCTCAATAAAAATATAAAATAAAAAATTTATTTTTTTATTTATTTACAAAGCTATAAATATTCACACACAGCTATTATTTACAGTATTTAACTATATATTTCCATTATTACTCATGCTATTCTCGGTGAGCGCAACATTAAATGTACATTTCAATTTTAATTTTAGTCCTTATCACTGTCTCTACGTTGGTTTAATTCATCTTATTCACACTCATTATTACACATATTCAATTAGTCTATAACCATCATTCCAAATGTCTGCGATTCACGCATCCATTTCAATAGTCCCGGCCGTCAGTCTCACTCCCCACTATACCGATGCTCGCAGTGCGCAAACGTCTCTCTCGCTGGTCGTCGCCACTAGTCAATTTGCTGTCTTCGCACACCTGGCGCCCAAGGTCGTACCATCCTCCAGACTCTAAGTCTGTCGGCTCGGGGGCCCGTCGCGGCTCAAGTAGTCTCGCTGGCCCGATATGGAAGGCTGTCTCATCCTGAGTATCGCCGAGAGAAGCATGGGTGATAACCACAACGTTCTTTCAACCATAACCTCAGAAATTGAATCCTCTTAAGGACGGGAGCGGACGAGTCCCGATACGCTTACCGCGGCGGCACGGTTTTGTAAATCTCCGCCCGCTCTCCGGGTTACCGCTTGCCCCTGACACACTGATTCACTCGCTCGAGCGGGACGGCGAAGGGAAACGATGCAGAGCACCAAGTATGTAACAATATGTACGGAACTATTTCTAAAAAAACCAGATAAAACAACTTCTTCGGACTTGTTCTGTCTATAGTGTTCATAAAATGCAAAGTTTGGAACTCCATGAAACGCATTATATCATGGTAGGTTAGGAAAAAAGTCTCGTTTCACTGGTCATCCGTGACTCCCTTTCGACTGCTTTCGACTACTCCATATGCACAGTTCGCAGGTTTTTTTTTTTCTGTAAGTGCACAACAGTTTCCGTTCACACTGTTGCAATGCTACTTGCACAATTTTCAGTAAAAAAAACTGCCTAGAGAATTATAGATAGAGTCCAACAGGTTGTAGGTTTCGACAGAGTGAGCCTTCCCTAACCCCCGTCGGGCGCCCAGCGAGATGGTATGGTTCCAAGACCAACAAAGGATCTGGTTGAAGAATTTACTCGCCTCTTACAGCAATTCGCTCGCCTGTTTTTATTGCGGCACTGTGCTCGCCTGTCAAGTTACTCAACCTTATACGTAAATGACGGCATGGGTGTCTGTCACGGAAGGGGAGAGACAAGGTTCTCGTTTCTAGACTTGAGAGCTAAAACAAAGAGCAAGTAGTTTCTCACACAAATACGACACAGCCAAAAAAAAAAAAGTGATAAAGTTCAGCATACTTGTTTGTTACTTCCACTGTTAAGTGAACGCTTTCGAAATTAAAATTAGAAATAAAATTACTTGGGGTCCATAATTGCATATTTTTTAATACAAACAGTATGTGTCACATCCACAGTAATGTTGGCAATAAAATGTGATAATTAATGTTTTAGTGAAATTGTACTATACAAATGTGTGGCCAGTAAAACACACACACACACACACACATATATATATGTATATATATATATATATATATATATAGAGAGAGAGAGAGAGAGAGAGAGAGAGAGAGAGGATGTATCTAAACTATTGTTACAAACTTTGGGAGGTGACTTCTGGGATGAAAACAAACAAAAATAGTCATATGAACATAGGGTAAATGCACTAGTAGTCGACATCCTAAGCTCGAAATCGCAGTTTGCACTCATATTTCCGTTTGTTGTTAAACTCTCAACTTGCAGTTTCGTTTTCCTAGTTCATGTGCTTCTTATATTACTCTAGTAATTGTCTCAAACGTATAAATTGTTTAACACTATTAGAAAACCTACATATTCCAAAACCCATGTTTTGCATTAGTAGCTGACACTGTCGAAAATCGAATGTGCCAGTAGTCGACATGGGTGTTTGGAACGCATAAAGTGTTCAGAAAAACGTTAGAAATACTTACATATCTCGTTTTATTTTAACATGATTCATTTTATCTACAATATTAGAGCTCAGTTTTGTTAAAGGAACTGTCGTGTTAAAAATAACGTGCATATTGTTGGCCCACAAAATAGTTTTAGGGTTGCTAAACAAACTCTGTACCACAAGATAGGTAACTGAGTTTATTAAGTACATTAATTATAAGTAATTCACAACTATTCATAATACACAGGCTCTTTATTTAGAGGGTTGTACCTAATGCATGTAAATTAGAGACTAGTTCTTCAATAAAACACGAAAAAAACTATTAGAAACTCCAGTACAAAAACAAATACTCTCAGGAAAGTATACCAAAAATCTACGCTGACTGGATGTGGAAACTGATATCTAGTATTTAAAGAATCTCCTCCAAATATCAGTGGCCTAGAGATTCCCTCTATTACTTGATTTGTATTTATAATTCGTAATGTCTAACCTGAAATAACTATATCTGAGCAGTTCAACAATTTTGATTTTAGCCACTCAGTAGGTAGTTTATAAGCCCTGACGGAAAAAATTAGGGGGATTCAGTAGTCGACATGGGTGTCGACCACTGCAAAATGTTAAGAAATGAGCTCTAGTAGTCGACACTCTCTCACACCTTGAATAATTAATGAATTCGAACAACTTAAAGTGCAATTTAGGAGCAAAACAACCTAATATGAAGATAAAATGAAAGCATTCACAATGGACAATGTTTTTCGGACAAATAAACACGAAGTTAATCTTACCTTCCTTGTCAGCAGACCGCTGTGAACACACCACTTTGACGACTGATCAACAGTGCAGATTCAACGGTCACTCTTATCACATTTTACCCGTCAATATCCGCATGGCAACCATTGTTTCTCATACAGGAGACATTAAGTTTGCCGCCACAAATAAGAGTATCGCTAAACAATGTTCTTAAGCCTTATTATTTGGTGTTAAAACCCACAGTGTCGACTACGGGTACACTGTCGACTACTGGTGCATTTACCCTACTGTACGTTCTACAAAGCGTTGTTATTGAGTTACAGGCGTGGCACATTGTGGTAACATGTATCACTACCGCCACTTACTGTGTTGTTATATTTGGATTGGAGACGAATGTGCCACCCCGCGAATGCATTACGAAACAAGAGAACGACTTATTCGGACAATGAAAATAGCACACCACGAAGAAACCGCGTGACATCCACGAAACGATATGACAAACGAGAGTACGGGCTGGTGTGCACATGCTCCCACGTTGGTGCGTTTGCATTTGACCGCACACCCGGCACAGCGGTGCCGCAAGCACCGACCAGCGCGTAGACAATAGAGTGTAGTAAAAGCCGCATTAACGCGAGAAGCACCAGAAATTACCAAGCAAGCTTACAGAGTGTAAAAGAATGCCGGGAAAACGCCAAATACGTCGCTTTACGCAATTCACGAACTTAGAGAGAAGACTCACGATTGGGCAGAAAACTGCAGGGTGGCCGTATCGTCGTATAGCTCACCATGTGGATCGTTCAACCCATACTGTCCGATGCTGTTGGGAGAAGTGAATACGCGAAAGCACCCACAAACGGAGAACTGGCTCAGGACGGATGAGGTCGACTACGAGTCTAGAGGATCAACGGATCGTGCGCCAGGCGCGGAATGATTCCATGGCGATCCGGTTCACGATACTGACCAGCGTTGTGACTCCCGTGTGCCAACGAACAATTGTTCCGATGCACGCCCTAACACACACGGCGCGGGTTGCCCAAGACTGTCTCCGTCATGCCCAAACACCACCATGGCATGACCGTTCATCTGAGATGTCCACAATCGAGCATGTGTGGGACCAGTTGAAATGATAGCGGGCACCGTACCACAGTAGCCGGGATTTGGAGCATACTGTCCAACAATTGTGTCCTTCTGCCTCAGGACAACATCCGGCGTCTGCTGGATTTCATGCCAGACCGCGTTGCAGCGTGTATCACAGTGAGAAGGAATGTGACACACAATTGAAGAGACCGGACGGCGTATCACAGATTCATATATAACCGTCTAGTTGCTCTGTTTTTGCGATCATGCGTGTTAGCCATCTGTATCGCTGCCTCTATAAAGTTTCAGTACCATCCGATACATCCTTCTGGGTGCGCTATTTTTACTGTCCAACGTCTGTGGCCGCGAAGCTTCCCTCTGCAGGTAATCCGTGCTCTTTCCTTGGAAGACTCTTGTCCGGATTTTCGTACGCGTGAAAGGGCTTCGTTTGCAGCTGGTGGGTATTCTCCCGGTACTCCTGTTTCCACCATCTCTGCGTTACATCGCTTCTCCATTACAAGGTATTACTCTATGACAACATTCAGAGACAACGGAAGCGTACGCAAAAAAAAAAGAAACATTATTCCACGAGTAATCCCTCCACCATATTATTACTTATTCAAGTAAATTATTTTCCACTGCATTAGAAGCTTTCATCGGTGTCTGTAATATTGTGTATGTTGATCTGCTTTGCCGACTTGGAAAAGCAGTTTATGTTATAGTTCGGATTGTGTTGCACAGTGAAGTCACTCATTTCAATATTATAACGAAATAAGCTCATTAATGCTTAAAATATGTAAATGTTTAATTCTTTAACAAGTTTAGTAAAAAATGCGAGGTTCTTATGTATGCGAAACTCTCTGGAGCAAAAGATGCAGTAGCTGTGATGGCAAGCGATTGCTGGAGCCAAGACGCTCTGTCGAGTCCAAGCAAATTGCTCCTCTCTGGTCAAATTACAGCCCTTGTCTCTCTCACTCTGTGCGCACTACGGCACTGGCACGTGACGGATTGCGAAAGGAGAAGCTGGGGTGGCTACAAGCTGCGTTGCTGGTTTCGACGGCGTCCTCCGAGACAAAACGAATTTATTTATTCTTCTTTTTTCCTCATATTCCTTTCTTGGGCATGACGTAGGCCTGTAGCCAGCTTACTATATAGGAAATGTGCTTCAGATGAGTCGAGAACGCTCTAGACTTCCGAAACTCTGAATGTTAAGTATATATGAAGGGGAGAGGAGATGAAAGGAACAAATATAATGTAAAGTTTTTTTTCCGAAATAGGTATTACAAAAACTACTACACCTGTTAGATTAATAATTTTAAAATACACGATACCAGTCAACATTTACCTCAAGCAAAAACAGTTGTGGTTGTAAATAATGTGTGATTTTCGCATCGCCACCTGAAGTACAGATACATTAATTTTATTTGCCGAACAACATAATTTTTTTTTTTTACATGTGATAAAGTTACAATGTAAAACTTCGAAACCTAGGTTGCTCAATTAAGCAGAAATTACCGTGTCTGTGTTTGTAAACAAAATCAATGATCTTGCACTACAACGATGCATTATGATATTATGCACAGCGTACATACTTTTGTGCATGATATCCAGTCAAAATTATAACCTAGATGGTTTGAAGTTAAGAAACCACCGACTAAGGAAATGCGCAATTACATAGAAAACAAAACACGCCGAGTGATGCTGGCTGGTACTGAAGTCACGACGTCACGCGTGGCTGATCACGCTCGTGCCCGAAGGGTGTCTCAGTAACAGTGATAACTAAGGCTAGTAGGGGCCGCGGTGATGTAGTAGTCAGACTACTCGCCTCCCACCAAGGCAAACTGGGCTTGATTACCGGTGGGGCAACTCGGATTTTTGCTTGTGGGAAACGTGCTGGACGCTTCCGTTGGGAGGCGGGTTTTCTCGAGGAACTCCCATTTTCCCACCCATGCATTCCGCCACTTCTCTATCTTCACCTCACTTCAACCTCACCGCTGCTCACCTCGTGGTTAAGGGCCGACCAAAACTTCTATACTCTCAACTCACCTAAGACGAGTAATTGGAACCTGGGTGATTCTGGCTCACCATCTTATGCAAAGTCGCCTAAGCACCTCGAACACAGTTTTTCCCTTGTGTGTTCGTTTCCCCCACATAATCTAGTTGCTGACTGGTCAGCCCAAGCTCTTCCCACTCCCTCATACTGATCAGGATTGGCTAAAATTTTCATTCCTTGCTCTCTCATGTGGTTGAGAAGTCGGGCTGATGTTTGTTTTACATGATTCAATTGGTGAGCATCGAATCAATCAACCCAGTGGCTCGGTGACAATATAATTAGAAGCCTTTCCATTCGAAACCTCGTGGAACCAAACCCCAAATTTCATTTTCTTTAGCAACGGAATTATTTTTAATGGGTGCCACTGCTTCGTAATGTGAACACGATTTGATCACTCTTTACGCTATGAATACTGAGGTCACTGGGTTCTATTATTTTTTTGTTCCCCAAAAATAAGGATAATTATTGTTAAATGCACTTTTTATACAAATGGTTATGCTTATAGGCTTGTATAGGATTAAAAGTAAAGGGAATTGTCAAATATAATTTGGTAAAGAGTAATATAGGTTATTTTGTGCTAGTGAATTAATTAAGTCTGTTTGGTATCGCGAGGCACTCATTTTGTATTAATTCGTGGTTGTATAGTGATATTTTTCTGCTGTGGAGTTTAGTTTGTTTGCTGTGCAGTTAGGAAAAAATGTCAGGTTGGCGCCACGGCGGCGGCAGGTTATTAGGTCGGCGGTGGCACAATACATCAGGCGAGTGGGCTGGGCCAATCAGGAGTCAGCTCGTTCGTCGATGTGGCTGCCCGGCGCCATGGTGTGGGTAACAGAAATCGTCGGGACACCAGACGGGAATGTCATGGTTGTGGTGTCCGGTTAAAAAATTTTGAATGTAAGGTAAGCGGGCGGAGAAATTTTACTCGCGTAGTCAAAGACCGTGGACGAGAAAGATAATTTTTTTTTGGACTTTTAACCTCAAGAAATTTAGATCAACATGTTAATTTTTAAGACCTATGCAAGGTGGCAACAAGACCTTCTAGCTAAGGACTCATTCCTTAGCTCGTACGGTATGCGTGTGCATGACCGGACATAAGTTTCATTAACACAGTTTAAATTAATGCAGTAACTTGCTGGTTCAATTTTCGTGACTTGGCAACAAATGCCTCTCGATGAAAGTTAACCGTGAACCAAAGTGAAAAGTTTCTTGCAATAAATAAGACATGAACAAAAAAAAACGTTGAAAAAAAAAGCAACGAAATTCCTGGTCTTTGTCACTTCTTAAAAATATATAACGTCTTTATACACATTTAATTTTCACCCAGTGAAAAGGCAATTATTGCCGCAGTGGTTCGAGTGTGTATTTCGTCGCAGCTGGCTAGCAGGCTGCAAAAGTTGGAATTAACTTAATCGTCTCTACGATCTTGTTTCTTTGTACACTGCTGGCCAGGAAGTCGGCTATGTAAAAAGGTCCCTGTTACAAATCAATGAAAATTAAGTCAATCTTATGAAAACTAGGCCACTGATAACAGCGAAGGCCTACGCGATGATTGCTTCATTGATACATTTTGAATGTATTCAAGCTTTACGGTGAAGCACGGATCCTTCACCCAGTGAACAGAATCTTCTGTCAGAAGACTTCAACTGACTATGTTTAGGTCATGCAAACGTTGCTGGTTCCAGTTTACCTTACTTATCTACAAATTTACATCAGACTGACTGCGAATTTCTATGGGATTTACATCGCACTGTTGTACATAGTACAATAAAACAGGACTGTTCTTATTCATTTGTTATACACAGTACAATACAGTTCTTACTTAGTAAAGCTTGGTTTAAACAAATGGTTCTCTTCTCGAAGTGTGAAAATCAAGTCATGTCGATGATACGTCTACACCTTCCTCTAAACAATTATTAATTACGTAAACAACATAAAACATTTGATTCAACATAGATTTAGTCTGATATTTAATGTGTGCACTTTTATATTAATTGTGATAATTGAGAAGGTTGTGGCATAAATACCAGTATATCTAATTGCATTAAAAAAAACAGCGTTACACAACTATCGTATGTCCTTAATTCTAACATGTAACCTTGTGATCCGAACGTCTTAGCGACATCGGTCATGGAGGCGGCTACGAATATTTGACATAAGAGATTGTTACAAAATTAACTTTAATCTTTAAGCTTTCAAAATAAACGTCCATGCACAATAGAGGATAACTTACTTAGTCGTGGCGCCATGATAGTAGAACTTAATTAGTGATTAACTGAGCAGTTTTTAATTTGCACGTAGTTCCTTCTTTAGACCGCGTCATCACGAGTAAGAGGAGACTAACTGGCTCTAACTGTAGCAGGCTGCCTCACCCGACGGACATATCTGTCAGTCATGCCAGCCCGAAGAATGCCTGAGGTGAGACGAGATAGGGGTGGAGCAATAGTGGAATGAGGGAATGGGGAAACATCAATGAGTAATTCAAGAAAGCCCTTACGCCACTGTAATGTCCTCCTCACTTCCCACACGAACACTCACTTGCGAAAATATCCCGCCCGCTAAGTGGAGGGACTGAACTGGAGATCCGAGCTCGTGTAGGCTAGTGACAAGCCACCGTGTCAACCATGAGGAATAAAATATTTAACTGCATATGTTTTAATGTAAATACTGACTGGACTACCTGTAGTTACACTGTTGCTCCTGACGAGACTGAGTAAGGATTTGTAAATTTATTTGTAAAATGTATAGTAGAATTTAATATTGCAGTACGGAGGTTGATCATGGATTCTGGGTAGGGGCACCAACCATGGGCACCATATATTATTTTATATTAATTTCAGCCTTTTATTACTGCCCTACTAGTGCTCACGTCTTGCCGTTTACGACGGACACCTGTGATTCATTCGAGTATCGTAGGATTAAGATGAACCAGTAATAAAGTTAATTACGGCTCTTGCTGCGTGGTGATCTATTTCCATTACAGCTGGCCCTGCACGGCTTGTCCGTACACTGTCGGTGGAAACCAAGTGATTCGGTGGGAAAGGTGCAGTGAAGCCACGTCTTGGAAGATTCACGCCTGCAGATTTACGTGCTGGAACGAGAGGAATGAGAAACAAGACTGTACAACGGTACATTCCGCAAAAGTATTGTCATATTACCGCATCAGGGCATTTTTTCTATGCCTTTGTTTTTTTTCTTCTAGATAACAGTTACAGCTGATTCATGATTGAGCACATTTGGAATCAACCTCTGAAAAAAAATCCTGCTTTCAACTGCATTTACTTCAACGTAAAAACGTAGCGCGTAAACTGAAACGTGGACAACTAGTTCAGTGACTTAGCGCCTTACTAAAAAGATTTTTTTAAATTGATAACCACATGACTTTGTTTCTTTTCGGTTTAAACACGTAAAATGAAGTAGGTATTAGCATAATAAAATAAATATTAACGATTTCAGTTTTTTAGAACTGAAGCGTTAGTTATTAGGTGCAAAGCAATTTTAATTTTTAAGCGCTGCGTATGTATACACAACATAAACTGCAGAAAGAAGAAATTAAGCAGCGTTTTCAGAAATGCTCTGTTAGGTTGGCCATGAACAAAAATAAAACCACATCTTGTACAGTATTTTCCCTGTATATTCACACTTTCTGAATAAAATATTTGAAAAATACTCTATGTATGACATATTTGGGTGGTTCCTAAATAAATTACAAGTTACAAGCGTGTTTTACTTTCATTAACGTTAACTTACATTCTTCATTTTGTTAAATTTAACTTTCATATAAAACTTTTCTATAAACGATAATATTTATATTGTTATTATCATTAATTCAAAGCAGAGATAAAAGTATATTGTTAACGGTCATAAGAAAGATTTCTTACGTGAAACAATTTTAATATAGGTTTTCTTTTATTATTTGTAAAGCAAACTTTTCTTATTGCCTTTTCTAGGTTTTCAGGAATTCAATGTTGGAAACACGCTCATTGTAATGTAAGAAAATTTTATTTTTGGTTGTCTGTCTAGGGCATAAATACTGTACTGTTCTTGAGTTTTATTCCGTACTAGTTTACGTGTCGTGGAAAGATGCGTAATGAGTAGCCTGAAAGCATAACTTGACCGAAGCTTCAGAAATGTTGGAAGCGCTCACAAATAGACTACATCTCGATTATGAGGACGGAGACTGCCATGTTTAGTCATGCGGTAGCACATCTGTTAAGCAATCTTGGGGGTCGTGGGTTTGCTCCGGCCGGCTCCACTCACTGCGGTTTTTCTCAACTTCTACTCCATCTCTGCTACAGGAAAATGTTGATGCGATTAATTTATACGAACCTTCCCAATTCCTTGCACGTTATATTAAGATCCTTATTGGCCTTGGTACTTGAAAATAAATAACGATTACTCCACTTTACAAAGTCCATTAGCGCAAAGCTGACGCATCTTCGATCTACGGATGAATTTGTGATCAATTAAAAATACCTGACATTTACATCATTGCACTGGACTTGGAAAATTCACGGCAATCTTTTAGAAAATTTGCGTCGAATGCTACCTACCTTTTTTTTCGTGACTCACGGTCTGTTATAACTCAAGTCTGTGTTGTGTTTTCCGAGTTTCGCAAACCAAGCGATGATGGTATGATTGCAATAAAAAAAGGGATACATCTGCAGAAATTCTGTGAACATTGAAACTAATTGTCGTAATATCCAGTTTTTTAAAATCAATAATACCTACAAACTTTATATTTTTGAAATGATTCGAAAATTTTCTGAGGAGTTAGGTCGTAGATCCGTATGTTTTTTTTTTTATATCTTATTCACTCATCGCCAAAATATTAAAAACTTGTAATGTCTCAATATGCCTTGTGTATACCTGTTGTAATTATTTATTTAATATCAGACATTTCGTGTAAGTTATTTACAAACTTCAGTAAGCCATTTAGAATGCCGCACTTTTATACTGAACTTCTGGAAACGGATAGGATTAAGCCGTAGCCGTAACAACAAAGCACCAACCGATCGCAAATGTACGAAGATGATGGGAATTTTTTTTAATGTTAGCGAAACTGAAAGATTTCCACGATGAAGCTCTGTTTCCAGCTGCACATTTGGTTTCCTCACTTTCCAAGTTTGACTTCGCAGCAGCTTTTTCCAGAGTAAAATTCACTGATGTCATTCTTTGGCGGAAATCGTGATTTAAAAAACGCCGGAACCTCCGTATAATGCTATGAGTTAAAAAAAAAAAGTAACAAAACGTAAGCCTGGATACGGCCGACCGACCACAGTCAACCGCAAATAGGCTAAAAAGCCCAACAAAAAGTAAGAACCAAACCACGCGTATCGACATCCTCAGAGAGATGGTCCAGATGGTCCCGAGACCAATGTCAATGTTATTGGCAAGGTCAATGTCAATGTAATTCTTTCAATGAACCAAGGCCAAACCAAGTGTTTCTTGATATACAGAGTTTTTGAACTGGAAACTGCACAGGGGTTACCCACGAATGGGGATCAAAAAATCATTATGGAAATGCCGTACCTTTGCAGCCTGCTGAGTTCAAACCGAGTCACGTGTGTTTCCAAATAGGCAAAAACGCGTACGAACAAGTATTTCGTTGATGGCTCATACAAACAATTCTCTCAATGTATAGCTACAGAAGATAAATTATTAGTAATTTCTCGCTTTAAGTAAAGCTTACTATCATCTCCAAAATAATAATAATAATAATAAAAGGAAATCATTAGCTCTCTGAAAGAAACGTTTGTATTCAACCAGACAGACGCATTAAGTTGATTGAATAAACTTGTTCAACCAAACATTACGTTTCGACTCAGATTTTGTCAGCAAAAGAAAAAGACGTTTCGTCAACTCAAATGTTTGTTGCAGAATATTTAGCACGAGCAACTACGCATATGTTTGGCCGAATACAAACAAGTGTTTCGTTTTAGTAAAGAAACTTTCTCTAAGTGCTGAAACTACTTTGTGTTTACAGTGATGACCTAGGTTTCTAAACGCAGAGATTGAGAAAAGGAGAAGGCAATTCCTAAATTAACTTTATCTTTTTTTTTTTTCCTTCAGAACGTGAAGAGTGAATTGAAACCATCTCAAATAGGTGTCAACTTTTTTTTTGCTCAAAACCATAAGCAAAGTACCTTTACGGGCCATTTAATCTTCTGTTACTCTGCTTTACTGCTGCCTGCCATTTTTCAAGGAGGTAACGCCATATTATGGTATGTACAATATAAAAAGGTGTTTTAACTAATACAAAAGTTCTTCTTCTGACTGTTGCCTCTGTAACCCATATAACAATACCTCGGTTACGACCCAGGAAAGAGAGGAAATAATGTTTAAATACAAACAAATGATGTCAAAGAATGTGGATGGATGAAAATTCCCGAACGATCTAAACAGCAAGGGTTACTTTCATTCACATTCCAAAAAACATGCAAGGGAAATTTTTTGTTACTGTGGTTCATAAATGTTATATTCCGTGTCTTTCAAAAATATTAGATGTGGTAAGGTTTACTGCGAATACATTCCTAACATAAAATGAAGCTATCTGGTTTTAGTATACAAAACACGCTATAAATACATACAAAATTATGTGAGAAAATGTATGTTTCTTGCAATACTGCAAATAAATTAATTTTTGAAAACGTCGTGCATACATAATTTTGCCTCTAGATCATGGAAACCAACTTGAAAGCGATAGCTCTTCACCATTACAAAAAAAAAACACCACACTAACTGTAACATAGAAATACGTAATCCAATTGTACGATGTTAATTCGCGTGTTTAACCAACAACATTTACGATGTGAGAAACATCCAAGAAAGTGCACGAACACTAACCATATATTGATTTAACGGTAATTATAGCCATTTTTACATTGGTAACCAGATGACGCGGGCTTCGAGACTTGTGGATTGTTTATACAGAATGATGCACACAAGGCCTTCAGTTTTAAAATGTGTATAATTAACCAGTTTTGTATGGAAGGTAAGTTTTGAATTGTGCAGTTAGATGCACCATGACGCCATTTCATTAAACATGTCGACTACCGTCCAGTGCCGTCTGTTCCATTGCTCATGTCTGCGTGGCGTCATCGCCTCGTCAGTTCCGCAGGATATCGGTGCAATTCGAAACTGTAATCTATGATGGCCGGTTCAATCGTGTGTATGCGAGTGCCAGACGCTACAGACGGCATCCCGCACTGGCCATTTCCAACATTCGCTCAGCTCTTACGTTATTTATTCCTGCAAATAACTGCAGCACAAATAAGGCTAATATATGTTGTAACCGTTGGTCTATTATTGTTGTTTAATAAAGTGGCGACACATTATCTCTAAATGGACAGTTTCAAATGTAACTTCCATATAATAACTTGCCAAACCAAACACATTTTGATTTTGTAGGTCTACTGTGACCCATCCTGTGTTTCAGGGTAGACCGCCATTTTCCTTGGAAAGCCTGTTGATTGTGTAATTTCCTAAAATTTCATGTCACAAATGTATTTGCCGAAACATAGATATTAATCAATCACATCAATACTTGTCACAGTGCGTGACACTTCATCATTAGAGCTGTAGGTAGAGGTAGGTAGGGCTTAACGTATCGTCTACAGCGAGGTCATTAGACACGGAGCTGACTCGTGTACCGTAACGGAAATTATTCAGGGTCACTCTGTTTCCCTTCTTCCGCCTATTCTTTTATATGAACATTAATTTCGAGTTTAGAGCAATTATTTCCCGTTTTTTTTTTTATTAAATCGCCCTTAGTTGTCGCTCTAGGAAGTATGCGCCATCCAGGACCCAAGCTTTACTCACATATCATTGAAGGTCTGAAAGAAAAAATTAATCTGTAAAACATTGCTTCTTTCCTATTCGGTTACAAAGAAGTGCGTTTTTTCATTTAAAAAGGTAAAATATATGTGCATGAAAAATTTAGACTCACAATTGCGAAGTGATATACAATAAGTAACGTATTATTATGTAATTTAAACGTAAATGTTTAGGTAACTTTTGTAATCACGTTGAATGTGACAGTGACTGTGTGTGTGTACAAATAACACTTTGTGTGACGACCACAGTTCGTTTTCACTGTCTAGCTCAGAACGTTTCGCAATAGACGCCTAACGTCGTTTCTGCTGGATTTCGGATCATTTCCTTTAAGAGAGTTCACAAATATCTAGTGACATTGATGTCTTCAGGCTACAGAGTAGTAGCAAGTACATGAGGACGTCTATGCATACTTCATGCGCCTTGTGTTTCGGTTCTTTTTCATGGTAAAACGTAATATAATCCTGCAGGAAGAACTATACCGCATTTTATTCGGACGCCGCAAGTTCTCATAAAACCCCGTACCATCAGGGATCCACCACCGTGATTTACGTTTTACGGTAGTCGAAATTCAGCGTTTCATTTCACCATATACCAACCTTTGCTCCTGAGGTAAAAATATTACATTTACTCTGGTCCATAGACAATGCAGTTTTCTAGTGGTAAAATTTTTTTATCGCGATTTCGTTAAATATGGCCTGTTCTTATAAACTCAACCAAGAAAGTTGTCCCTTACGAAGAACTCTCCTAACAGTGTCCTGGCAAGCCTTTACCTTCGAGCTGGTTGCTGCTTCCTTGTGCATTCAACATAAGGATATTCTGTCTAGTTTCCGAAGGAATGATAGGCTTGTAAGATCACCTTCCCATTTGTGTGTTTGTGAGAGAGAGTGTCTGCATATATGTTTTGTGCCCCTCCCTCCTTTTTTTCCACAACAAAAAAAATGTTGAACCTTTGCCCTGAATTTGACCAAACTTGACACACTCGGCACACTTCAAAGAAACGTAGTGATGGCACCCAATTTTTACAATTTCCAAACACGACAGAAGCTTATTTAAAAAATGGGTGCCATTTAAGATTTATATAATGCTGTACCATACCATACAACCTATTTAAATTAAATAAAGTGACTCGATAGTTCATAATAGTTTTAATGGTTTCGGAAAGATATTCTCTCATTTTCACGCCGTTTTGAAATGTAAATGCTCCTGAAATAATAAGGCTCTTAGGACATATCGCTGTAATCACAATACAGACTGATGCCAAATTTTCCATACAAGTAGTGATATGGCAAGTCATCTTGAACATATGTTATATTTGTATATCAGATACCAACTTCTAAAATGGTGGTTATACAAATATTTAATGCTGGTATGTCATATCTAACAAAATATTAGATGTACATCAATAAAACCTGGTATTCTGACAGGGCCTGTCGCGAGTATGAAATACCCTAGTTCGCATAGATTCACAACCATTTTCTAAGGCAGCGAAACCTGAAATTAAAGCTTTTACACCACATCTCGGGAACTACTCAAACATTAAGGCCACAAATTGTCAAATGGTAAGCCACCCTAAATTTTTGTGATTTAATGATATCATATACAACAACGGCCATATAAGTATTTTGGTTAGCATGCACTTTACACCACTAAAGTAGACATATTTCAACCAGAATTTGTATGCTGGTAGTAACTACATAAGCATTAAAAGTTAATTTAACGGTAGCATTTTTTATCCGCCACTTTGTGAGATGGTGCTACATAGAATATAAAACGTTTAATTTCGTAGTTCAGGAACTATTGCAATTAATCCGAGTAAATTTTACACTCTAGTTGTACAAGGCTATTATTAAAGCATGTATTAAGTAATTTAGATTTCATATGTCTCGTTACAGCTTGTCTTGTAGATTATAAGGCCGCAATAAATTATTGGATTTGAACCTAACACTGCACGCTTGTAGTTATTATGGTGTGAACTTACTAAATATGCTAATTGATTGACTCTTTAGAGGGCTTCTTAAAATCTAAAGTTAAATGTATCTCAACAACTCCCAAACAAATTTCCGCTACATTTTTCATGCAAACAGTACCATGGAAAGAAATCTCTAATCTTCAAACAGCAGTTATTATCCCCGTTCACCAGAGTTGCGTAGGCAGATTATTTGGTTTAGGTGGGGGGGGGGGCCGTCATTTATAAAGCAACGTCTATAAAAATTTTGTAGCTGAAGAACAGCAATAGATGTAGACACATGAATTTTTAATTTTACTTATTTTTGCTGCCTGATTATACCATTTTATTTACCCAATTTCTCATTTTACTAATAAGTAATTCCACCACCCCCCCTTTTTAAATTATTAATGTGTGTTTCATATTTCGGGTGATGGGGAGGGGTTGAATCCGATCCCCTCCCCTACCGGCCCGTCCACGACCCCTATTGTAGTGGTATGTGCTGTATGAGTGGTTCCATTAAACCATTTTCACTCAGTCTCGGTGTACTCGAGTACCTACCTTTCAAATATTTTACTTCAGAGCAGGGGCATCGGAAAAAGAAATGAGTGGAAAAGGGGGGGGGAGACAAAGGAGGCATTTGCCCCTCCCCCAAGATTACTAAGAGGCGCCAAAAACTTCCCGTTTAATAACTGTAAATTGTCATACTTTACGTGTATGTAATAAAGTTGGAGGTCACTAAATAATTTTATACGGCATTTTTAAAACTATTATGCGTATTTTTAGATAAAATATGCTGATAGGAAGCAACATGACGTGTGTGTGAAAACTGGCATAATTCTTCTAAAAACTGTATCTTGAGAAGGGGTGACATCCTGCACAAGGGACACCAAATACTCCATACGTGACATTACCACCATATCTCTAACCTAACCGAACTGAGGAAGGTTTTGACGCCACTGCTTTATTCCTGGTTCACACGTATAGTCGGTTCACGACTGGAAGAGACTTTCTTGAAGCCCTGCTAAAGATTTACTTTCAAGCCCATTTCGTATCCTTCCGCCAAAGGTAAACAAACACTACCATGTGACTGCCATGTGGCAGTCACATGACAATGTTTACATTCCACTGTGTGTGTAGATGTGTTCGTACATGCACGTACCCATTATAAAAGTCATTTATATATATTATTAATTGATATTCCACAAGCGTAAAGTTTTTAATCTTGAGAATTTCACACAAAATATGTGATGCCAGAGAAAAACATTTCATTCTATAAACCCGAAATTCGAGTATTTTGATGAATCGATAGTTGTTGTCTATTTACAATCGATTGTTAGTGACTTTCGATCAATTCCCGTACATCGAAGGCAAGATCATCAGTATTGATCGAAATTGCTGCAGACGTTAAAATGGCGTGGTGGTAGACTGAGTCGGATGTGTCGCGCAATTGTAAAACGTTATTTAAAAATGGTTGTGACGGTTTTCGACAGGACGGCAGAGTTTGCGAGTGAAGGATTCTACGTCTTCGACAATGTGAAAACAATTCTTATGTGCAAATACTGCAACGTTAGAATAGAGTGGCAAAGGAAAGAGACGTGCACGAAACACATCAGTACAACGAGAAAGTGAGCACAAATTAAAATCATACGTTATTAAAAACCAAGTAATAAAGAGCGGATATTAGTAAAACAAGACAAATAAATGAATTATTATTAGTTAAACGAGATAATCGCACAAATTCTCTGGCATGTGTGTCAACAACACATGGAAAGAAGGTTAGTAAACAAATGGCCGCGTTACTTTCACCTTGAGCGTGATCATGTGACTATGCAAGAAACGTTGGAATCTAAATATGTTAGCATCACGTGATAATAATTGGCATAATAAGATACAAGTCTTTTCGACAGCCATTTGTAAGCGATAAATTAACAATTACGTTAAAACTTTGGAACTATTTCCTCTCTTTGTGCTGGCAATCTAACGGCATAACTGTATCCGCGCTCGCCGCTGTTTGTAATGTTATATGCATGTAGCTAACGGCTAGCGTGTTTTTTCAAAGGTTGATTTTCAAAAGTTTCTTCCAGTCGTGAACCGACTGTAGTTATGTCTGGTTTACAAGTAGGCCTACGTCGATCACGTCGAATAGACAAAGCGGAAAGCTGGAATAGCCAATGAGAGACCGTCCTTGTTTTCCGCACGAGCCACGCCGAAAATTTTGAGCTCACGCCTGAATATTTGCTCGTGACAAGAGCAGACTTCGCTCGCCAATACTTCCCAGTGTTATACTGTTTCACATTTTTTAAACCAATAATTTCATGGATTATCAAGGTATATTGGTCGACCATGGTCAAATTGTATGTATTTATGAAGATATATGTAAATTCAAGTGCTGAATTGTTCTCAAGAATTTACCAAATAAAGGTAGTTTGAAAATAAACCGATAGGGAACACTAAACTATAAAATTTTTGTAAGTATTAAATTAATTTATAGGCACCTAAAAACATGAAATAAAATTCGTACCTCATTAAAATTACTAAATTAGAGAAAAACCATAGTAGCACTTGTTTGTAGTCCGCCTTTTACATCAAAAGATTGGTATCAAAAACACACGAAGGAACCACAGTGAAAGTAAACTGAGCTTAGAAAATCGACTTTATCTGAAAAGCCGTAGCATAGAAAATAGGTTGTGTTGGCTCTGTTTGTTCGGGGTGGTCAGTCTAAACGTGAATCGAACTTTACGCAGAGTTCCACAGTAAAAATGTTGCTGCGAAATTCGTGGGGCGATCGAACCGCTGCTTCTGGTTTCTTCGGCAAGCCAGTCGCCCTTTCCTGGTCGCACCGGGCCTTGAGCGCGACTAGAAAAAAAAAAAAAGACACGTCGGCGCGGCGTTTGCAAGGTAAAACAAAAAACTGTCGACGGACGTCTGCCGGCGGAGAAGCGGCGGTGACGACGGCAACCAACGCAGGAGGTTGTGTCGCGCCCGCCGACCGCAGGACGCGAGGGAAAAAAGAAAAAAAAGTGTGTCGGTGACGTCGGCAAGAAGCCAGCAGAGGAAAAGACCAGCTCCAGCCATGACCTTGACCGCCTGGACTTCCCGCCGAGGCAGGCCTGGCGCAGCGCGCCTTGGCCACTGACTGAGCCCGATGCCGCGGGCCGGCTGGCGCGCGTTTCCCTCTGCAGTGCACTTGTGAACGGGGCTGCAGTCGCAGCTGCAGTCCGCCTACTTGAGGCTTGTGTGTTCCAAAAACACGCCCCCCCCCACCCCCCACAAAGCTATTAAACGTTTCTCCAAAGTGCTGACGTGCGAAAAGAACTCACGCACCTCATACGAGGCCTTCTCAGTGCTTTCAAGGCGTCACGCACGTTAGAGGCGCCAATTCGGAGCACGTCAACACAGCTAAAACCAGGCTTGTTCAAAGCGCCGTATCTCAAAATACACGCGTCAGATACATACATAAATACTCAAGGGTCCTACATTTCACCTTGCTATAGATTTTCTGTCAGCAAAATGATATGGTAACCGCTTAAAGTCCCATTGGCACACACAGCACGCCGCACAGTGTCGTCATTAACGCTCCCGCTCTCCTCTGCCACAGACGCGAAAAAAAGGTCCAGGTAGGCGGGAGCCTTAAGACTATTCACGAACCAAAATTGGTTTCTATATTATGAAGGAATTTTATGGTTTGGTGACATGGTAACGATAACAACATAATCAAAATACCAAATAATTAGAAGAAAAATAATATTCTGTAAATATTTTGATTTTAATTTTATATCTTGTTTCGTAAAAATTTCAAAAATTAATTATAACACAGATTTTGGTTTCAGCTGAAGTGTGAGTGGTACGTAACAATTTCTTTGAAATCCGAGTATTGGTTCACATGAGGTAAGTGTTTTAACTCAGAGTTATTTTGACTTTAGATTTTACCTCGAAACTTAAAACTCATTACAGGTGAACCACGTATCCAAGAAATATTCTCCACGGAATTCAAATAACATGAAAAATTATTTTGACTAATATCCAAATGTATTGCGATGACCCATATTGTATTCTGTATGTTTAACGTATAGAAGTCTCCTTAGTTGACAATGTTCATTTTTAGGTGCTTAGTGTTTGATATCATTTTTATCGTCATCTTGCCGCCTGTCAGAATATCGCATTATTTTTCATATTGTAGCAAGTGTATTCATTGTAAGATTCTGTCCTTTATCAAACAACTGGTGACACTGAAGTGAGTGGCTGGCCATTTCCGGCAGCACATGTGTGGTCCAGACAGCGAGGAGTGACCTTGCAGCACCCTTCCGTCCCTCTCTTGCTACTTGTTACGCGATAAGGCTCCCGCCTATCTGGAGTTATTTTCTCGTTTGAGGCCGCGAAGCGTGGGAGCGATAAGGACGACACTGCCACGCACTTCAAGTGCGCCATCGCCGCTAAGCGCAAGGCTCTGAACTGGCGTGCAGTGTTCTAGCCGCACTGCGTGTACCTATGGGACTTTCAGAGGTGACTCTATTATTTTATTGATGGAAAGTCTGTAAGAAGGTTCAGTGCAAGGCCCTTGAGTAGTTTCGTATATATGTATCTCATGCGTATAATTTGAGCTACAGCGCTTTGAAAAAGCCGTTGCAAGCCGATTTGGAGTACTATGAAATGGTGTTTCCAACGTGCGTGACATTTTGAAAGTACTCAACAGCCCTCGTCTGAAGTGATGTGTTCTTATCGTAGATGAGCACATTGGATGCACGTTTGACAGTTTCGTTGAAAAACGTGTATTTCGAACACACTGCAGCGCAGTTCAAGAGCCGTATGTCAATTAAATATTCGTCACGACGATGGTGTACAACAGTCCGGTACATTGCCGAGAAGCGAGTGTTTATCGCGGACCGCGGCCGTAGGAAAACAGCAATATCTCAGTTAAGAGTTTCAAAACCAGCATACCCGATCGTGTTGCGTGTGTTCGTTAGTACTAGGCAATGCGGGACAATCAGACTACTATATATTTATTGACTGTTCTAGCTAGCTGAAACAGAACCCATCTCGACAATATACATTACAATAATTAATATTCAGTATCACTGATACCGAGGTGTTAGCTGAGTGCCACGACCGGAAGGGTCATCGCAGGATTAGTTTTGTCCAATTTTTAGTTTCTCACAAAAATATAATAAATTAAAATTCCATATAGCTTGTTTTATTTATTTTCAGAAGTAATTTTTCTCCGTTCTCATACTTTTTTCACACTATTATTTCATATCGCAATGAAAAAGGATGTAATATGCTAAAACTGTACGAAATAAATTGAGACTCTTGAGAACCCTCAACTGGATAATTTTTAATATCTACAGTTCACTTCATCGTCCTACCGATCGTTCCTCCTTTCGCCTACGTTAAACTTAACGTTACCGTAGGCGTATTGACTTCTATCCATAAGTCCGTCATGTGACACTCAATTTTTACAAACAAAAGTATGCTATGTATTCAAAATCAGGAAGATTTCCCGCCTTCTGGAGTTTCCCCCAACTTCTGAAATCCCGTTTACACTCAAGTGAGGAAAGACAATTCCTCCCCTTTGAATATGTTTTAATATCCCAAAAATTTCATTTTCGAAATATTACTTTTATTTTTTGTGTGGTGATCTATTTTTCAGTGTACTGCAACTCTACTGAGCAGCTAGTAACACGGTCACAAATTATATGAACCGGCATCCATCGCTTTTATGGGTGAACAGTGTGGCCAACATTAAAAATAAATTTTCCTATGTTTTTTTTTTTTTTCAAAAATTCTCCGACTATATTGATATTTAAATACACTCTATACAGTTGTTTTTAGATATTATATTAAAACTCTTTAAAATGACCTTTATAAAGTTATGCCAGGAAAAATATACCTTCGTTGTTTTCGTGAATGTACGTTGCTATCATTTTATTCATAATACCATTTAGTAGTTGCTTTGTGGAATATCAAGTACCTGTCAAGTCGTAATTTAGGACTAGAAATTAAACATACCGTTTCAAGAGCCATAGTAATTATTTTAGACGTTAAAACAATAATAACACTGGCACATCGCTTAGTAAAAAAAATATATTAAACACGAATATGCAATAAATACTTTTAAAAATTACTGGAATAATTATTAAAGTAAAAGATTAAAACTTGCATTTAAATGTTCACATATGAGGGGAAAAAATATTGGATTAAAAGGGTGGATGCCAGTTCATATAATATGCGAGTAGTATGATATAGTATGTTTGGGGACAAGGGGCCGGGGCTCGGAGCGTCGGAGCTGTTCATGTTCTGTAATTCCTATCCCCCGGTGGCCATCTTGTCCACAGTGTTGGATCCAGGTGATCTTAGCCTTGACTTTTGACCTTGATCCCGGTTATATTTGTCCTTGGAAACCCGAAAAATAAAATAAAATCCTGAAAAGTTTATAAAAAAAAAATCTAAAAATAAAAAATATGTATATATATTAAATAACTATTCTTAAAAAATTTAATTTGAAAAAACTTACATTTCCAGAGTTTCCCCCAGCACCCCGCCCAGCAAACAACTGAACCCCTAATCACCACCAGCCATTAGATATACTCATTCCACCATATGCGGCCATCTTGGATTTTCGTTTGTAATGTTTTATACATTGCTGGAGGACGCCATCTTGGTATTTTCGTCTGTCATTTGTTTATACATTGCTGGAGGTCCCCCCAGCACCATGCCCAGCAGACGACTGATCCCCTCCACTCTTTCCAATGATTCACATTTGCTAATTACTCACCTTCGTTCGATTCCATTCCAATATATTTTGTTGCTCCGCCAGTGATTCTCATTGGCTAATTACTGACCTTCGTTCGATCCTCATCCCTAATTCTCATTGGATAATTACTCATATTCGTTCGATCTATAAACTACTCCATCCCCTACAATTATTCTCATTTGCTAACCATGTCATGTGAAAATCTCTCTCATTGGCTAATTTATCGTGCATTTTCGGAAACCTTCATTCCGACCAATTAGCGGCCTAATTTAGTCGCAGGCGCGGACTATACCACCCCCCTAAAATCTTTATAAGATTTACCCAGATACCTCTAGGGAAAACAGTCATTTTCTCGCTGTCATCCCTTTTTCGCTATTTCAAGAGGAAAGCCCAGTGACCATTTCGAAACTTGCAGGTTTTCAAACCACTGTTAAATTTACGATAGCCATGTTGTCAAGTCAAGAAGAAAATAACTAACAGCAGCATCGCAGTATAAAATGGAGATAATATTGTTCAGCTCATTTGCACGATATTGGCACGAGGAGCAACTGCGTCAATGCAGTCTACTAGCACGAACCTGCAACCATCAGGCAACTCGTACCAGCCTCCATCGGCCAGAACTCCCTACAGCTTATTCTCTCCCAGCTTCGCAGAGAGCGTCATCAGCTCCGACTTCGAATACAGTGATATCGAAGGACAAATTGAAGTGCCCATCACCGAATTTTCTCCATTCAGGCCAGATGATGTGAGCAAATCCAATGAACTGAACTGTGGGTACCGACGTGTAAGTTTTCGAGATGCTCAAGGAGTTCTGCAAATTCAATTCTGTGACAGTACAATTCACAGCCATCTGGGTGCTCCAGAAGGGTGGCTTCTAGAAGTTCTGAAAGGGTGGCATCTAGATGCTCCGGAAGGGTGCCATATGGTTTCTCCGGAAGGGTGCCGTTTGGGTGCTCTGGAAGTGTGCCATCTGGGAGCCATGGAAGGGTGACATATGGGTGCTCCAGAAGTATGATGCATGGGCGCTGTGGAAGGGTTTTGTCTGAGAGCCCTGGAAGGGCAGCATCTGGGTCCTTTGGAAGGCTGCCATCCAGACGCTCCAAAATGGTGCGTTCTGAGTACTCCGGAAGGGTGCCTTCTCTATGCTATATAAGGGTGCCATCTTGGTGCTCAAGAAGGGTGCAATCTTGGTGCTCCAGAATGGTGCAATCTAGGTGCTCTGGAAGAGTGCCGACTGGGAGCACTGGAATGGTGGTATCTTGGTGCTCTAAAAGAGTGCCATCTTGGTGCTCTGGAAGGGCGGCGACTGGGAGCCCTGGAAGAGTGGAGTCTGGGTGCTCCAGAAGGGAGCACCCAGACCTTCTGGAGCCCTGGAATCGCAGCATTGGGGTACTCTGGAAGGGTGACATCTGGGTACTCCAGAAGGATGCTTCTGTTAGCTCTGAAAGGGTGGCATCTGTGTGCTCTGCTAGGGTGCTATCTTGGTGCTCCAGAAGTGTGGCATATGGGTGCTCTGGAACGGTGCTGTCTGGAAGCACTGTAAGGGCAGCGTCTGTTTTCTCTGGAAGGGTGCCATCTGGGTGCTTCAGAAATGTGCCATCTGGGTGCTCCAGAAGGCTGCTCTGTAGGTGCTCTGGAAGGATGCCATGTGGGTACTCCAGAAGGGTGCAGTTTGGTTGCTCCAGAATGCTGCCATCTGGGAGCTCTCGAAGCACAGAATATGAGTGATTCAGAAGGGTGCCATTGGGGTGCTCCAGAAGGACAGCATCTGGAAGCCCTGTAAAGATAGCATCTGAGTCCTCTGGAATGGTGCTGTATGGATGCTCCAGAAGGGTGGCATCTATGAGCCCTAGAAGGGTGGTATCTTGTTGCTCCGAAGGGTGCCATTTGGGTGCTCCGGAAGGGTGGCATATGAGAGCCCTGGAAGAATGGAATCTGGGTGCTCCAGAAGGGTGCTATCTGGGTGCTCCAGAAATGTGCCATCTGAGTGCTCTGGAAGGGTACCATCTGAGTGCTCCAGAAGGGTGCCATCTGGGTACTTTGAAAGGGTGCCATCTGAGAGCCCTGGAAGGACAGCATCTGGGTGCTTGGGAAGGTTGCTGTCTGGGAGCCCTGCAAGTGTGGCATCTGGGTTCTCCAGAAGGGTGTCGTTTGGATGCTCCAGAAGGGTGCATTTTGAGTACTCTGTAAGAGTGCAATCTTGGTGCTTCAGAAGGGTGCTGTTTGGGTGCTCTGTAAGGATGCAATCTTGGTGCTCCAGAAGAGTGCCATCTGGGTGCTCCATAAGTGTGCCATCTGGGTACTCTGGATGATTTCCATATGGGTGATCCTTAATGGTACCGTCTGGGTGCTGCATATGGGTGCCATCTGGGTACGCCTGAAGAGTGCCATCTGGGTGCTCCAGAAGTGGGCCATCTGGGTGTTCTGGGAGGCTGCCATCTGGGTGTTCTGGAAGGGTGCCATCTCGGTACTCTGAAAGGGTACTGTTTGGTTGCTTCGGAAGGATGTTGTCTGGGAACCCTGGAAGCATTGCGTCTGGGTGCTCCAGAAGGGTGCAATCTGGGTGCTTATGGGTCCATCTGGGTGCTCTGGAAGTGTGCTGTCTTGGTGCTCCTGAATGGTGCCTTCTGGGTGCTCCAGAAGGGAGCTTTCCGTGTGCTCTGGAAAAGTGCTGTCTGGTTACTCCAGAAGGGTGCTATCTGGGTACTCATGAAGGGTGATGTCTGGGAGCCCTGGAAGGGCAGTGTCTGGGTGTTCCAAAAGTGTAACATTTGAGAGTCCTAAGGGCGGCGTCTGTGTGCTTCGGAAGGGATCTTTCTGTCTGTTCTAGTAGCGTGATGTCTGAGTGCTCCAGAAGGGTGCGGTATGGGTAATCCGGTAAAGCGTCTCCGTCGTCATGTCGACTGTTCTAATAGGTGCGGCGCCAGATACTACCATGGTCTCCGATGGTGCAGCATCGCATCTCATGGAGGCAAAAGATGTAGAGGCATCCATCTTTTCGAATAATTCTCCTGCTCTAATTAGAAGAGCCTTGACACTCTGGGGCCAGAAGTCGATCGATGACATTACAAATATTGCTGCGGTGGATAATGCTGAGCATAATTTTTGACCGTTGCCCGTGGCTTCAAATAAAATAATTCGTGTAACGACCTACAAACGTCACACCCCATCACGGCATCACCCTCTCACTCTAGTCGCTGCTGCGATACCTTTTTTTCTCCACTCTGCGAGACTCAAGCCATATTCGAGGGTGCGGTTGTGTAGGGAACCTGAGCTCGATCATGTTCAAATTACACCCACTACAGTGTGGGTACCCTCCAAAACAAACATTGCACTTCGTAATCTGGGTAGACATATCTTTCATAGTATGATACAGTAAAACTATGGCACATCGACGCCCAAATAAAACTTATTATCGAGTGCCCATCCCCTCCTATAATGCTCTGTATACCCTCACCACAGTCTGCCACCCCTTCGTTATGTGTATGTATGCCAGCGAATAAAAAAATTACCTATATATACAATTGTCATTGCTAGGTAAGCAGGGCCCTTAAATTAGTTAACATTATCATTTTTGCTTTTAAATTTATACATTAATATACAGTATATATATATGCCATTAAAGTATTAATATTTTATCAACGAAATTCTGTCAATTGCCAACATCAAAGTAACGGAGTGGGAATTTTTCCCCGCCGTAAGAGCTACGTTGCAGCTCCCAGGATCGGTTTGGAGAGGATACTAGAGGAACTGCGCTAGCCATCAGCTTTGATTTTGATCAGAGAGAACAGCTAATCTTGCACGAAATCGGAGACGCAGCTAGTCGCCAGGAAACTCGTATTGAATCCAGCAAGGCAATATTTTGATCAGCTTGCGGGGCGCGCGTGTTACAGGTTACGTCCGCGAGAACGTGGAGAATTACTCTGCGCAATCTTTTTCTGCTTCCCTCGGCTGGTCAAAGTCCATATATGTTCGTGGCAAGAGTCCCCCCTTGCTCCTCCGGAACTATATGTTCCCGCGAGCCAATCCTTTAAATAACATTTTCACTATTATTTCTATTTTCCACGTTTTTTTATTTTGCAATAAATTGAATGTTATATAAAAAAAAAGTTTAAAAGGAAATACACAGTTCATTAATTTTATACAGGTATGTTTTATTTACGAAAATTAAAAAAACTACAAATGCACATCAAATTCAAGAGTTTTTAAAAATTTAATGTGTGAGACAAAATATGTTCGTAAAAAATTATTAGCAGTCTTTGACTTTCGATCTAATGCAGTAGAATGGGAATGTTCAAAGTGCCTTCTTCCAAGTTAAAGTCGGTTCGTGGACGAACCCATGTTGGCGGCAGCAGGTGACGTCACACATAGACGTTTGCATGGGCACACTTCACAGTTCGATGCAGGTTCCCCAGAATTTTTATTCATCGTGGTGTCAACACGGTGGCTGCGGTACGACCTTCGACGTTTAGTTGGGGCCATTTGAGCCGAAGCCTCGCTGGTATTATTTTGCCGATGTACACAGTGCTCGGTGGAGTAGACGGGCGTGAATTTCGGTGGTCGTAGGGGGAGGGTCGACCTTACCTTAACATTCCAGAACCTGATCCACGGTTGCTGGAAGAGTCCTATCTCGTTTCATGTTAATACAGCAGTTTATTAACTGTCGAGTAGGCTCGCAATCACCCGGAGTCACTGAATATAACCAGTGGTCCCAACAATCACATTTTTCTTCTCAGGTATGTAGTAATTCAGACTCCCAGAACGAATAGGTGATTTCAGAGTCGTCCGGATATTACAAGATGTACATACAGGTTATCGGCATAAATTGGTGTTATCTTGCTCCCATGGTGACTCGTACTCAACAGGGCGACTAATTTTAATTTGGGTTCGATATATTTTCATACCTTTTTTCGCATTTTTGAATGACGTCATCCAGGCACGTAACTCTAATGTCATCAGGTATCTTCGTATTTCACACAGCCAAAGATCACGCATAGGAGATGAAGCAGGTGTTCGCAGCAACTATTGAAGATAATTTTGCATATACACCAGCACACAACTGCATTTTTTTCCGACTCTGCATCATGCGATATCACATCTGCAAGCTCTTCTCGAACGCTAGCTGGCATACCAAAATAATGTCTATGCTGCGAGATATATAACCATGTTTATATCTCTGTGAAATGAGTATGCCACTCGTAATGTAATTGGGCGTTTTTCGAAGCATTCACCAAACAACTCCGACCCGGTTTTTTCCTCATTTTACGAAGGGAAAAGCACCCATGGTCATCCTGTACGTCGAATATTTCCAAATAGTTTATGCAAAAAATACTAAGCCATTTTTTTCAGCTTGGGCCACATAAATTGGTCCTCGCGGGTACTGCACCAGCAAGTCGCTCAGCACGTTTCCCACCTGATGATATGGAATATTGCCTTCGTCCCAGCACGGTCCATAGTAGTACTTGGTCAAACAGGTGTTTGTTTTCTTGATCTTTTCATCCAACAGTTTCCACGGATGCAGAGGCGGGTTCGAGCCACACCGTGACAATCCGTGGCTGCAATTTTCTTGAGCAAGAAGCCGTCTTGGCTACATAAAGCTAGCAAGTTACAGTACATTATTACAACTGAAATGGGAGTACCCACTCCATGCGTATTTACGTGCTGTCGTGGAGTATCAAGCAGTAGGCTGCAGTATTCGCATGCATGTTTTCCTTGGTGATTATTTCGATCCGACAGTCGACCGTACCATTTTGCATGCGTTCGTTCTGCTTAGATGTATCGAATACCACCAAAGGTGCCATGAATCGGAAATTTTTGGGGCTCAGGATGGGATGCGCCTTGTGTCCATAATACGATCATTGTATTTGCAAATAAATATAAAATGGCAAAGTAAAACCTTACTGGTCGTTTGTAGTGTTCATGTAGATATATGGGTAGCTTTCGCTATACGAAAATATCTTTACGTTTTCGACTTTGCAGTCGTCGAACGTAGACTTATCGGCTCTGATACTATACTGTTTGTTCGTCTAAAACACCAGTATGATGAAGCGCAGTTTTTCTGTGCTGGAAGACGTTTTTACGACCCCGTGATTTCACTTGGCGGTGGACAGGGTCGGGCAGTTGACCAGGCTCCAACTTCTGAAATCTATTTAGATCACTTATTCTTTCTTGGCATAATTCAACAGCTTGGCACGTTTGCGGGTACTCGGGGTCACGTGAGGGGCAAACCATTATATTGTATTCAAAGTAAGAGAGACGGGCTGCGGGCTTTCTCCGACTCCCAACACGGCATCCAAATGCGATGTGGCCAGCGTAAACACCAGCTCCTGCCTCGCTCCTATTATTAGTTTCTTATAATCTTCGGCGAATCTCAGTAGCAATGAGAGCGGTACGCATACTTCGAACCTGCCTTCGGCGTAAATGGGAACACTATAGTCATCTTAGAATCCCCGGTCTACAATCTTGTCTGCAGAGAGATGGTTGGGCGTGAGCGATAGGTAATTTTTTATCAACGAGGTTATGCCTACATCGCGACTGGTCAAACCGTGGCGCCATTAATCTCAAACATTACACGTTCGAAATGTGCAGAATCCCATTTCTAACCAACTTGGTGGTGGTCGGGTGGATCCCATCTGCATTCGTTAGCCTGCCTCTTATGCGCACAAAGGACTGGCTAGGCAAGGTGTAAATATTTTGATGTTGTATAGGTATTCGAACCTCCCTTCCAAGAGCGAAAGACCTGACAAGATAAGGCTTGTAACAGAGCATTTCGATTTTATCAAATTTATCGTCGAATTCTAAGAATTGATTCACGTCGAGGATTTCGTTCACCATGACGATTTATTTTTAAACCGAGGATATGGAAAAACTCTGCATTTTCAGGTGTTACGAGTCCTTGTGGCTTACTGATCTCGGGTTCGACGTGTCGCATGCATTTATACATTATTTTTTCCCCCAGCAAAATTCAGCCCCATAGTTTCAGTGGCAAGCGCAAAGAGATTTCTTCGTTTGGGAAATTTATCAGTTCGTCGTTTTGGTCCACGATCGAAACGGCTACTTTGTGGATGCTCTTTGCAACGATCGGGATGTAAATGAGCGTATTTGGAGATTCTAGGATTTTATATCCAGAACCTATGGTGGGGGCTATCTCGTAAATAGCGTTGTTCGGTTTCCCATTCACGTAACTGCAACTTGCCAAATTACAGTTTATTCTTATGCGTTAACCAGAAGGATGTTGACAGCACGTGACGATACATGTTTTTTTCCTGCTTCGTACACTCTGGCTTTAAAACCCAGCCTGGGCCCGATTCTGCCCGGTTCCGTAAAGTATGCCTTCAGCGTATTCGGTTTCCTGTGCAGTTCGAATGCAATGTCGTGCGGCAGTGATTTCTTTGTGAAGTAGCCTATATCTTTCAGCTCGTAAGCTCCGGTGGGAATGGTGATTTATTTCGCTGTCCCCATAACCGAATACAGAAAAATGGAATTTTTATTTTCCTCGATGTTGGATATGGAGTTGTAAATTTGAAAATCCTGTAAGTCCACACATCATTCCCCTTCCATTTCTAAGGAAGAGTAAAAGCTGTCCCTCAGATTGGACGTTTCACCACTCAGAATAATAGACACCAACATACTGATGAGAAGGGTACAGCTCACACGCCTTTTTTATTCTATGCGAATTATATTGTTTTTTTTTCCTGTTTATAATTGGACATCTCGATTGCTTAAAGATCGCAGACACAAATGTCCACAGTTCCACGTGTTAGGCATATGTTCCGTTTCGTAATTGTACATTAGGTTGGTATATTTCAAATACTCGCGCAATTCGGCTTGAGGATGCGAATTCCCAAAACTATCATAATAGTCTGCGTGTTTACCCTTTTTACATAGGCCACCCAGTGTGAACCGGGCCCGGCTGTCGTGTTAAGATTAATTATGGCACATTCGTGTCTCTTGGGTTTAGAGGGCAAAGCATCTCGCATAAACACTCGGCGAAAAGTAGGTATTTTCAATATTCGCGCAAACAGTTTCACACCCACGTTCGTCGGTGGGTGTCTAAGCAGATTCACTTTGATTTCCTTCTTCGATTTTTTCCTATTTTTTTCCCCAGCAATTGATCCTCCTCTTCCCCGATACGGATGACGAATGTATAGCCCTTGGCCTTTTTTCCCATGGTGATAGCTTCCAATTTTCTGTTATGGCGGTGGGTTTCCTCTACCTGTTTTCAATCGTTCGAAGCCCATCTCTTTTCGTGACAGCCTTTCAGCTAGCCTTGTTCCTGGCCCGAAGATCCTGAATCCTGGAATGTGCAGTTCGAACGGGAGATTATTGATGAGTGAATAAACGATCCCATGACCGGATTTCACCGTCTTTACCTTATGGCGCATTAAATTAAACTGAGCTAGAAAAATATAAATATTTTNATCCTTGTGCTGGGAATAGACGATGTTGTGCTGCTTGCACGCTTCGTCCAGGACTCTTATGCCCGTCTCGTTGCGTGACAGCCTTTCAGCAAGCCTTTTCCTGGCCCACAGAATCTAAATCCTGGAATGTTAAGTTCGAACGAGAGATTATTGATGAGTGAATAAACGATCCCATGACCGGATTTCACCGTCTTTACCTTATGGCGCATTAAATTAAACTGAGCTAGAAAAATATAAATATTTTTCTTTTATACAGTTCTGTTTTAGTATAATGGAGGTAATCGAGCAGGACATTAGTCTCCCCGTGCGTATAACCAGTGAAGATGCTGAAACCGAGCACGAACATGTCATGGTTCTATGTTGCCTAATAGCGTGCGAGGCCTGAAGTGGGCCATCCGGGTGTGGGAAAACATGCGTCCTACTGAACCTGGTGGAAGAACCAAACGGCCTTCGGTTCAAGAACTTGTACGTTTATTCAAAATCGCTTCAGCAACTGAAATAACAGTGATTGGCACGAGTACTGCAGGCTGTGGATGGCATGGGTTATTTCCCTTGCAGGGAAAACGAGAAGGTGGTGCCTCCGAACGAAGCTCTTCCAAACTCGATATTTGTCTTCGATAACATTGCCTGCAAAAAACAAACTTGTGTTGAAGAATGCTTTAGCATGGGACGGCACGCGAACTTGGACTGTGTGTACCTCAGTCAAACTTATTCACATGTACCCAAACAACTGCTTCGCGACAATGTGAATTTCCTCGTTTTGTTCTGCATGGACGACACTAATTTACGCCACATTTATGATGATCACGTTAATACAGACATGAGATTTGCAGAATTCAAAGATATGTGTTCTTTGTGCTTGAAAGACAAGTTCGGTATATTGGTTATCGTAAAGGACTGCTTGCTAGATAAAGGTAGTTAATAGGCGTGGGTTCGATCAGTTTATTCTACGAACGCAACCATGAGCCAAGGAATCATTTCCAAACTTGGCGGCATCGATCGTCACGATGACCTTGAACGTGAGAAAAATCGCTTCACCACTGCATGCAGAGAATACTTGTCCCTTATCTGTCGAAAATTGGAAAGTGTGAAAAATGAAGTGGTTGAAGATGATGAAATTAGAAGAAAAAAAACCGAGTGATGGGGACGATGCCCGCATTGAAACAACGTGAAATCAAGGTGGAAGAACCTACCCCGACTCGTAAACGGAAAAGAAGCCCGGAATTGTCTGAATCGGAAGGTGGCATCACTAGCGACGAAGACGATTTGCTCCTGATCGATTAGCAGCGTGCGCAAGGACAGAAACGAACACGAGAGCACGGGCCCGATCTGGGCACTTTTCCGTCTCATTACGTCGCTTCCCACTCTGACCGTACTGCCGACAAGACTTATGGTTTCAGAAAAGTGGTGGAAAATGTTACCTTGGAAATATGAAGTTTTATTTTTTCCTAGGAAGTTTAATTTTTTCACGAAAGCCATGACGGATGTGTTGCGCGAAGGATGCGTACCAAAAAATTTCCACACCGACGATGGTAAAGAATATTTTAATGCAACTTTTCGCGCACTGATGAAAAATTATGACATAAATCATTATTCTACATACTCTGGTCTCAACGCCAGCATCGTCTAGCGTTTTCACAGGACCCTCAAAGCTAAATTGTGGAGACATTTCACGTCGAACGGAAACTACAAGTGGTTGGATATACTCCCAAAACTCGTTCACGAGTACAATTCTACCGTTCATTCTACCAATCGCATGAAGCCCGAAGACTTGAAAAACGACTCCCTGGTTCGAAACGTGTATGCTATTCTGAAGAGGAGGGACCCACGCAAGCATAAAGCGAAGATCGGTGACTTTGTGAGGATTTATAAAAAAAACACACAAATACTTACGCAACTATATGTTACTTAAATATGCTCGTACGCATATGTATATATACACATTTTTAATAATTTTATATTCGTACATTAATATATACATAACTATGTGTAAAATTAATTTTAAATGTTTCTATTTGCTTATTTATATATCTATATATAATTATGTATAAAATTAATTAATAATAATTTCATATTTCTATATTTATGTGTACATAATTATCTGTGTGTTTTCTTCTGGGGCGAACGAGTATGAGGGTTTACTCAGAGTGCTCCCATATTTTTCACATGTAAATTTTATGGCGGAAGTCCTTTTGTTGGCACAAGCTAGGCTCTTTACTGAAAAATAACCGCATTTATATAGAACAAAAAAAATGATAGTTGACGTTCTGACCCCATGAGGCGAACATCGATTTGGAAGCGTTCTCTCGTCATACCACGAAGATGAATTACTAATACGAAGGTATGCCTTTGACCTCAACGATCATGGAGCCATGATGTGCATCATCGCTAACTGGTTGTCGTCAGTAACGATTTTGCGATCGAGTTTTCACCAATGATGATAATGCTCGTCAGCATGAGAGAACGGCCTGTGCGAAGAGCCCTTTTAGCGCGATGAAGCATTACGACATTGGTCCTATGCAGTTTGTGCAAGGCGATACATTGAAAGAACATACCGAGATCTGCAAGGATTCGTATACTGGGAGTCGGCAAGCGTTGCCGTCAATACCTCTTGCTGCATCGGTGGGTACCGATTCGACAGGTGATTATGATTAGACGGTTAATGCTAAACGCGGAATGAGTGCAGTAGAGTCGGTTTGCGCAGAATGTAATCTGGCAAAACGTTCGCGTGAAATCGACGAACTTAAAAATAAACGGTCGTCGGCTCTAAATACTGATGATGACTGTGCTACCCATACAAAGAAAGAAAATATAATATTGAGGATGAAACAGGAGGTGAAGACGATCAAGAAGACAGCATAGATGATAATGACTATGAAGATAGTTTTGATGAAGACGATGATGGCCATTTTCTAGATGCACTGACATACCCCTCCAACACATTTGCTACAATGAGTGACACGAAGAAGGCAGAAGACGCCGAGAACACTGGCTACCTATTTCCCGAAGACCCGAATGAATTTGTTGATAGACTTAGATATTTTATTGAACTTCAAAAACGTGGGTATTTCTCCCGCATTGTTGAGATACATTCAAACATTAGTAAACTTAAGGAACGGGGATATATCGCATGATGTGATGAACTGCTTTTTTCTAAATTTTTAATTACAAAATAACAATAAGTTATTATAAAATAATTTTTTTTCTTTACTTTTGTCTGTCGTATCCTTTTATCCCTCACAACTTAAAAGTGGTTCTATGAGCACTCGACTGTTAACGGAAATATATGTATATAGAATGATAATAAAGTGTTTAATATAAAAATGAATGGATAGTTGACTGCATACAAAACATTAATTCTATCGACATGAACAAATTTAACGACAACTGGAGAACGAATGCAATTTTATACATATGGGTGGGGGACAAACCGAAGGATTGACCGAAGGATCGATCGAAGGATTGAGATTGATCGAATGATTGGGATTTTTCGAAGGATTGTTATTGATCGAAGGATTGGGATTGACCGAAGGATTTCTATTGACAGAAGGATTGGTATTGCGGAGCGGATTAGGATTTATCCAAGAATTTGGGATTTTGGAGCGGATTGTGGAGCATGTGGAGCGATTGTGGGGCGGATTGCGAAGGATTGGTGTGGATTGGAGTGGGTTGGTATGTGGATTGGTATGGACTGGTCTGTGGATTGGATTGATAGAAGGGGTTGTGGAGCAGATTGTATGGCAGAATGTGGAGTATGTGGAGCATTTGGAGCGATTTTTGAGCAGATTGTGGAATAGATTGGTATAAATTGGTGTGGAGTGGTGTGTGTATTGGTATTGATTAGTCTGTGGATTGGCATTTTTCGAAGGATTGGGATTTATCAGAGAATTGGGATTGATCCAATGATTGGGATTGTATAGCGGATTGTGTAGCAGATTGTGACGCATGTGGAGCGATTTAGAAGCAGATTGTGAAGGATTGTTGTGGATCGGTGTGTATATTGGTGTGGATTCGTCTGCGTATTGGTGTGTGGATTAGTGAGTGGTTTTGTGTGGATTGGAGTGGATTAATGTGTGGATTCGAGTGGATTGGTGCTGATTGACGGAAAGATTGCGAGATTAATCGAAAGATTGATTAAAAAATAAGTATTTAAATATTTGTTTTATTTCTTAATATGTTTAATGTTTTTTTTTATTATTTCGATTTTATAAGAGATTTTAAATTTTATTTTTGGGTACAAGGTTATGCAAGGTCATTGGCATGGGGTAAAGGTCACAGATGTGTTGTCATGGTGAAGACCACCCAGATCTAACATGGTGGTTGAGTGACGTCATTTCATGTTGGCTGGTCGGTTCCAGTCCTTCGTCCCTACTAAACTCAAACATTAAAAATCTTTATTTTATAATTTTTAAGAATATATGGTTTTAAACAGGTGCCATATTCTACACAGTGTTGGCTTGTATAGGCGTAATCATACCCCGAATTAGGATCGAACATGCAGTGTTCGACATCTTCTACTGGGCTAGAATCTGGAAACAGGTAAATTTCCTCCCCTTCAGAACCACTGTATTCTTCGACTTCGAACTGGTACCCTGCTGACTGTGGCGACTGGTGGCTGCAAGACGGGTGAACTTCTTGCAACCATCGCATATGCAGACTGGAAGAAATGCTTGCTGGCGAGGCTGGGAACCAGCGGTGGGGCCGGCTGTCATTGTTTGTATAGCCAAAACCTTCTCAAGATGACTGCTGGCTCACGACGCCGTTTCTATATAAACGTCACACATGAGTGGTGAGCACAAGTCTGTCTTCCCACTGTCCAGGATGGCGGTGTACTGGTCACCATTACAATGCTCCATCCATCTAATATCTTAATGGTGACCGTCAGTATTTAGCTCGTAACTGATTATACATGCGCCCCAAACTTGATGCCGCGGTTCTTATTTCCGCATGGGATATCAGCTGACTTGTAGTGACAGTCATCGATGCCTATAGCAAATTGGCCTGGGCCAAGCTGTTCAAGGCAAAGAATGCATGCGTTATCACCAAGATCATTGGTCTGGAAATGTACGACATGGAAGCTCTCTGGTGGCAGATACTAAACAAGAAATAACTAGCAAACTCTATATGGTCAAATACCGTAAAAAAGAAAAATCGCCTTAAAGTCGTAATTTGCCCAATCGACATATATCGTTGATTGGAATGGGTGGAGGGATAATTTGTTACAAAAGGACAATGATTAATTTTTGTGGAGGGGTGAGCAACAGAAGAAGGGTATAATGTTATTTGTTACCCGATTTTTAAGATTTTGTTTTTCAATTTTTTATGAATTTTGGAGAAGGGGGGGAATGGAGTAAAGGTTAGGTCGCCAATATTCAACATGGGGGTCGGAGTCAGTAACATAATATGTTCGTCGATTTTTATGAATTTTTTTTACAATTTGTTTTAAATTATTTGTTTTCAAGGTCATTAGGGTCAAGGTTCAGGCCACTGGCATCCAACATGGGTGTCGGAGTCAGTGATGTCATATGTTCCTAAACTTGTATTATTTATTTCAATTTTTTTACAATTTGTTCTTGATTTCTAGAGTTCAAGTTTATTGGGGTCAAGGTCAAGGCCACCAGCAAACAGCATGGGTGTCTGAGTCAGTGATGTAATACACTATTATTAGTGCCTTTCAATTTTTATAGTTGTTTTCTCGAATTGTATGACCGAGGAGTGCAAGAGATTGTGGATTGTAAAAAAAAAGGGGGGGGGTTAGGGAGGTATTGTGAGTGTGAGATTAACGTTATATGTTCCTTGATTTTTATTCATTAATATTTCAATGTTTGCTATTTTTCTCGATATTTTTATGATTTGGTGGTGGTGGAGGTCGAGAGGTGGTGGCGGGAGGGTGGTAGGATGAGTGTGAGGTTAATGTTATATGTTCCTCGATTTTTAGAATAAATTTTTAGATTTTTTGCGATTTATTTAAATTTTTATGATTGGGTGGAGGAGGGGGGGACGTGAGGGTGGTGGGATAAGTGTGAGGTTAATGTTGTAGGTTACTCGATTATTTAGAAATTTTATAAAAAAATTTGCGATTTTTTATTATTGGATGGGTGGTGGTGGGCGTGGGAGTGAGGTGAGGTTTGGTGGGGTGAGCGAGGGGTAGGTTAAGGTATGTTCCTCGATTTTCTATAGGTTTTTTTATTTTTTGAGATTTTTAAAAATAATTTTAGGTTCAAGGTAAGTTTTAGTGCTGGAAGTGTAAACTAGCAAGCAACAGGATACAGCACAGAGCTAACGCCATCTTACCTTGCAGCAGTTTACCACACGCCACTGGACCTCAGTAGCGAAAAAAAACGTAATGAAGTATGTTTACTTGCAGATTAATTAATTTACAGACTTTTTTATGTTGAGGGCAGGAAATGTGGGCTTAGAAAATGCACAAAGAAGCATAATATGCGTTGTAATGAAAGATGCATCATAAATAACACCATAACTGTTTTTATAGCATTAATAAATACGGTCTTTGAACACAGCGTCTCAAGAAGCAGCAGAAAGATTAACCTTTGCCGTGGGCTTAAAAGTATTTAAACATAATACAGTACGTAAATAGATGTGCTGTAAGGCCCTCAGGACTTCCCTGTTTAATAATAAATTTTTTTTATAGGTTTCCGGTAGTTTTCATTTCAGGGGGTTTCCGCCAGGTTTTCCAGTCTTCTGGCCCACTATGTGCCGTAATCATGGATGTTAACTCGGGGCTCTCCCGTTTCTACCCGCTGCCTTATCTCCACCACTGATCCGTCCCCATCTCATCCCTCACCTCATATACTCTTCGGACTGGTCGGAGGGATAGGTCTGACCCTCGGAGCAATCAGCTCCATTCAGTGGCGACCTATTATCCCCGTCGACCCTGCCCGGAAATGGAAATATCGCTCAGATTTCTTGAATCATTACAACACACCAAACAAGGAATATTTATTTTGATTTCCCTTTGTTCTCAAATAAACTTTGCGCAGCTTCGGCTATGGCCAAGTACATTTTAATATGTTGTGAACGGAATGTTTCGGCAGCCGCTGTTGTATAAGAACGCAGAAAAGTTGTCTTGCGAGCCAGTAGGAAGTGGGGCATATTAACAACATACCGCTTGCTCTGCAAAGAATAATCGATATAAACAAACCTAACATTGCAAATCTCAGTTCTTAAGTTGCCAGTTCAACCGACTTCTGTAGAACCGAATTTCAAGGGAATAAGTTAGTCAGATAGAGGGTAAATATAAGGTTATGGTAACAAAGGTGATTATCGATGTAACATGTACACATGGCAGCTATACGATCATTTTATACTCCTTCGGAATATAAGAATTTGTTTATATAATTATTTTTTTCCAAAAAGTTTAAAATTTTTAGTGTATATAATTATTTAATGTGATGCGATTAATTTTACAGTTGATATTTGTTTGAATTTAAATACGATTTTTCTAACTGATAAAGCCATAACTTCCAAAACAAAATCTTTAAATAATAATTTTTTTTACGTTTAATAAACATATTAATTTAAAAAAACTACCACGGATATTGAAAATATGCAAGGTCATATTTCACTATACGTAAAAACTAAGGCATCCATGGCTCATATGGACAAAACTTTTTCCATGTTTAGTATTTGAACCTAATATTTAATAAAATAAAAGTTGTAATGCTTATGTTTGAAGGTATTTGTGATCACATATACAATAGCAAAAAAAAAAAAAATGATGACTTTACATAATAACTAAATAACTAACAACAAATAATTTTCTGTCGCCTTGCAATATAACACAGTCATCAAAATTATTTGATACAACAATTGCTTGATTTCACAATGCATAGGGTATAAATACCGACCCAAGAATGAGTTCCAGTCACTTTTGTTGCTGCGGCGATTGATTGCGGATCGGAGAATTCTACGAAGCGAATACTGCGATATAGTTGCGAATATAACGAGATACCTGCGAATACTAGACTACGAGATATACTCTTGCAAATACTAGGCTACGAGATATATACATACTTGCGAAAACTATACTACGAGATATATATATATACTTGCGAAAACTAGACTACGAGATATATACTTGCGAATACCACGAGATACTTGCGAACAGCAAAGCATATTAATTGATAATCGTGGGAATGAAGACGCTGCTATGGTGGCTGGTCCCCTTGCTGGGACTCAGCTTTGGATTGCCAACGAACAGGTTTGTCAAAAAAAAGCTTTATTAACTTCAAAGTTGTGCTTTGGATACTGATCCGTTTTTTTTAGGAAGCTTGTAGCTTTCCAGATTTATTAGGGGGACGTTTCTAATGTGTTGTATTGTAACTGCTGTGATTGCTTACTGGAGATATTGTATGTATTTTTGGTGGGCTACAAGTCAATACCAGCCTATCCTTGTTGGGGCTGTTAGTAGCCAAGATGTTGCCTTTCTCTACTCAGTCAACCGCTCACAGACTCCGCTTGTTTGCTCTCGGTTTTCTGGAATCAAATCTGAACTAACAGTGACAAGTGAAGCTATAAATTCAATGCTGCAAATACTGGAATATTGTTTGCGTCGAAGTTTATGTCAGAGTCGCAGGCTATTATTTTTATCTTCTTGCGTAAATCGAAATTTCAACACATTTCATCTGGACTCTCTCCATTTTTCTCTGTTAGAATATTTTCTTTCTTTTCTCTACAGATGCTTCCTTTCCGTACTATCAAGAACTCCAGCATTCCTTATTATTTCTTCCTTCCGCTTTTATTTATATTATCCTTTAATATAAACTTTTTCTATGTGATGTATGCCCCAACCCAGGTGATTTTCCTTTATTTATTACTCTGGTCAGTCCTCTTTCCTGTCCTGCTTTCGTCAGTATTTATTAGTTTCTCATTATATCAGTCAATTCCACTTAATTTTTCTTGTCCGCTAGAGCATTTCAATATTCTCTTACACGATTCTTCTTTCTTTTTGACTTTCCAATGTTCCACCGCCCCCCTAAAACCGCACTCCAGAATAAAAGAAAACATTTTTACACATTACTTTCTTAGCTCCACCGGAGTACCTTTTGCTAATCTACAGCGAACTGATTGCAGAAATTAAAATACAGTGGCTAGTCTTGGGAGTTATCTTGTTTCGTTATGAATCCTGGACTAGACACGGCTAATTTGCATTCTTGAATAGTTTTATTCTTTTGTGTTGCTGTTTTATTGTTTTGAGTTTCCGGTCAGTAGTAGTTGTAATACCCTAACCAAGAGAAACGTGTTTCAGGGGACGTCTGGACCAGGATTTGATAACGACAGCAGCCACATCTACAACTGAGCAGCCAGCTGACCAGGGCCACACGTCGTGGGTGAGTCACTCATACTACTGTTTGACACGAAGTCTTGCTGACTGAAACCAGTCACTCAGGCAATGGCAGCGAATACGAAGACGTGAGGTAACACACTGAGAAACAGACTGTTGAGCTGGGAGCGTAGGTGGCCGTCATCCATCTCTAAGACAGGCCCCCAGGTGGCCCGGCGAAGTAATGCAAAGGTTAGAGGAGCGGGAGCACCCCAAGAAAACACACTGGCCAACATCAGCGTCTGCTACGTTACCCAAACGCAAAAATCCGGGTGTGACTCCATAGCGAGTCGAACCCAGCTCGCAATAATGGGAGGCAGGTAAACTATCCACGCCTACACCGCGGCCCCATCGCTCTGGCACAGAATATCAGACTATAACAGGACTAGTTGGCCAGTATTTCTTTATAACTTAGGTATCAACACATTAAAATAGGTATCTATAAAGCCGGCTAGGAAAATTTCTAGCGAAACACTCCGAGCCCGGTGGAGAAAATATTTGTATAACAAAACAGAAAGCATTACATTACAGAATCTTCCATTTTAAAGCCGATACGACCGTTAGAAACATTTTATTTTGGTATGTTCTTGTAATTTTATTTATTTATCTGCAATTTATTCAAAGATTTTTACACTACACAAACTAATTGTAGTGCCAATGTAGGAGGTTAGTATTAGTTAACCTTACCTCTTAACTTTCAAAATTTTATTTCGATGTTACATGTGTACAATTTTCAATGTTTAAGTTGTGAACATTAATATTTAATATTTTTTTATTTCTCCAAGTAAATTTTGTTAACCGCATAGCATTTTATTCTTTGGTTACATAAGCTTATTTTTCTTTGAAAACCATAGACAGATTTATTGAGAAAGTGTATTAATTTTTGTGATCATCTTTGACGTTTTTCTAGACAAATTTGAATTCTAACATTATTCTGACTATCGTAATTAAGGGTTCCGAGATATTAATTTTGAAAGACTGCACGTCATAATGTATAGGTATCACGTTTACGAGAGGCGTGCATGATAATAAAGTGTTGTTGCCCGGGCGAGATCTGAAGAAGCCCCCAAGCGCACATTTTATTAGCACAATTTATTGCAATTCGTCACAGTATCGGCGACGTCTTGCTGCAAAACTATGACGCCATGCTTGGTTTGCTGTCCTTTGAGGCGTCGGAACGTAAATTTTGGCCTGTTTCTTAATGCAAACTGCGTGATATTGAGTCTTGTATTTTTACTACCTAATTATCTCAGCGGAAACAAACATTCGCTTAAGGAGCAAAAGTCTTTACTTATGTCAAAATTTAAATGTTGGCTTAAACTCTGGAGTTAAACATGCCCTGGCTGAAATTCAATCTTTAAAGTGTTATTGACTCTTCTACTCACGAAAACTATGGGCATTGTTCTAAAAGAATAAATTATAAGGAAATTCAAACTTGCATTTAATTACCTCCTTAATACGAGTATTGGTGACCTGTTATGATTAACGTTTTATTAGTTAAAAATTTTGGTAAATTTATATTTACTTGATGTCAGAGGTAAACAGGAAACAGTTCAATAAATGGGGCAGCACCATTAAGAATAATATTTATTGCAAAAATTAAATGCAACAGTTATTCACGATCTTTGCTTTTGCTAAAAACTGTTATTCCCAATGAGTATGATTTATATAATAAACTAAAAACTTCAAGCCTTATGAATGTGTGCAATTGTCAGAAGTTTGTAAGAGGAGTGCGAATAAATCAAGGTCTATTCTGGCGACATCCGTGGACAGTCTGACGTCTGTGAACAGTCGTGGCCGTTGGCAAATACGATCGTATTTACCGTGGGTTCTGCGCATGCGCGCGTGAAAACGAGCCATTAATTCACCCACTATCCTAGGCTAGTTTAAATTGCAAAAACACTCATTCAACTTGTATTACAGGTTGTTTGGTTAGGTCAATTTGAACTATAAAATCACGTACTCACTATTTTAGGTTGGTTTAGGAGGTTTTATTATCGTGGGACTCTATAACGATGGGCTGAAACGCGTATGTGCAGTAAACTTGGCCTCGGCGGTCCACAAACAGATCATGGTGATAGGGTCTTGAATCGTGAATGAGGTTAGTTGAGGTTTGTTTTTAAATTTTGGTAGGTACTATACACACACACACAGTTCTCTTCTTAGTTGCATTTCTAAATTTGTAACTTAGTGCAAACGGCAACATCACAACGGCGATAACTCCGTACTCGATATGAGAGAACACGCCCGATTATTTTATCGCTGGTTGTTTTTACCTCTTCATGCGAATTGGATTGGAATTTCTGATGCTACTGCTCCAAAAATATGGAAAATTATTGATTGCCATCAGGTATTTCTGGGGAAAAAAAGCATGGCTACCGGTCGCAGAACTCAGCACTAAGTACCGTATTATATTAATATTCCAGGTTTTTTTTTTAAGTAATTATGGCGGGCAACGTCAAAAAATACAGTTTTCTCGTTTCTTTACTCAAAAGTACTTGTAATTTTGACATTGAATCTGCAAAGTAGTTTTCTCATAGCTTAAGAACAGTTATTGTGCGTACATTAGTATCAGTCAATGTTAACACTTCAGACAAAGCCATAAGAATATCCCTTCCTTTTCTGTGCAAATGAGCCCCTCCCCCACTCCACTTCTTAAAGTCTTTATTTGAAATGAACTCAGGTGTGCCTATGTGGCACAATATTGCCCTGTTTTGTATTCAGCTATTCCAAACGAGTACGCAAGTAAGTAGAAATATGTCAATTAGCGCAAGGGTTAAGCCACTTCCTAATTACATTCCGGTATAAAACTGGGAGCGATAACAAGCGCAATATACGAGATGCAGTATTTATGTTTATGTATTAATTGGCATATGTCCTATGACATTGTTTTTTGGGTTACAGAGCCAATCTACTAAGTGCTTGAACTGGATTGCAGTGTATTTTAAATAGACGATTTTCCTCGAAAAATAACGACACACAAACATTAGGAACACAATTTCAGACCACTCCAACATAGCAGAAAACTGCCTTTTCAAAACATTTACCTTAAAACATACTCGTCAGAAACTGTATAAAAATTGAACCTTGCCATAGACTTCCTGCTAATAAAATGAGACGGTCACCGCTTGAAGTCCAATGGGTACACACAGCACGACGCGAACACTGGTCGCCAACTCAGAGCCTTGCGCTTAATGGCGATGGCGCACTTTATGCGCTTAACAGTGTAGCATTTATCGCTTTCACGCTTCTTGACCTCAAACAACAAGCTCCAGCTAGGCGGGCTCCTGTAAAACGCGTAAGAGGTCAAATTATTTTCTACGTTTCTGACATATGGCATTCTTTTTCATCCTGATATATAATAATAGTCTGAAAAATGTTTAACAATAAAGGGGAAGTATTTTTCAAAAAGGAGGGAACGAATTAGGCCTATGGGAATTAAAATTTATATCTGTTTCCGTAAATATCTACTAAAGTAACAATAATAATAATTGTATGAAATAATTGTTCATGCTAGTAAAATTTCACGAAGAATAGTTCTTAGAAATTTGTTATGCGATTCACCAGTATTTTAACATTAATTCTTCAGGCAAAATTTAAAGTCAAAATAGCTGACCTGAAGCCTACGTGTTGCAGTGCTACAAGAAGCATTACCTGTTGACGGTAGCGTTAATGAGCTTCCTGTTGCTGCTGGCACTAGTACTGACCTGCTCGTGTGCTGTTAGGAAGAGAGAGAGCCAGCGCGGGTGTGGTAGAGCCCAGACTACCACCCGCGAGAAGATTGAGACGGAGGTGTGAACCTCTACAACGCCGATCGCCGCCGTAAGTACTCATTCAGAGGTGATGTTTCCCATTGTGTTGCAGCTACGTCCTTTTTAACTGTCGCGCATAAAAAACAACTCGAGAGTCCCAAGAACAGGCAGTCCTGGAGGAGGACTGTTACAAGGTAACCAAAAAGTTCTCGCCGTATTTGATGCAGCATGGGTAAAGGTGATGACTGATACGGAAATATGGGCGTCACGACCTGGAAAAGCGGCCGTGGTGGGAGTGGGGTCATTGACCTTGACCAATACAGGCGCGTTGCGCACCCACATCAGTCATAGCTCAAGCATTAGCGAAGATAAATGTTGGTCACCGCACAGGGAAGGCGTTCAAGTTGAGCAAGCGCACTCTCGGAAGCCAACCAGCAACGAGTGTCAGCCTGTTTCTTGTTGCTTTCTCGGCACCGCAGCGCACCCAAATTCAGTTGATTGCTCACCGATGGCGAAACGTGATCCTGGATGACACTCCCAAGTTCCCCAGACATTGATTGTCACCACGAGGCTCGGTGCCTCACACAGCAAGATCCGCCGCTCCACCCACGCTGAATGGTGCTCTACGAGCTGCTACCAAGTACTGGCAGCAGTTGGCCCGTGCACTACAGGGACTGAAACAGAAGGAACCAGCATTGGTTAATCGCAACTGTGTATTGCTCCTTCACGACAATGCCATTAGTAGCTTGTGGCGTGGGTAGCCAGAGATACGGTACAGCGACTTCGCTGGGAGACACTGTCTCATCCACCGTACTCCTCGAAGTTAGCGTCAATGGATTATCGTCTCTTCCATTCCTTGGGCAACCACCTTCGTGAGAACTCCTTCGTAAGTGAAGGAGACTTGCAACAGGTATTCATGGACTTTTTTTCATTCAAACCCCCCAGTTATTACCGCCAGGGCATTGCCCATCCAGACACTCATTGGCAAAAGGGGCTAGATGCCGATGGGGATTATACTGAGGACTAACTCTATGTGGTATTTGCTGTATACCTTTTTGTTTCTGTTGATCTAAAATGGCAAGAACTTCTTTCGTTACCTTGTAAATATATGTCTGCTGGAAATGAAAATTGGTCAGCTATATTTCTTTCGAAAGACCTCTAGTAACGCTCCAAAGCCTACATATTTATGGTGAAAAAAAAATAATACTCCTGAAATTCCTAGTAAAAGTTTTGTGACATGTTTTAGTCTTTGTAATATCGCCCCTTGCCAATTTTTTATGTTGGCTTCCAGGTACTTATAGGATTCACTCAAGGTACATAGGATTGTACCCACCCCCCTTTTTTTTCTTAAACCTTGGAGTATTTGAATTTTGGATGATCAACTTATTTATTTTACTTTCAGTTCTTCCAAATTTGCATTAACGGCGATTTTACTATTTAAATTTCACCGATTGTGTGGATATAATCACAAAACTTTTAACATAATAAGAGATCTTCGTGTTTACGACTACCATGTACGTTACAAGAGTAATATGAAAAATAATTAAACCACTTGTAAAATGAAACGTCATTCGAAGGAGGGATCGTCACGATCCAACATAAAACAGAATATGTAAAAAAAGAAGAAGAAAAACAATTTTTTGCCTTGGTTGCAAGACATTTTGTTAAAAGACACTGCAGAGCAAATATGAATTTATTAGTTCATAATTTTCATTAAACACGGTTAAACACTGAAACATTTAATACGATGTCATTTCAGTAAACCTAAAAATGTGTTCCCATATTTATTCAAATAAGAAAATTACAATTTTAGGCTTATTTTTTGATGCACTTAAACAATAAAGGACTTAATTTACAGAAATGAGGTAATTCACAATACAATTATTGCGTGTTACTTAACAACTTTATAGCGGTACAAAATCGCAAGTTTCTACAGTTTTTTAAACTGTCAAATATAAGGAAAATCATCCATATGTTGAATGTAGAACAACTGAATTATATTAAATTAACTCTAAAAACTTTTAAAATGAAATAGACAATGTATATTTCAGCTTTCCACTTTTCCTTGTCTCATTTTTTTATGGTTTCGTTTTTATTTTTATTTTATTTTCCAAAAAAAGCAAAATTTTTATATGCGAAAATGTTAGAAATATTTAAGCTTTTTATATTGGAAATTACCATAAAATGTAGGCCTATATTTTAAAAGTTCAATAGTTTGACATAAACATAACATTAAATTATTCAATAGAAGGAATATCGGTCGGAATTCCAGTTGCGTCTTAACCAATTTTTTGCGACCAAACATTGAACGGCTTTTTGCCTAAACAACTGTTAACATTAAAATGGCTTGCTCTAAGGGTCACATAAAAAAAATGCTTGGCACTTTAATACTGTTCCCATTGACAAAGTTTCATTTCAAGTAAACTAGTATACTTATGCTACAAAAAATAGTATTTTTTAAAAAACATAATTACAAAACCATTTGGACGTAAACATTTACGAAACTGTTTATGACGTGAGACTTGGGCAGTTATGCTTGAAATTCGTGAGCTTAAAATGTTGGATGCATGCGTATAACAAGAAAATCACTTTTATAATAAGTATATTATAGAGTTTTTCTTAACAAGCCTATGTCTACTGTAAATATTGATATAAAGTTTTGTTTTGTTTTTAATTTTCTTATAATATTTATATTTTAAAAGAAATTTGTTTTGATCTGCCAAATAGTTATTTTAATTTTGTATTAACACAGGACGTAACGATAATTGTAAACTACACAACTATTTTCTAGGTATAGAATTTTCAGTCATTTTAACCTTAAAATTTAAATTTTGTTTTTAAAAGACATTTTTATGTTTTAATTTGCTTAAATTCTTTTTCTTGTGTAATTATTTTCTTTTGCGATTTTATTTTAATTGTGTTTTTTTCTTGTGTTTTTCGTTAGTGGTTTTTAGTTGTTTTTTTTTCCCCGGAAGTCAGTTCGGTTTTTTGTATACTCGTTTTATGTAGTTGCGGGAAGTGGGGCTTCTGGTGGAGCTTTTGATTGAGGAGACTGCGTTTGATTTTCGCCGGTATTTAAATCGTTTAATCCCTGGCACCAGCCTAATGTAGATAGTTTACTTTAGTCCCAGAAGTTAGTTTAATTGGTAGGAACGCCGTGCCACGTTAAGAAGAGGGCGTAGGCGTTACGAAGGTATTTCTTTTAGTGGTTTCAGACGCCGCCTATATTGAGGCGCCACTTATGCACCATCTTAGTGATGATGACGCCAACTACGTACGAGGTGACGCCAACCTTTGTTTAATGCCGGAAGGACATATAAACGCCTACAAAGTATTACAATGTATCGTCAAGGGAACCTGCTTAACTTTTCTAAAGATTTCTGATTATGATGACTTTGATTTTTATTAGTATGATACGATCCAGTGGTCCGACGGGCTTAAGTTAGTGCCGGAGCAAGCTAATTAATATCTTTAACCCTGAAAGACTCTTTGAAATCAGATAATTTGTTATTTTGTAGAAAGGAATTCTGGTTTTGACCTTTTCATTTTTGGGTGACATTTTGGGTAGTTATCATTATGAGTGGCAGTTTTCTTTTCGTGCAGTCGGGAAGTAAAACTTTAATCCAGAGATATGAAAATAAAAGGCTCTTGGAATTAGTAACACTTTCATTTTTAATTTGTGAGAGATATATAGCTGCATGAATTTTTATTCTCTCTAATTAATTTTCAGAGTTTTGATATCTTAAGTAAATTTTGTAAGGATGTAGCCATTAAATTCCTGATTCAGTTTGAGCAATATGTATAAGAGATTTCAGATTTTCTAGTAAAGAGTCAGCATATTTCACTTTATTTAATATACTTCGATTTGCTGATACTTTTCATTTAATAAAACCTGAGTAAAATCCATTAGCCTTCTTTTATCTCCAGTAGTCAAAGTAGTGTGTTGAATTATTCCTGAGTGAATTATTGTTGACAACCAACAGTACTTGAAAATCCGCAGTGAGCTATCGATTATGGTAACGTAATTTTGACGTGTAACACCACAACTTTTATTTAAATAAATGACTTGTGTAACTTAAAAATTTCTTTCTTGATCAGCAACTTTGTTAGTGGAAAAGCTTATTTCAAGGGAAAAAATGTTTCACAAATTAAAATGTATATTAAAAAGTAAGATTTAAATTTTTATAATAGCTACACCTAACAGTTCAGTTAAAGTAACTTCACTGTGATGTACTTTAATGATAGTTGAATGAGCACAAACTTTCTCCTTAATAATAATTGAATCAGAAATAACTTACATTTAATCAGAAAATTACACAAGGCCCACACACCAAAAATAAAATAAACCTAAGATGTTAGATAAATTTCATATAGCAGGAATACCCGAATTTCCGCTAAAACTAGCGAAGTAAGGCGGAACAAGAAAAACATTGGCGTATTTTAATTCATAAAATGATAGCTTCCTTTTCCATTAATTCAATAATTTCGTATTAAAATGAAAAACAAATTATAGAGCAATGCGCAAAAACAAATATAGAGTCAATATTTCGCAACTTAAAGTTTTTCATGTAGTATTATAGCATTAACACACAAATTTTGAAAATTATTTTTTAAAATATTATGAAAACATAAAAGTTTGGAAAATTTTAAAACAAAATGGCCACTGTTAAAACGGACTGAGAGAGCAGGTGGTTTTCGTACTGGCTGCCAAGATGGCCGCCGTCGAAATATAATCTCAGAGTAGGAGGGTTGCACTTTGCCTGGATGGATGGGGGGTTCGGTGTCTCTGTGTCCCTGTCATGAATTTGTGTTTGAACCGCCATTTCTTAACTACTGAGGTACGCTGTCTCATCACAATTTTAGAAAACAATATTAAATCATTGAAAAAAAAAAAAAAAAGCATTTTCAATATTTCTGATATGATTTTATTTTAACCTTAAAACATTCGCTGGATAGTTTCATGTAAATGTAAGTGTTGCAGAGGGTTAGGTACATACCTGGATGGATTGACTAGTACACTTACCTTTGTAAATGCTGAAGTTAATAATGTCTCATCACATTCTTTTACTACAGTTTTATCTTCCTTGTGTTCAGTTTACCGACAGAGTACATTACCACTTATTTACTAGTGTGCTTCCTTGGTGCACAATACATCAACTTGCCATATTTATTCAAGCAGGTCACCCGGACTCTCACACAGCACACGAGTCTTTGCACATTTGAAGTACAGTGAGCACTATTCGTTTTTCACTCGCTTATCGTTCAGTCACACATCGTGTGTATTGCGTGCTTCCTATTTGTTAGGCCACCCACCCTCTGTTTGATATTAATGCATTGATTTCTCGGAAACTGTTCACCTGAGAGTGTTTTCCCGAGGCAACCTTTTCTATTAATCTAGACGTGCTCATTCATAAATTGTCTTAAATAGTTTTCAGATTATTGTTACAATATTTCATTGGTGCAATGTTTCATGCAAACGTAGGGTGGAAACTCCAATTTACCTAGTGAAGGGGGATGCCATTACCAATCGCGTTTACAAAGATATAAGATCACATTTATACGAATCAATATTCACCCACTTGTTACTTGATCGCAAGTACATTTTGACATTCTTTAAATTAAAACATTTAAAAACTCGATATTTTTTAATGCATAGATCCCTTAATAACCACTTGAGGGAAAAGTGTGTGTAACATAGATTTTCGTCTTATATTTTCGTAAGGAATAATCTGGCAGAGTCTGCAGGTGCTGTTCTCAAATACCTGCTAATGTTTGTAAATTTATTTTAAAATATTCTCGTGTATCTCTACAGCCATTTCCGTACTTGTTGTAAATAAAATAATTTCATTGTTTCAGGATTCATATCCACCGAACAACTGGGGAGAGAGTTCGGCCAGGCGGCGATCGGCCAACACACACACAAAGGCCGGGCAAAGGGCGTGTATCTACTATGCAAACCAATGCGCCTCTGCTCTTTAATAATAATTCAGGTTTACAATTTATTACCAAACCCATTCACAGAACAAAAAATATACACTTCATATGTTAAAGAAGAGCGACAAGTTATCTACTGGGATGCTGCAGTAAAATAATAGCTATAATGTATTCACGGTAACTTCAAGATTTTCTGAAACCCTGCTAAATATCTACTTTCAGGGAGCCGATTATGTATCCTTCCGCAGTATGTAAACAAAACATTGCCATGTGACACCCTTCAAACGTTTTGCAAACAGTGCCTTGTGGGAACTGTCAAATATTTTATTAACAGTGTCCATGTGGGAACTACCAAAATTTATTTTTGAAGAGAAACAATGCCATGTAATCTCAACTGTCATATACTTTAATAAAATTCTCTAAATGTCTAAAAAAAATGCTAATCAATTTAGCGAAATGTTGTAATACATACAAAACGGTAGATTGAAGTATATATCGAAAATGTTAATTATATAATTTAATTAAAGTTTACTTGTTGTATTAAGATTTATTTACATATTTGCTGTAAGGAAAAAGTTNTGTAATACATACAAAAAGGTAGATTGAAGTATATATCGGAACTGTTAATTATATAATTTAATTAAAGTTTACTTGCTGTATTAAGATTTATTTACATATTTGCTGTAAGGAAAAAGTTAAATTTTACATAATAAACTTTTGGAAGTAGCACT
>NQII01001249.1:375407-390812 GCA_002778355.1 Clitarchus hookeri
GTTGTTAATTCTTACGGACTTTTAACAAATTATTAAAATTTATTGAAAAAATATACTTAAAACTTAAAACAACCAATTTATATAGTGCTTCAGTGCTAAAAGCAAGACAAAACCTTTTTCCATATACCATTTTTTTATAACCAATTGAACATGTAACTCCTAGGGTGATTTTTCAAAGGTTCTTTTCAAAAGTATCGAAGATACCGTGAATTTTATTGTAATTAGTCACACGGTGTTCTAATTTGTGGTTGAGGGCGTATTCACAACGTACGCCAATGATGATTCTAGTGGATTGCTCATTACTCTGGTTCCTCGCTGGGATCAGCACACAACACTTACAAGGGGACCCAGGTCTGCCCAAAACTATAAAAACCACTGCTGTATTCATTAGGCCAGTGCTGACAAAAAAAGGGTCTCAGACCTGTCCCAATCAAAAACTTACCTTTTGTGCTAATGATACAAGGACACCATAAAAACTGGAGCAACATCTTACCACTACATATGTATATTCTTAAGGCCCAACACAATACAACACCTCAACCTTTGTAATTGTAGACAACATGTACATCCTCAATTTATCTTTTTCATTACTCAAATTTGAAAACTCTAAATGTGCAAAATAACAGTAAAATTATATTAATTCATAAAGATTCTTACATTAACATACGGTCTAACTGGTAAGTAATTTTTGAAGATTCTTTTTTTAAATTTTATCCTGTATTAATCAGTATTACTGTTTTCATTAAAACTCTTTCATCAACTTCCATAGTAATTTCAAGTTAACTTCCAACAAACTTTTTTTTTTTTTTTTTTAACAAATGGACAAAACAAAACTTATTAATATGCATGGCACCTATATAGCACGTCCTGTTTGGTACTCTGCTTAAATAAATCCCAATAGTTACAAAAACAATTTTAAAAAATAATAACAATATTTTATGTAAAACAACTCGGTTCATAACTTATTTGCTAAACACAGCTGTTTACACTCGATAACATTAACCAGATTCTTCTTTTCTCTTACATTGACATTCATTTACCATTATAAAGGTATACCTCAGTTAACCAGAAGCAATCTTCACAAAACAAAAACTTTCCTTTCAATCATACTAATCCAATATTTAGCAATTGGAAAACTCGTTAGTAAATCATACTACTGCTAATACAGTTTAAATAATACAACTGGAGATACATTATAATGATAGCATATCCATTTCCAGAAATTATCACCTTTGTGTTGTATCAAAGGTTTGCAAAAATTTAAAAAAATACTTACAACTAAGTTTACAAGTTGCACTCCCACCAGCACTGAATAAATACAAGATGCTACATATTAAAATATATATACGATGATTATATTACAGTTAAATGTTATTTACCACAACTTTGCTTCTTTCTGGCTCTACTACTGTTAAACACTAGTACTAAACATTAATACAGTGAAAGTTTATTAATTTATTGTACATTTATCTTTTACCACACAAACAGAAACGCCCTGTCTCGCGATTATTAATCTTTACAAAATATCCATGTACAGGTCAGCAGTCCGAAATATTTTACTTATTATAATAATCTAATATATTATTCACTGTTGCCTTTCCCAATGCTTGAGAAGGGAAATATAATTTACCCCATGGATCCTATACATATTGTGACCTACTTTCTCAATTTTGTATGGTCCTTCATATAATAAACGGAATTTTTCCTCAAAATACATAATAAAATTAACTTATTTCTCTTACATTAAAATGATACAATCAAAGTATTACAAAACTGTACAACAAAAATATTAAAAATTAAGTATATATTTTCTTCATCTAAATTATAGTCTGTCTGCCATTATTAATTTTTTTCTTTCTTTTCCTTTTTCTGGCCGTTATTACTTTGTGTCTCCATTTCCTTCCCTTTTTCCTTACGACATTCCTCATACTGTACTTCACTAGTTTTATTTTCCCTACTATCATAAATCTACCCCTCCTCTTCCTTTTCTTTTTTCTCATTACTTTTCTGAACCTATGTTTCAATCTTTTTTTTCGCCTTACCAACCCCCCCATTCTTACAATAACCTTGTATTGTTTGTACTGTGCTCTCAGCAAACCTTGCCTGGTGCAATGTAACAGCTGTTCCCAATAGCCATTTTAATTCATTACAAATATTTTGTTTTATCCCCCACCCGCCTAAAACTTCGGCACACAACCTGAAGTCTCCCTTCGTGTACTACCTTCCTCCTCGGCGTATTTAATTCACAGCAGTTTGGTACACTCTTCTCAAAATTATCATTCTGCCTCAGCAATTGAGTTTCACTTAAAGGAACTTAGTGACCTAAAACTTTTCCACCAGTATGCTCCTCTTCACTTACATTGTTGCAACCAATAACTTCTGCATTTCTACCCTAAGTATAAAACTCTTTACTTACATAGTTACAATCAGTAATAAATTCATTGCTTACTTCATTCCTGCTAGCAATTTCAATCTGATTCTGTAAAACAATACCTATATTTTTACTATCATCACTCGGGGCAGTTAATGTTGATACATTTTCTAACCTATTCTTTTCCATTTCAATCCTCCAGCTTTCAATCCTTGTTACTAATCCTGCAATGATTTTATCACACTGTTCTGCTTGTCACCTAATTTCGTTTCCTAATTCATGTTTAAGCTCATGTTGTCCTTTCTGTAAAGACAACAGAATATTTAAAATTTCTGATCATTTACACTAAGTTTTATTATTAGCATTTAAATTTACCTAATTATTTGAAAATTGTGCCATTATTGCACAGTTACAACGACATTAGTTAATATCAACAACATAAACTATACACCAATATAATAAAAATACATCGTGACATATTTACTTGGACTGGTGGGTCCATTGATGACTTCCCGACATGGAATGTTGACTTATTACCGTTTTACACTGCTGCTGCTGGTGAATCAGTTGTCTGGTACCTGGAACTTCTTTGTTAACTGGAACACTGGAACCACTGCGTCGCTCGTATACTCGTTCGGAACTGCCGGTAACTGGTTTATATGCTGCTGCGATGTTTGTAAACACCGAGTCATCAGATGTGTTTAATCGTCCCACATTGTGCGCCATGTTTGTAATGTGGCAGCCGCCAGAAGTTGCGACTGGAAATAACAGCTTGGTTCACTCAATCGGTAGGGACATGAAATGTGAAAGGTGCCAAATAAAAATAAATTCAATTGAAGTCTCGTATTAGTCACTCTTTACTTTTATTTATCATTCAAAAGAAACAGTTCATATATAATCTTCAAGTATGCAGAGTAATAAACAGTCAGTTTCACCAGACAAACAAAGATTAGCGCCACAGTAGTTTATTTATTATTCATGTCATTTAAAGCTTGCATCGCAAGAGGAATTTACAAAGGCAGGAGGGGCGTCAGTTTTCCCTTGGCACCCTAGTGACCTCCCACACCAGCGGAGAAATAATTTAGCAGGATAAAGTTTGCTGGTGTGGGGGATATATGCCACCTCGACGTATCCTCTTCGGGAGCTCGTTGTCTATTATTGCTTTTTTTTGCTTTGTGCTCTGGGGCGGTAGGCACACAAGGTATAAGTCGCCCCGTGCTTACCCCCACACCTTACCCCTGAGTGCCAAAAACGTGACCAAATAAGGACATGGCATGGGCCGGAATCCCTCCCCACGCCATGCCGAACTGTGTAGTAGTAAAAATATAATCAAACTTCTAAAACAAAAACTGTTTACTGCAGTTGGAAAACTTCTATCTACTAATTCTGATGCGAACAAGAACTAAGATTTCTGAAAATGCCAACATATGCCCGATAAATATAATAACAATACTTCAAATCCTGATTAAATATTACAAAGCCTCGCAAAACGAAATAAAATGAACCAAGTATCTCCATCATTATTATAACTGCGTCATTACAGACATTACCTACAATATTCCAATGCAACACCTTCAAGGGAGTCACACAGTTTAGCTGACAACCCATCACAATACATTCAAGGGAGTATAAGTGTGGCTGACACCCAAACACAAGACCTCTAAGGAATATCAACAGTGTATTATGATACACCAACTAAATACCTTCATTAGGGTATTTTGACATCAAAACACTACACCTTCAAGAGAGTCCAACAGTGTGGCTAACACCCCAGCACAAAATTTCAAGGGATTCTTACTGTGTGTATTGACATCCCAAAACAACACCTTTAAGGGAGTCCAGCAGTATGTCTTACATCCCAGCACAAACACTTCAAGAGAGTCCAGCAGTCTCTCTTGACATCTCAACAGATCTCCTTCATGGCAGTCCAACAATGTGACTGACATCCCAGCACAAGAATATCAAGATAGTCCAACAGAGTGACTGACATACCAGCACAACACCTTGATGCAGGACAGCATCCTGCCCTCCAGACTGTTTGCAACGCCGCGCATCCACCGTATCAACCACACAAGTGTAGCTGCAGCGATATGATAAACAAAATTCAAATCCAAGCAAATCTGAAGTTTTCGACAATATCAGTCAAAAAAATTCAAATATTCAGTTCCCAAAGAAAAAAATATTATGCGCCAGCTAACTGTGCACAGACTAAGGTATCCCTACTCTTCAGTGTACTTTGTACCTACAGTATTACAATTCAATGTGCCTAACCACGACCGAACTCGCAACCGTACAAAACCAGAACGTTCAGTTCTCACAGTCTCACAGCGATAATAATCAATTGAACACTTCTACAGTGTGCAAAGATTTATTAACTGGTCCAGACTGTCAACCAATGCAATGTCACCATTCAGAATGACCAGTGGGCGAAAATAGTGACGAGTTACAATGCAGGGTGCGTGCAGTGCATGCACACGGGCAATGTTTTCAGCCTGGCGAGAGACAGAGAGACGAAGGCGGCAAGTTTACATGACGGCAATGTACAGCAGCTGCTGACACCACAACGCAGCTGGCACATGCTTATCAGTATGCACGTGGCAGATGTAAACTTTACAGCGCCGCTCGCTGATTCCACACCTCACCAACCGGTCTTGACTGCAGCACCTCTCCCTTTCAAACCACCTGTCCCTTGCATACCGCCACTCGCCACCTACTTTCCCATGCCTGCCTTCCCCCAACAGATGATTCAAGTGCTACCAACTCACGCACCACAATTTCCACAACCAAACCCGGTGACACAATTTTCCACGCCCAACTTCGTTCCACCAACTACGAGTGTGTGGCTACAAAGTAGCGAAAGACAACACCAAACCATTGCAGACATCCCAACCTTTGTGCATGGACCAACCAGCGTTACCATGCTCTCGCGATTCCAGTCGCTACCCACCTTTGCAGGAGCACCTACAGAATACCCATCTGCATTCCTGAGTGACTGTACAGCATGCCTGCAGTGCTATGGGATATGCAGCCTAGTTGCGTTGGAGCGCAACTCTCCAGAGAAGCGTGTCCCTGGTAGCAATCTATCAATTACTAAGGTCTACAGTGGGAGGACTTACTCCATGCTTTCCAGTGCCGCTTTGGAGGAGAATTTATGTCAAACGCAAAGCAAACTGGTGTTGGAAGAGCAACAGCCAATGGAGAAACTAACCACTTTTATCACCAGAAAAGTACATGTCAGACGTTTCCCCCCACACCTGCCCGAGCGCGAAGTTCTCGAAGTAGTGGTGGATGCAGTGCGCCCAGAGTACTATACTGCATTGGTACCACTACTTAATATCAGTCTTGATGAACTCATGCGCACCGCGATAATCTTGGGGCGAAATATATGCCAGCCACACCACGAATGGGAAACGAGTGCCGCACGATGGAGCCACAAGCAATGTCAGGACAGTGTGAAGGGACAGGATGCAGTGCAAAACAGTGCTAAACCACACCCTTTCGATCAACAGCAGGACAAAAATTAAAATGCAGAAAGGAGTACAGAAAAATTTACCAGTGCAAGTGTCAACAAAAGCAATAGTGTGACAGACAGTGCGTGAAACAAAAACGTGAAGTGGGACAGAAACCAACCATCGCTAACTCTATGCCATTATTGTGATGGTCAAGAATACCACTGGTACAGTACATGGACTAACAATCCCCAACTCAAACAACCATACAATCATGCAAATAGCAATCCGGGGAATGAGAAGCAGGGGTAACGGAGCCAGGCGTTCCCGACACCATAGTCCTGGACAATATTAGCGGCTTGACACAGTAACAAGCACTTATTAATCAGGTTAGAAGCAGTCATTCACAGTTCATTCGCATTTTAGTGTTTATTAATGGTCATCATTGCCACGCATTAATAGACACTGTTGCCTCACATAACTTCATACAGCCTAGTTTTATGCATCCTACAGATATCACTTCAGCCACTCACGTCATTTATTTAGCCACAAACCAGCACACCAGTACTGCACTAGTTCAAGCCACAGTGACAGTCTGCAATTGTGACCAAGAAACAATAACCACAGCAGTTGTAACCCCGGACATTAGGAAAGATGCCATCCTTGGTGTACTGTGGCTTGTTGAGCAAAATACCATAGTAGAGCCCACAGCACATCACATCAATTTCGACCTAAAGGAGCGATGCACAGTATATAACCTTGGCCGGTGATCAGCCGATACAGTTCCAGCTATTTTACGATTGGACTTTGACAATATACCGCCCGAACACCAGGCAGCTCTTCAGTGGCTCCTTGATGAGCGCCGAGATGGGTTTTGCAGCACACGACACCATTCGTCGAACCACAGTAGCTGAGCATGCCATTCCACTAGTGTAGGACAGGCCTATATACCAACGAACAGTAACTTCAATTCCATCATAACACTGGCACCTAAACAAGACGGCACTTGGAGGTTTTGTAAATATATTCGCCCAGTGAACCAAGTGACACATAGTGCGACAGCACCATGCATCAGCATCAAAGATGCCCTGATTTTCTCAGGGCAAGCCAAGGTAATTTCATGCCTTGACTTTAAGAGTGACTATTGGCAAGTGCCAGTCAAGCTCGAATACCATGGCAAGACAGCTTTCACGGTCCCCGATGGCAGGCATTTTCAGTCCAGTGTGCACTGGATACCTTCCAGGCGATGATGGTCAGAGTGTTGGACAGCCTTATCGGTGAATTCACATTCGCCTACCTGGACGATGGGGTGATATGGTCGGTAAATTGATAGGAACACTTAAACCACATGTCACTTGTGCTGGCGAGGTTGGCCATCAACTGCCTCATGTGCGCATCTGCCAAATGCCCCCTCGGAAAGACCAACATCGACTTCCTGTGGCACGTCGTCCACGAAGAAGGCAAAAAACCCAACCCCGAATAACTGAGGCTGATTGACGAGAACCCACCACCAAGCATGTGCAAGCAACTCTGGAAGTTCTTTGGGCTAATAAACTGGTTCTGGCAGCACATCCAGGACTTTGCCATCATCACTGCACCACTCACCAACCTGCTGTCAACCCAATGGCAGTTTCCATGGGATGGCCCCGCCGACGATGCCTTCTAGAAAATCAAGTCACATTTCCGAGTGTGCCCGGCCTTAGCGAGGTACGATGCCACATAACACCTCTACTTGCAGAACGATGCCAGCCAAGACGGACTCGGTGCAGTGTTCTACCAGTGCGGAAACAAAGGCGAATACGCATCATCGACGTCGCTAGTGCCAAGTTCGGGCCAACTGAGTGGAGGTACGACGGCAACGAACACGAATGCTTGGACGTGGTATGGTCCATCAAGAAAAATCGAGCATTTCTAGAGTACCAATGCTTCATACTTCGCACTGACAACCGCTGCTTAGCCACGCTCCAGAACAAGCGCGAGACATGTAAATAGCTGACCTGGTGGGCATTAATTCTTCAAGCTTACAACTTCATCGTGGAGCATGTGCTGGGCAGTGAAAACCAGGTCGCAATGCACTGGTGCAGGACGACACAGAGTAGGAGGAGATATTGCCACCAATGTCGCAAGAACCACTGAGTGAGGTGAGCCTTCACCTGACCAAAGCCCCTAACAATAACCTCACTGAATGTTATCTATACCATGATGTGGTGCAAGCACAGCTAGAGTGCACTCGTGAACCGAAAGACTGTTTCACCCAGCAGGCTGTTGAGAGTTGGCGCTTAATAGATGGCCATTTTGAAACATGTTCAACCAGTAACCATGACGTGTGGAGTCTGTTTGTTCCCCCCAGTGTACTGCGACATGCGCACGATAGCAACGTAGCAGAAAGGCCGCGAACTGATGCTGCCTGGAGAGTTTGCCGCACACCAACCAGAGACAGCAGAGGAACCAGAGGATGGGACTACCAGAAGACAGCACCGGGAGGCAGGGCTAATGGCAGCTCGCAACAACCAGGAGAACTATATCAAGGAGTGGGTGCCCGCCACCACTAGAGCACCACTATGGTTGGCGCATGGCCAACTGGTGTACATCAAGGAACACCGGATCTCAAGCAGCACAAAGAACTCCTGCGTCAGGTTCACCCCAAAATGGAGTGGACCGCACACGGTGGTAAAGCCGCTGGGGTACACCATGTACCTCATCAGGCTAAGCAGCAATATGTAAATTTTCGCTATGGACAATGTTCCATCTACATTTAGTTAAGGGAGCTTTCCCACTCATGCATTGCAAACAATTAAGGGAACCTAACACTAATTTGCATTTCTTTCAAGCTCACATGTTTCCTACTACCAGCATCTTCATGTCAAGTGGCCGGAAAGACGGCAGTAACCATTTAGTCTGAAGCAGACTGCAAGGTTCGCAGCTCCCGGTCAATTAATCAACTTCTTTGTTTTCCATCTTCCAACAAGAACCATAGTTTTAACTTCTTTTTCGACCAGAACAGTATAACTTAACGTAACTTCATCACCTGGGAGGAGAGCCATTCCACCTCTTGCAGACCTACAGCCCAAGGAGTGTAAGTTCACATTTCTAATCCGAAAAGTAAAGGCTCATTTTTCCCGTGCAACCCCCCGACAGGCTTATTGCATCGGGTCCGCTTAACGATGTAAGCACTGTCGACTGGTTTGTAGTGTCCAAACATCAATAAAAGACTACAATCCCCAAGTCAGCATTTTGATTTACTTACTTGCCTCTTAAAGGCATTTAGGGACCTTGAACCATCAACCAGACTTTCTAAATGTTTTTAAAGTGTTTTTAGTTTAACATGTACTTTTATCAGTATTTAAAGGACATGTAGAAAGGTCTTAGAACTCCGCATTTAGCTAACTTGATACCAGCATTACTGTCCACCTCACATCGTGGACCCAAGGTGGGCTGGACCGTCCACGACTGCTCATGGCAGGCTGTCTATCGAACCGGAATTAATAACCCTTCAATTGCGACATCGAGGATCTGGAGAACAGCATAGCCACCTGGGGGACTCGGCCACGACCCGCAACAGCATAGCAGCCTGTAAGAAATCTACAAGAAGTCTCTGGTGAGTGTTTCCCACCAGACTCTGTCGAAGAATGGTACATCAGTGACGTAACTACCATTATCCAACTCCGACCTCATATCAATATATATAGTCGCAACTCTTTCAGCGGAAGGGGCACTACTGCCATTGACAATCTGAGGTAGATTGCTTATCCGTCTTCTGCACTTGTACCCAACATTGACCTCTCCTTAAGGAGCACAAATTTCAATTTCCCTTAGTCAACTGTAATTAAAATGTTTGTATATATCTTAATTTTCAAACGATAGTCACTTTTATATGAATTGTTTAGAGAAACTTTACATACATCTTAACACATTTGTTTACGAAACAGTATTCCCACTTCAAATCCAAACCATGGTGGTTTAGTTATTCGTGTTAGCAGAAAAGCAGTTCAATGTTGTAACACAGAGACTGGTTCTACGCAGATAGCGAGATTGGCATTCTTCATATTTAGTCTACAACTCTTTCCATAACCTCATGGTTGATGATGACTCCTCTGGCGGCGACAAACGTAACTGTTTTGTTGGCTAATAGTATTCCTTTAGAACATTACCATGTCTCGATTTGTTGTAGTGCAATTACAATATGCAATATTTGCTGATGTTCCATGCTGCGACAATAAACGTTAAAATTCCCAAAAAACAAACAAATTAACATTACCTGAGCGGTCGGGGATAGTAATGCTCACGCTATCCGACGACTATCTTAAGAAAAATCAGAATACTACACAATATTCCTATTACGAATAGCGAGGGGGCGCCAGATCACTAGAAGAGCACGAAGCCACAGTTCTCAGGATTGTGGGCCGAACGACCAAGTGGCTGTACCCCTGACACACATAATACAAATTTCCTGGAAAATGTAATATATAGCCGGGGTATTCAGGCTCCCCAGCACACCTTAATATTACCTTTTACCTTGTAAATGAAGGATGCTTCCTTGAGGCATCGATGACTTCCTTGAAAGATCCAGGGCTCGAAATAGAACACTAAATGAGAACTCGCAAGTTTCGGTTAACTCAAGTAAATTGTATTGCCAAATAGTGTACACAGTTACATGTATACAATGCAAATTAAAGCAGACCTGACTCTCAAGGCCTACCAGTGGCCATTACTCTACCAAAAGGCTAACAATGGCAAGAAAACTTAAAGTGTAATTAAACCTCCGGTGTCAATAAATTGAGCTGACGGAAGGGTGCTCTGTGAACGCGGGGAATACTGTTGGAAAACTAAATAAAAGTTACAGTAAATTATGTTAACCTATTGCAGTTAAGTGTTTCAGAAGAAAGTATGGAACCCCCCCCCCCCCNACCATCACGACCTAAGTGCAGCACCTAAGACCGGTGGAATTAGACTGCCAGATTTGGTGCGGGCGATCTGCATCCTTGCCAAGAGTTCGCTTCTCTCCACAAGGTAATTTAATTAACTGACCTCATTAACATAGAACTTTAGACATATACACATAAAGCACTAAAACGTTCTGACCGAGTTTTCTTAATCCTGCGGCGAGTTAAGAGTTCTTAATTATGCTCTAATTTAAATATAAAACAGGTTTATGCCGTGCCTTGCAGAGTATGTGTGAAATTTATGTCTATAAAGTTTTGAGTCACTCTACGACTGGAACAGTCAGATTGAAAGAAATACTAATTATTTCTCATGTCCTTAATTGGCTCGATTAGACACACATTACACTCGTAAAATTGTATAGAACATTTCAAATACCCTAGTCTTGCTACTCTACACCTCATTAAATCTGCACGTGGCATGAATTTATTCTGTGGTCACTTCGCAATCCCCTAAGGGTTAATTTCACGAACATTTGCCCGTGGGCGATAAATTCTAATGCTATTTACTACACATTCTAACAATTGCACAGATAGTCATAACTTTTCAATAATACTATATCATCGTCGGCACAGGGTGAGTCCTGGAGCTGCCATGAGGGCGAACGGCCCACCCCTAATGATCATAATGTATCTAAACAAAACATCCAAAAATCTGTCACCGCAAATTTCCAACACATTTTATCCTCTCCTGAGCCCACGACAACCTTTTAAATGTCATTTATTACTATCCTCTCATGAATATACACAAGGCAAGTCTTGAAAACATCAACTGAATTAAATTATACTTCGACACTGTAATGTTATGTAAAATAAGCTTTCGTTTCCCGAGGCGTGCTCACATTAAACACGTTCAAAGATCATTCACCTAACCACCTAACTGTCCACAAATTAGTGACCCAAAGATATAACGTGATTTAATACTTAAAAATCCCTATCTTCATAGCCTTGCTCATCATAAAGTCAACTGCAAAATACGTGGAGCCCTACAAAAATTCCTATTAAGTGTGATTAGTAATCACCACATAAACTATTTACATGTATTATTTCCCCAGTTTTCGGAATATCTACTATTCTACATAATTAACAATAAAGAATTTCATCACGCGTCTTAAAATTTAGACTACCATTATTTTGCAGTTAGACGAAAAACATTTGGAAATATCCCTATTCAACGTACTCTACAACTTTTCTGGCTACAAATTTTAAAAGGCCAATAAAAGCGAAGTGGAGAAGGAAGTGAAGTTTCTTGTTGCCTGCAGCCATTAATGTATACATTTTTGATGTTTGTGTGATTTGTATATGTAGCGTTACGTGCATTATTAACGAAAAGAAATAATGCAAAAGGTTCATTGAACTACGTAGAACATTTTGAGTTATTATTGTTCTTAGCAGGCTGTATTTTATTCCTGGTTTTGACGATTTTGTATGGATATTTATTGTATACCCCTGTGGTAAGTAAACAATATTGTATTTATAATGTTTTCTGTGTTATTGAGTCTTTAGAACGATTTAACCATTATGTTTATCTTCGTCTAGGCTTGCAGAATTAGTGGAGAGAGTGATTTATATTGCACAAACGTTAATCACCATTTACGAAAATTTTATAATTGATTTTTTTTTGACCGGGTGGAATGTCATGCCTGTTTGGATGGAGGATGTAAATAGTCTAGCAGGAAATACTGTTACAAGTAATCTTAATATAGTATAATTAAAATTTAAACTATGAAAATTACTCTTGTCTTTAAAAAAAGAGTAGTGTTACATATAGCAGACAAATTTGCTCTGATGGGCAGTTTTACATGTACCTTTTTTTTTTGTATAGACCATTCAATTTTACTTCACATTTTTTTGAAGTTCTGCTAAAATTTTACTTTTAATTACCTACTAGCTTACCTGGCCACGCGTTGCTGTGGCATAAAAGATTTTGGTTCTATTCATTTCTGTGAAATCAATTGAAAGTAGTATGTATTTTCAAAATCTTTATTATTGAAGTACTTAGTTGCGTACAATGTTTTTAGTTTTACCATCTTCCGCACGTATGAATAAATTGGATGGTTCAAACAGCTGAAATGTTCAGACAGCTGTCAACAAAGGCGCTTCCTGATGCAAAAGCATGGTAAAAATGATCTTTTTGCAGATTTTAGTGCCTTTGCAGGTAATACAGATAAAAAATAAACGTGTACAAACACTCGTGGAAATGAAAGGAAGGTTTATATAAAAATAGAATGAAAATTGGTTGATTTTATCGGGAGTTATACGCGTCCGAACAAACTGACACAACATTTTTATATATACAGATTACGTATCGTTCTGCTACAAGTAAACTTAAACACTACCATGTGGCTATGTTTTAACTGTCAAATGCTTGTTTACTGTTTTCAGCTGTTCAAAGAATTTATTCATATTTAAAAAAACATTGCTAATTATTAAGTTTAGGGGCTTTTCTGAAATAACAAACAAAAATTCAAGATTATGGTATATTTCCACTCTACTAATTATGCAGAACACGAATATACTAGGGGCATTAACGTCCGACTAATTTTGTAATATGTGCCCACCTAACAGAACCTAACCCCACGATGGGTGAATCAATATTTTACATTTTTAAACCAACCTAGGAATATTTTGGTTTTACACTAACCTAGGATTTTTGGATTTTACACTAACCTAGGATAGTAGGGTTTTACACTAAAGTACGAATGTAGGATTGTAGGGATTTAAAGGAACCGTAAAACACACCAAAAGAATGTAAATTGGCTCACCTAGGTAGGGGGCTGGTATAATTCCTCTTGACGTTAATAGACGTAAACAAACATATTTGGCAAGTTTTTTTTAATATGTTCTGCTTATTTTAACATTACGCCCTCTTGAATATGAACAAGGTAAGCTGTGCAGAACACATTAATGCAACTTTCGTTGGTCAAGGACGTATTGTTCAGAAACATAAACAAACTGGCTATACTGCTCACATTGTAATTTTGTTCAATTTTTTTTATTATGTTGTACTTATTTTAAATTTACGCCCCTAGTATATTCGTGTTCTACGTGATTAGTAGAGTAGAAATATACCATAATTTTGAATTTTTGTTTGTTATTTCAGAAAAGCCCCTAAAATTAATAATTACCAAATATTGTGATTCAAATAATGATTTAAATAATTTTGTAAATGTTATTACATTTTTCTCTTGTCTTATGTTTGGGTGGTTTGATGAATAATATGTATACCAGAGTAATACATACCCCATTAATATAAGATGGTGGTATGCTGAATGTGTCTTAGGTGATTTGAAGACCTAGTAGAATAGTGGTGAATATCACCATTTGTTAAATAATAATTTTGATTTTGCTTGAGAAGTTTGAAAATGTTAATAATATATTGATAATAAAAGGGAAATAAATACCTTGTAAGTTTTAAACAGATTCCTGCAAGATAATGTACTGGTAACGTTACATAAAAATCTCAGTGCTTTTTTTTTGCACAATAAATATTCTTTTGCTTTCACTCTACCCCAAAACACAATTCCTTATGTCATCTGGGAATGGAAGGAAGCATAGTAGATCAACCATAATGGTTCTGGGATCAACAAATTCTTTCAGTGCCCTTAGCATAAAACATGGATATAATAATTTTCTCTGTAAAGTTTTTTATTGATTTTAATATCATCATACCATGACTTTTTTTTATCAACCTGTCAATGCAAACTTCAACTTAGCCTCCATCCAACTAACATCTGCAGCAGCCAAGCAACACACTTCATGTGTTTCACCAAGTGCAGCAGTGGCGATGTGTTGATCTTGCGCCTACCAAATGGGGTGAAAGGTCAAAAATGGTTGCCTTAGGCTCGTTCCAACACTTAAGGAAGCAACTCCCCAACACATTTTACATTTAATTACATAAAACTGCAAGTCTAGGTGTGAACGGAATTGTGAGTTCCGCAGAAAGTTATTTACCGTGCTCCAAAATGTGTGGCTATTGCAGTGGTTGTGGTTGTAGCAACAGTGAACCAACACAGGAGGACGAGGATATATATATATATATGTACTGTATATATGTATAAATATATATTTTGTATATATGTATGGCGAACTTGATAGTGACATTGGAAATTATGAAAGGGACAATCAACATGAATATGATGAAGCATGTCAGGGGCCATCACATGTACACAGATTTTGTCACTAAACAAAATTAGTCAGTGATGTGGGACAATTTTTAATTTTTTTAATGTTATTTTTTTTTGTAAATGCTAAGTGAGAAACAAGCATTACTAAAAAACTGTCGGCTGCCTTTGTGCAGAGAAATAGATGCTACAAACCATCCAGGGGCCACCAGAATGTTATTCTTAAGAAGCTAACTGCTTGTCTTTTTTTAAATGTGCGAAATTTTGAGAAATTTGCTTATATAATCCATTCACGGTATCTTCGATACTTTTGAAAAGAACCTTTGAAAAATCACCCTAGCCGTTAGCCACATGCATATAACATTACAAACAGCGGCGAGCGCGGATACAGTTATGCCGTTAGGTTGCCAGCACAAAGAGAGGAAATAGTTCTAAAGTTTTAATGTAATTGTTAATTTATCACTTACAAATGGATTTCGAAAAGACTTGTATCTTATTATGCCAATTATTAATGACGTGAT
>NQII01001249.1:392001-407656 GCA_002778355.1 Clitarchus hookeri
ATTTTTAATACTCACATTTTGGGTTTATATAATGAAATGTTTTTCGTTTGCATCACATATTCTTTTGTGTGAAATCCTCAAGATTAAAAACTTTACACTTGTGGAATATCCATTAATAATATATACATTACTTTTATGATGGGTATGTGCATGTACGAACACATGTACTCACAAACAGTGGAATGTAAACATTGCATGTAAACATTGCCATGTGACTGCCACATGGCAATGTTTGTTTACCCTTTGGTAGAAGGATACGAAATGGGCTGGAAAGTAGATCTTTAGCAGGGCTTCAGAAAATCTTGAAGTTACCGTGAATACATTATAACCAAGATGATGTGCAGATATATATATACTAATGAGGAGAAAACAGTGTTTTCAATTATTTGTTTGAATAACAAACTATATTTAAATTTTAAAATACAGCACTGAATAACTTGGAATTATAAAACTTCAGTTTGAAAGTTAAATTCGTCTGTCTCCTTCATACGTGAAACAAATTCTGCAAGAGATTTAAAAAATGGATATAAAATTTTTTAAATAATGCCTTAAAATTAAATCATTTGATGTTTTATACATATTTTATAACTTTTTACTGGCTAGAAAAATTAAACAACAGTCACATTACATCAATCGTACAATTTTTATCTCAAAAATTATTTTTATAAGGTTGGATAACAAATACTATGAGAGAATTGTTATTTTCCTTGTAATATTTCTATAAACAAGCAAACCTGCCCCCTTTTTACTGTATTTTTGGAAAGAATGTCATAATAGAGATAATTTTATCTATCTATAATCAATTATTATAAATAGTATTCAACAGTAATTTTTGCTGAAATACTCCCGTTTTGAAATATCTACACGAGAATGAGTCTTTAAAATGAAGCTAAGTATTTTATTTGGTACTCTTCCTCCACTCGCTTTTAGTACTTATTTTCCCACATTTTCTGCTTACCTTCAATGTATTCCCTCCTTTCTTTGGAGGAATTAGTTTTACATGGCATTTTTTATTTATATATGATTGTAAGTTAGAATATATATATATATATCTGAAACTGCATCATTAATTAAAACTGGCTTTTCCATCTCATATTCGTGCCTATTTCACTTTGGTTTTTCATTAAAAAAAAAACTAACAACGAACAAAAAAATATAAATAATTTTTGGGTAAATGTTTGACATATACTACTGAGATGCTGCCAGATGTTCATTCTTTCCGTAGTATGTCATGAATCCATTCCGTACGTTGATCCAGACTGCTGTGTATTTTGTAGTACTACATCTATCCTTCTAATTTTATATTTGTTTTATGGTTAATTATACTCCTGGGCACTATACAAGTATTTTGCATTGTTGCAACATGTCACCTAGCACTAATCACTTCAAATACGTTCGTAAATGGACGAAAGACAGCAGTGCATTGGTTTCTCACCATTTAATTCCACGTTTTAAAAACCAGGCTTTAACCCCCATGCGCTGTTTTTCCAATTGTCTCTTGCCTCAGTCTTCCACCACAGATGGCTATGGTACTACCCATCTCTCTGTAGCATCTGCTGCCTCAGGTAGCCAATAATGTCACACTGGAAGTGTTGGTCTGTAAAGGGAGAAGGTGGAGCTACACCTGGCGAGATGTGTAAGTGCTGGTAAAGGGAATGTCTTCCAAATAAGCATACTTGTCCTTCTTATGGACTAAGCTTATTACAACAGTAATTTAGATGTTTCGTGTGTACCGAAGGATGACATAAATACCTCTGAAGGAATATTAAAGCATTTATTTATATTTTCTTAATAAAAATTTATATCAATTAGATATTAAAGAGTTCAATAGAGCACATGATATAATGCCTTAAAAGCTTGCTGTACATAATTAGGTAAATTTTTTTAAAGTGCATTTTTCCTGCTGGTTGCATTGAGAATGTTTTTTAAAAGGACAAGTGGGTGTTTGGGTTCGGTGTATTATATCAATTCCGATGGGACAAATTATTCATTGTATGTCAGTCTACATATAAGGCTATTTTTCTGCTGTGATTAGTATGGTTTGGAAAGCTAATAGCTTGTATGTTATTTATGTACTTAGTTAATTATTTATAAATGGTCACATCTAACAGATGTGTTTTGTCATCATACCTTTGAATGATCTTGCATTGTATACAAAATTATTTATTCATAAACAGTCTCAGGTAATATATGTATTTGCCCCATGCCTTTGAAATGATCCATGTATGTGTGTTAATAGCATATCTGCTTAATTTCCACTCATAGTTATTAGAATTAATATACTCCAGTAAATGTTAAATCATTTGTTTGTATCATATTTATTTGTTTAATAATTATTTGTTTAAATCATATTTATTTATATGTTAATTATTGTTTGTATGATAATTATTTGTTTATATAACTGTTTACCAATGTAACAATATTAATACTGAGAGAGAGATAGAGATAGAGATATATAGAGAGATAGATAGATAGAGATAGAGATATAGAGAGATAGATAGATAGAGATATAGATATATATAGAGATAGATAGATAGATAGAGAGATAGAGAGTGTGTGTGTGAGTGTGGATGGAGGGATGTATTAGTTCATTTCATATAAGAAGGCCACCTTGTGTCAGTCAGTGCGTCGCACTTGGTGTATTCAAAACAAACAACTTGCCATTTACAAAATCCTGTATCAGCTGATGCACGAACGAACAAAAGTTAATATTACGTTGGCTATTCTGAGTGCACTGCAGACGCACATTACACCAGCCGAAAATACGCTGTAAGAAAGAGGTCCAAGGTTAATTAATACATTATATTTTACGTGGTCATAAAACAGCAGTTTTTGGTTTTAGAAACTAATCTTCATGATAAAATAGTAATGTATAGGTGTTCAAAATGAAATGCTCAATAAAACAACCAGTATAGAAATGAAACGCAATCTCGAAACATTTGTCACGTTTTTATACCGCCCTCTCTAACCCCGCTTTCCTTATGTGCTTGATATTAATTTCAAAAGCACATAGAAATATTGCATAATGCTGTTTAATTATTTTCTCTAATAATTTGGCCAAATATATTTGAAATACGTTTCGTTCCCAACTAGTAATAGAACAATAGTCTACTTTACAAAGACGCTATCTATTGTCGAAAAATCTGTTGTACACGCAATCTATTGGCTCTTTTGCGAAGCATACGCCATAATGTTCTCTGAAAACCCGTTCCTTGTTTCCGAAGAGTGGGACACCACACGCTCTCCGCACTAGCACGCCATACCTGTAATGTGTGTTGCACTCATGTCTTCCCGCTGCTCCCCTCTACACGTTCCTGCCCTTCCAGTTATATTACGTTTACGAACGACCGCACAAACGCACTCCAAACTCAGTTTCGATTCCTCTCCCGCCGCCTGCCGTGCCTCACCAAGGAGTTCACAAATTGCCGCATGTAGCAGCACCTCATAGATATGCTGACTCGCCGGACCAGTTGAGGGCGAAAGGAAAGAGTAAACATTTTAGCGTCGATCGTCAACTGTCAATAATCTGGCCTTCATATATGAGATCGCAGCTACGTATTTCTGAGTAATAAGTTTGCCTAAAACGTCCCACGAACAGTACATTGACTAGGGGATCAGCTGATAATGACGGCATGAAAATAAACAACATCGTTGCCATGTGGCCGATCAGCTGATGGCGGAAGGATACATAGTCAGATGTAAACAGTGGTGCTACTTTCGCCGAACTGTCAAAAAGTGGCCTTCTTATATGGTACAGAGTATGTATGTATGTATGTATTGTCTGTCTCATATAAGTTGGCAAGATTTTGATAGTCAGTGAGTGGCAATTTGATGTATACGAAACAAACCAAGTACCATTTTGAAAAACGCTGTATCAGCTGATGCACGAACGAACAAAAGTTAAAATTAAGTTTGCTATTCTGAGTGCACTGTCGACGCACATCAAATAAGCAGAAAATATGCGATAGGAAAGAGTTCCTAGATTAATAAATTTATTTTATTTTACGTGGTCACAAAACAGTGGTTGTTATTGTTAAAAACTAAACTTTGTGATAAAGTAGTAATGTATAGGTGTTTGAAATGAAATGCACAATAAAATGATCTGTATTCAAATTAAACGCAACTTCAAAACCTTTTTCACGTATCCCCACTCTCCATCCATGCTTTCCATACGTGCTTGATATTAATCCCAAAAGCATACAGAAATATTGCATAATATTGTTTTGTTGTTTTTTCTAATAATTTGACGAAATATATTTCAAATTCGTGTCGTTCCGAGCCAGTAATAGAAGAAACGTTGACTTAAAGAGACGGGATCAAGAGGCAGGCCAACGTGCTGCTACCTGTTGAGCAATGCAAACGGCTCACACCTCGCCCTGTCATGCCATGCACACCATCTGTCAACTCTTTCCTGAAGCATTACCAGCCAGAAAAGAATAGCTTTCGTGTAATATATAATAAATTTACGAACAGATACCAATAGTTTTATTTTTCTGCGAGCTCTGCATAATTTTTAAAGTAACATATATTTCGTGTACAGCGATTTTGAGTACTAGTAATTTCTATACGGCCGGTAATTGTTTGTCAACGTAAATTATATGCCATATTGTTCTCCCAAAAACCCATTTCCTTGTTTCCATGTTGTAACTATGTTGTATTAATAAAACAAAGAAAGTGGGACGTGCATGAATAGTTTTTAAGCAATTATTATGTTATTCCACGTTACATATTTCCAACTCTGTTTAGTATCAGTAATAGCAAAATTACTGCTTTGCAATCAATAGTTGTTGGCGAATAAAAGTGCGTTGTCAATCAAGTTTCCCGAATTACTTTTAGTTCCAGTTATATTAGCTATGATGTCCAAAGTGTGATAATAGCTACAACTACCATCTCGCAAATGTTAACCCAAATTTGCTGTCATGGCCAAATTAAAAGAGTTAGCAAATATTTAATTTTTTGCGAGGTTTTATATTTTTACTTTTATAACCTAACAATTTTTTTTAGACAGATGTCAGTCTATAAATACATTAAAATTTGTTTAGCAATACAGTACAATGGCAAGTGGATTAGCTGACAGCGGTGTTGATAATATATACAGCCTCTACTTGACGCACCAGCTGATGGCGAAAGGATACATAAACAAAAAGTACACATTTGGTGATACTTTCGTCGAACTGTCAAAATCTTGCAAAGTTGCATGAGACAGAGAATGTGTGTGTGTATGTACACTGAAGAGCCAAAAAAACTGGTACACCTGCCTAATATCGCCTAATATAGTGTAGGGCCCCCGGAACACGCAGAAGTGCCGCAAGACGATGTGGCGTGGACTTGACTAATATCTGAAGGTATGCAAGAGGCAATTCACACCATGAATCCTGCAGGGCAAATCCAATTTGAGTAAGGGTTGCACGTCTGTCACGTTTAATGATTCTCGTCAGTCGTCCTTTGTCCTGTTCGTTCACAATCTTTTTCCGGCCGCAGCGATGTCGAAGATGGGATGTTTTACCGGATTCCCGATATTCACGGTACACTCGTGAAATGGTCGTACGCGAACATCCAAATGTTATCGCTACCTCAGAGATGCTGTCCCATCTCTCGTGTGCCGACTATAACACCACGTTCAAACTCACTTAAATCCTGATAACCTGCCATTGTAGCAGCAGTAACCAATCTAGCTGCCGACCGCATCGCGTTACTCTGATTGGTTCCATACCTCTGTTATTTGCATACATACGCCTATACCAGTTTTTTAGGTTCTTCAGTGTATGTAATGTGTGTGTATCTGTATATTGACTTATCACAAAATGACATGTTTAATAACCTTGAGTTATTATGCTCATTTATGATCTGTGAACACATAAATAAATAAAAAGTAATTCACCAACCAGTTTTTAGATGAACCTGGTCCCCTATGATTGTAACATTATTGTAGCATAACAGTGCCACGTGAACCTATATTTTCTAAGTCTTAAGACTTATTTTAAGTTTTCTCCTCAGATTATAGCACAGCTGCTTCAGTAGAGCTGGTAAATGAGATTTGTTGAAAAGTTGGAGGTGATTATTGTAGGGGCTGTTAAATTTTCCCGTAACTTTGTTTTTTCTCTGGGTGCTTTTGAGTGCAGATGTTACCTTTGAGTTTGGCAGAGAGTTTAGTCTATTTATGTATATTTATTTTTCAGGAAACAAACTTTAAGAATAAGTGCTGGTTATAGGAGCATCAAATAATGGAAATTTGGATGACTTATGCGAAATAAATTTTAACCAGACATTTAAGAAGCAATGGAGGAATACAAGGTGAGTGGAAATTGTCACATTTCATCTTTAACTGTTATTTAGTATAGTGTAGTTAAGTTTATTGCATTCATAAGATCTTTTAACATTCGTGCATGTACAATGGTATCAGACACGTAAAGTTACATGACAAAAGAAAATGATGAAATATTCAATGTTTTCTCAATTCCTTTTTTACTGGACATATGAATACACCAGGTTTTCAAACTCCACATACAAAACCGTAAACAAAAGGCCAATAGGGGCACACAGTTGTATTATTTTTCACATATAGTTATGTGCTTAGCAAATAAATATTTTTCAATGAATAAAAAGAAATTACACATAAAATTATTTTAAGTTAGCTTGGTTTTTCAAAAGTTTATTAATTGAAAGACATAACTATTGAACGTTGTGAGGTAGTTTTATAAGTAATTGCCTTGAAAAAAATTGCAGCTTGGAAACTATTTGACTGATTTAGTTGATTCTTGCACCATAATGTACAGGAAGGTTCAAAGTTTTTTTGAGTGATGTATAAAAGTTGCACACTGACCTTGAGGGTGCAGGAAGGGCGAGCACACCATCTGGTATCTACATTGACCTCCCAGTAAGATGGCGATTGTGCAGCACGAAGCATGGTGTGTTCTGTGGTTCGCAGAGTTCAAGTCTGCTGTGACTGTTCAATGTAATTTTAGACTACAATATCTGGGACAACAGGTACCTAAAAAATATAAATCACCAGGAAGGCCAAGAACTTCCAAAGAGGTGTATCTTGTGTGTGCAGCCCTAAAAAGTAAGTTGCCCATTGCAGTTTGGAGTTTGGCATTCCAAAGACTACCATGCAAAATGTTCTTCATAAACATTTGAGGTTGCATGCCTACAATATTAAGGCATGAAATTAAGCCAAAAGTTAAGTCCAAACATTCTGCATTCGCAGCTTTCATATTGGACATGGAAAGAAATCGTGCAAATTGAGTGTTTTGCAGTGATGAGGCAATTTTTCACTTAATGTGTGTGTCATAAATGCAGAATTTGGGGATCGCAAGAACCTAACGCAACCTCAAAGTACGTTCGTAACACACCTAAATGGAACATATGGTGTGGGTTTGCTGGACAAGTGAGTTGTAGGGCCTTTCACGTTCGCTGAAAAAACAATCACAGGCAAACTTCATCTGGACATGCTAGAGTTGTATGTGTCCTTCAGACTGAGGACATTGTAATTTTAAGACAAAGGAGATACCGTGAAATGCATTGGAAACTAGCCATCCGCAGTGCCCTGTATGCGAGGTTTCCAAATGGTTGGATTGGGAAAGGTAGCCCTTACACTTAGCTTCCTAGAACCCCTAATCTTACCGCTTTAGAAATTTTTCTATTGAGGATGTGTGGAGAATATTGTCTACACTGTGAAGATTCAAGATCTGGAGCATTTACTTTAGAAAATCACTGGTGCCATTGACACAATAAGGCCAACAATGCTTCGGAATAAGTGGATGGAGGTCGAATATCGCATGTACATATGCAGAGATACAAACAGAACACACACAAAAACATTTTAAAGTATGCAAAAACTTTAATCACTCCTGTACATTTTGGTGGAAGAACAAACCTAATTGGTCAAATACGTAGTTTCGAAGCTGTGATTTTTAAAAATTGTACCATTCGTTTTTAATGATTATGTATAAACATAAGTCAAGAGTATGTTAATGTACCTACCCAACCCAAGCCTAATGCACGAGATCACCCAGATCAGCTGATGACTGTTTGAATGGTATTGAGTGCAGGGGCCACGTACTCTAAATGAGTCCGGCAGAACCACTGATGCTATATGAATACTCACCCATGTGCAAATAATAATCGTAGAGTAATCTTGTTTCCGGAACACAGTGCATGAAACTAATAATGTTATTACAAATGACTAGGCTATCCCGGAACACGCTTTATCCATTGATGGTTCACTGATGCATAATATTTTGTGTGCAAAATCACGGACGCAAATTTTACCAACTTTTTGTAATGGTTGTCCAGAAGGAAAGTTTTTCTGTATAGGTGTGCATCTTCTGAGAATTGTGAATACAAAACTTTACACTAATAATGGTCATGTTGGAGGGTTGGGGCGTGACAACAAAGGGAGGTACCGGAAAACCTTGACCACCCACATTCCCTGTTACCTGAGCAGTGCCGCGCAGGGGCTCACAATGTGCGGACGGAGTGTCAGGAGAGAAACCTGTTGCCTACTGGGACAGCGTTCCTTTTCAAACTTTGTAGTGCACACAGCAGACTGTTGTTTCTACAATGTGTACCGTGATTATGTATGTGTTATATCATTACCGTAGTAAAATAGTAAAAAGTATAAAGAAATCCAGTGATTGAAGTATAATCTATATCAACCTCCACATTACCCATACTGACAATGATGTTCGTTATCAGGCAAAATCACTTCCGATTAAACATTTTGATCCTCTGGGCATTGATTTCTGTGACGCTTGTTAAATACACAGGTTTAGTTTTTTACGTGCTGTTAGTGATGGACATTCGTCAGTAGAGTAGTAGTGTCGGTCGCGGAGCACTTCTCAGCATTGGCATAGATGACAAACAGCGAGGGAGTTGCAAAGCGAGTTAAGTCTATTTTTTTTTCCTCTCCTTCCCTGTTAGCATGGATCCTAAACAAAAATCCTTCTTGATTAAATCTAGAGGTCTGGTTAAGGCATAATTGAAACGAATGCAAACATTTGTAGAGAAGCATGTAGCAGGTTTCAGTGCATGTGAAATGAGAGTGAGGTTAACCTCAATTAATATGGCGAGGTGCAAAAACAGCTTGAATTGTACAATGAAGACTCAGAACAACACGAACATGATAGATAAGCATTTGAAAACACATACTATGAAATTTTAGGATGGTTTACAGCCATTGTTGAAAAATATGCAGAATCCACAGACATTGCGAATAATCAGTGTTCACCTTCAATACATTGAAGTTCTTACATACACATTAAATGCCCACATTCAGTGGAAATGTCGCAGAGTTTAGACACTTTCAAAACACATTTATTAGTTTGGTGATCAATAACTATCCACTAGATAACATCCAGAAACATCACTATTTACTGTCATCTGTTTTTAGGCCAATCACAGCTAATAATTTTGAAGTTTCATGGGGAATCTTGTGCAAGGCATACCACAACCCGAAACTCATTGTGACTGCACGTGTTAGGCAACTATTGTCTTTACCAGTTGTTGCCAGGCATTCAGCATCCAATTTAATAAATTAGTTTAGTCATTCAACATGCAACCTCAAGGCTAGAGAAGCAATATCATTGTATGAGACACTGTTGTCAGAGCTTGTTCTTGACCAACTTGACGAACAAAGTTGCAAGGAATGGGAAGTAAGCTCATCAAGCAACCAGGGTTTACCATTTAAGGTCTTATGTGAGTTCCTCGAAATTAGATGTCAGGCTTTAGAGCTTAGTAAACCTATCATACTTCCAGGAGATTCTAGCTCAGTTTACAAGAAACAAGATACAGTTATAAAGCAGGTTAAGAGTGTATCACAAGCTTATGTCACTACTGATGGTAGTTGCATGAAATGTCATGAGATGCATGCTTTGCATAGGTGTCCTCAGTTTTGAAATGGGAATTTCCAAGAACATACTGAATTTCTGTCTCAGAACAAACTGTGTTTTAATTGCTTGCAAGTAGGGCACATAGTGAGACAATGTAAATCTGGTTTGTGTCGTTGACGCATGCCATATTCAACGTAGAAACTCAGCTGTCACAGCGCACGCCATACTCCACCCCCCTCCTGCAAGGGCCTCCCAGTAGCCACCTGCCTCAGAACACGTGGCAGCAATTAACGCCTGCGGCGAAGCCAGGCCTGCCCAAAACAGGCAGTTACATGTGTCAAGGTTGCCTCGGACCCCCACACCTCTCTAGCAAACCCGTGAAACTTGTACACGCCAAAGAAAGGACGGGATAGCCTGGCAATTTCCGCCGAGAGAATAAAACACGTGCTGAAGGGTGATACGCACCGAGAAAAGGCTGACAAGTTTGTAAGTTTTGGCCACGAGCCCCCCTTTACTCCTAGTAAAACGCAGGAAAACATTAACAAGCACCGCAGAAAAAGCTGACAGGGTTTGTCAGTGGCACTGCAGGTCACCTCCTTCCCCCTCCACCTGCAAGAGCCTTGGCACGTGGAGGATGTGACCATTGTTCAGCACCTCCCTCTTTCCTCTTCCTCTAACTAGGGAAGACACGTGTAAGATTCCAAGGGGGGATGGAAATAGTTTATAAAGCCAAGTTTTGAGACAAGGCGGGATCAGCTACGTGAGAGCAGACGACCCCGTCAGTTAGAATCGTGCGCCGAGAGAGGGAGTCGTCCGTCGGGATGCAGAGAGCCGGGGGTGTCGAACCCCGGCAGAGTTAGTCATGTTAGTCAGGTCAGTTGCATCAGTTGAAGTGAGTCAGTCAGATACATGAGTATCGGGACAGTTATCAGCAACTTCGCGCACTGAGATTCAGTTCGCAGAGATAGTCAGTCAGTAATACCCCGTCGCCGGAAACCAATGAGCGGCAGATGGCGCGGCGCTCGGAAGCGCCACACCGAGACGCGCATGGCGTCAGGCATCGGGAACCGGATCACGGACGTCAGTTACAACCCTACGCCGAGAACGGGAGTCGAGTGGTGAGCTTCACAGAGGAGCGCCACGTCGAGAGAGTGGGAGTAGTCCAGTGCAACCCCCCGCGCCGAGAGGCGGATGGCGGGTGGAGGCCCGCCAAAGATCCCTCGGTGGGACGTGGTAGGGAGGTATTCCATCAGTTACAACCCTACACCGAAAACAGGAGTCGAGTGGTGAGCTTCAACGAGGAGTGCCACGTCGCGAGGAAGCTTATTCCAGTGTAGTCCGGCGCGGAGAAGGCGGAAGCTGGGTGGGGGCTCGCGAGGAGTCCCTCGCCGGGACGTGGTAGTCAGTCAGCCAACGCCGAAGGAGGAAGCCAGTTGAGTGCAGCACGCCAACGACAGCCAGTCCGAGGGCCTGTAACATGGCCACCCAACTCACCAGAACTACTGCCGGTAAAACAACCCAGCAACAAATACAGATAAGTACCCACATCGCCACTCAGGGACGTGTCCTGTCACATAGTGTCCCGCCAAGCCGTCGGAAACGTAGCCAGTGCACTGTAATCAGCCCTTTAGGTCCAGACCTCGCAGGGTCAATAATGTATGAGTTAAGTTTCAGAAAAGTAGTTGCATTTCCGGGAATGTGTGTATGAATTCCCGTCACATGAACCTGTAAAACCAAGATTTTATAATGTTGAACATTCAATGCACGTCATCGTAAATGTGGAAGAAAGCATAATACTTTACACAGATAATCTAAATCTCCCCAGGTGGAAAATCAATAGAAAACTTCACAAAAATGAAGTGGCAGAGAAAGGGATGCAAGTGAAGATGATGGTGACAATCGAAGCAGCAGTGCTCAGTATTGTTTTTTATATGTGAAACTGCACGCGTGCGCCCACACACAGAGAGAGATATTGCTACCTACTGCTACAGTGAGGGTGCATGATAACACAGGAATGTTACGTACTGTAGAGTATTGTTTGACTCCTGTTTAGAAGCACATTTTGTCAGTGAGTCTTTGGTTCAGAGATTGGCATTGAAGAAATTTCCTAACTCTGTACCACTCCAAGGGATAAGCACTGTTAGGGCAGAAGCAAAATATAATGCCATAGTCGAAATTCTGTGTATGACTACAAATTACTCTGCAACTCTTGACTGTGCGGTATTACCAAGAATATAGGGAAATGTCCCGAGTAATTCCATTAGCTACCAGGAGTGGAATATTCTTCATGACATAGAATTAGCAGATGCAAATTTCAGTCAGTCAGGACAAATTGATCAACTTATTGGAGCAGAGATATTTTCCCAATTGCTTCTCCCTGATATACTTACAAAACACGAAACTAGAGTGACTAGTGTCAGGACCATACCTAGCCTCAAGTACAGTTCAAATGGATCAACAAGCATTTCTTATCAGGAATGATGACAGTCTGCAGCATCAGCTTCAAAGTTTCTGGGAACTGGAAGAGCTTCATCACACTCCACGATCAAAGAAATAAAATTAATGTGAAGATCATTTTTTTTCATAATCACTACAAGGAATGCAACAGGAAGATTTATAGCACATTTACCATTCAAAGAAGATCCCAGAGAACTTGGTAATTCCCACCAGATGGCAGAAATGAGAATTCAACGTCTTTAACGTCTGCTGAAAAATCCAAGTTTATAAACTGAGTATATAAGTTTCTTGGAGGAATATGAATCATTAGGTCATATGAAGGTGGTTGATGATTCAAAGGATGATACAAAATCAGTTTATTACTTACCGCACCATCCTGTGATAAAAGAGTCTAGCACTACAACGAAAATCAGAGTTGTATTTGATGCTTTAGCCACAACTTCTGATAGGAAATCACTCAACAACATTCTCAAGATTGGGCCGACAATACAACAGGGCCTATGTTCAATATCTCTACAGTTTCATTCTCATAAGGTGTGTTTCACTGCAGACATCGGGAAGATGTATTGTTAGATCAGAGCCAACCCGAAAGACTTTCACCTTCAAAGAATATTGTGGAGGAATTCACCTGAAGAAGCTATACAGGAATATGAGTTGCAAACAGTGACAAATGGTACTGCATACGCCCCATTTTTAGCTACAAGAGCACTGCATCATCTTGCGCTGGATGAAAAGAAACATTTCCCTTTAGGATCTGAGGTGGTTATTCTAGACTTCCATGTTGATGATTGTGTGTCAGGTACACATACAGTAAGCGAAGCTTTGGTAATTCAGGAACAACTGATAAACTTACTAAGCAAGGGAGGATTTACTCTGAAAATAGTGCTCAAACCATTGTAACATTCCACATCAAGGTATGACAAATGGAAATTACAGCTCGGTTAGCTCAGTTTGTAGCATCATGAAACTTTAATGAAGGTGCCAAACAAATAGTCAAGTTCCAGTTTATTTGTTCTATACTTTTATTTATCAGTCAATTGAAACAGTTCACATACAATCTTCAGGTATGCAGTGTAAGAACAGGTTTCACAGACAAACAGAAAAAGTAGCAGCGCCGCAGTAATTTATTGATTATTTACGTCACTTCCCTCCTGGCACCCTATCGACCTCCCACACCGGCGGAAAGCATTTATTAGATTATTAGAATTAAGTATATGCCGAAAGTTGAAAGATTTAGCGGTCGCTGGTGCTTGCCGGTGTGGATGATATTCATCACGCACAATGCGTCTTCCTTGGCTGCTTGTTGTTACATTTCTCTCGAGCGGTATTTGTCCAGGGTTTTTATCTCTCGTGGCTATCCCCCTTTCTCACACCAGGGTGCCCCCAACCGTTACCAAATATGGGTATAGTATGTGTCGCCACACCATATCAAACTGCGTAGCCCTTTGAACTGCATCGTAGGTAAAAGATAATACAAACCTTCTAGAACACAAACTGTTGATGCAGTTCGGAAAACTTCTATCACTAATGCTGACACATAACAAGAACTAAGATTTTTTGAAATGACAAACGGATGCCTGATAAACTAACTACCATGATAACTAACTTCCACTGCTTTAATTTCAAATCCCGATAATATTTTACAAAGCCCCGCTAAACGAAAGAAAATTAACCCCCTGAGTTTTGGGAAAGTAATCTGCCTCTCCATTTGGATACCAAAGATGTAGAAACATTAGGACTTATTTGGCATCCAGCATCTGATCATCTTCAGATTGTCAGTAGATTCATCTTCCATTAGACTGTCCTGAGGCACTGGTGTTTACTAAGAGAACAGTCCTGGCAACAATAGCATCTATATTTGACCCTTTGGGTTTGATTAGCCCCATTGTCATGCAAAATTTTGCTACAAGAATTGTGGCAGGTAAAACTTGGCTGGGATGAGGTTCTCCCTTCAGAGTGGAAGGGGTTGTATGAGCAACTTCATGTTCACCATATACGCATTGACAGATATGTTTTGAGTAATGGGATCATAGTTGACCTCCGGCTACATGGGTTTGCAGAAGCATCTGAGAGAGGCTGTGGTTAATGTATGTACATTAGATCCACAGAGGAATAGGGCAATGTCACTGTCAAACTCCTCTGTGCAAAATCAAAGGTGGCTGCAGTAAAAACAGTTTCACTTCCACGACTTGAGTTGTGTGGAGGGAGCTCTACTGTTATCCAGACTACTCAAAAGGTCTTTGTTGTTCTAAATCTGACTTTCTCCCCAGTATGCTTGTGGACGCACTCAACTTTGCTGCTAGTATGTATTTCAGCTTCTCCTACTTGATGAAAAACATTTCTAGCAAATTGAGTACACCAAAATTCAGGAAAATTCATCAATTACTGATTGGAAATATGTGCCTTCAAAGGAAAATCCTGCTGATATGATTTTTAGAGATATTAGTCCATGTGATCTCTTAACAAGCTCTCTTTGGTAGAATGGACCATCTTGGTTACAAGAAGACTCAACTACATGGCCAACAAACAGCAAGTGCGAGCATGAACCAAGATAGCATACCAGAAGGGAAAATGGCAAAGCTTGTTGTGATGACTACTTCTGTGAAAGACAAAATAATCTCTATATTCTCAACACTAATCAGGTTGAAAAGTGTGGTTGCCTACTGCATACGTTTCACTTCGAATACCAGGAAACACATAGAAGAATGGAACTCTGGGTTGTTGTCTGCACAGGAACACTAAGATGCTCTCATCACATGCATCAGAATTGCTCAAATGTCTGATTACTCTGCAGAGATGGAGAGTTTGATAGCTACAAAAGGTTGTGACTCTAAGTGTAAACTGAAGTTATTAAATCCTTTTATATGCAAGGACAAAATGCTTCATGTGGGTTGACAACTTCAACATGCAGTCTTACAGTTGGATCAGAAGCAACAAATGATTCTCTCACCTGAACATCAGTTAACCAGACTTATTATTAAGGAAGAAAATTGGCGTTTACTGCATGCTGGAGGTCAGTTATTGCTTTCCTCACTGCGCCAACATTACTGGATAGTAAATGACAAAGGCATCATTCGACACACCATTCATAACTGAATAGTATGTCTTAGACCAGTGGTTCCCAACCTTTTATGAGGTGTCGCCCCTTAGTGGAAGACAACTCACCCCTGTCGCCCCCCTTCTCTTAATACGGTATACCCTTATTTAAATGTAAGAAACAAGTTGTTGTAAAAATAATAGACTGAATTATTCTGTTAAATGTGTATTTTTATTACTATATACAACAAATAATTAACCAATGAAGATATATACAGAATTCTTCCTCTTATCAGTCTCGTCTCATGAGTTTGAGTTCAATTTAAATTTTG
>NQII01001249.1:408126-467299 GCA_002778355.1 Clitarchus hookeri
CCTGAGGAATAACGCAACTCTATCTTGCACACCTGCTTAGTATAATACAGATTATATTTTTTCCCATAATTTCCTTAAAAACGAGTGAATTTGTTTTTAAAACGATACCGTGTTTCTGCGACACTTAAGATTCTGCTCTACAGAAGAGTTAGTTTATTTTTCTGCTTTTACATACTGATCGCCCCCCTGTCGCCCCCCACAAATATATCGCCCCCCTTAGAACCCAAATCGCCCACCGGGGGGCGATCGCCCCCAGGTTGGGAACCACTGTCTTAGACTGAAGGCTATGAGTGCACAACAACTTATGGATCAGCTTCCAAGTGTCCGTGTAAATCCTGCCAACCCATTCATTAATGTCGGAATTGACTATGCTGGGCCATTATACATCAAATTGGGTCCTCAACTAACTAAAATGAAAATAAAATGCTACATTGCAATATTTATTTGTCTAGCCACAAAGGCTGTACATCTTGAAGTAGTGAGTGACCTTAGCAGTCAAGCATTAATTGCAGCACTCAAGAGATTCGTATCTTGACATGGACGAGTCAATAAATATATATTCTGATGATGGCAGCAATTTCGTCCGAGCTAACAAGGATCTGCATGAATTGAAACTTCTCTTTGGAAACCACAGATCATCAAGCTGCAGTAAATGCATTCACTTCAAAGGAGGGAATACATTGGCATTTTGTTCCTCCTAGAGCTCCCCACTTCGGTGGGTCATGGGAAGCAGAGGTAAAGTAATTTAAATATCATCTCTGACAGGTAATGAAGAATTAATGACATTAACATTACAAATAGAAACATGCCTTAATTCCAGACTCCTGCTTGAGCAATGATCCTTCTGTCCCAACACCTGGTCACTTCTAATTGGTCGACCAATAACTGCTCTCCCTGAACTAGACTGTACCACATCAAGTCTTAGCTTGCTTTCCATGTGGCAACGGATCCAGCAGCAGTTACAACAATTTTAGAAGTGGTGATCAGCTGACTACTTATTGCAGTTACAACAAAGGAACAAGTGGACAACAGGAACCAGCAACATTCAGCCTGGCAATCTTAGTCATTCTCCGAGAGGATAATCTACCTCCTTTAATGTGGAAGATTGGCATCATAGTGCAGACCCACTCTGGGTCAGATGGGTTGACTCGTGTGGTGACCATTCGTACTACACAAGGAACAGTCAAGCGATCCATCACCAAGTTGTGTCTCCTCTTCCAAACAGTGAACAGTGTGTGTGACAAGGATTAAAAACAGGGTAATTGTTTTTTTTTTTGGTCAGGATATCTTGTAATATGACTTTGACACAGTTCTGTGTTTAAAAAAAACTGTTAATGCCCTTTTTTTTAGGGTGGTATTTATTATGTTCAGAATGAAAACTGTTGTGTAGAAGTGTGCATCTTCTAAGAATTGTGAGCACAAAACTTTACACTAATAGTGTCCACATCAGAGGGTTGGGGCACAACAACAAAGGGAGGTACTGGCCAACCCTGACCACAATGTGCGGACGGAGTGTCAGGAGAGAAACTTGTTGCCTACTGGGACAGCGTTCCTTTTCAAACTTTGTAGTGTGCACAGCAGACTGTTGTTTCTACAATGTGTACTGTGATTATGTATGTGTTATATCATTACAGTAGTAAAATAGTAAAAAGTATAAAGAAATCCAATGATTGAATTAGCATCTATGGCAACCTCCACATTACCCATAGTGACAATGATGTTCGTTAGCAGGCAAAATCACTTGCGATTAAACAATGGTATCACAAGGCAGCAAGTAGAAACCCAGGATATTCTGATACGCAAATTACCAGAAGTGTTTTCACAGTAAAGAAAACAGAGGGAGAGATGATTACGGTTATGCAAAAACATACAGTTGCCTAGACGGTTCCTCCAGGACTCTCCGTCATAATGGCTCATCTAGCCTCCGCGCAAGCTTATATTTTTTCACCCGGAGAATTAACAACATAATTAGTCGAGGATTCACTCAGTTCTGATTACAGTAATCAAGGACGTGTAATTAAGTTGGGTTGCTGGGATTAAGTTTTACGTAAGACTAGTGTATCCCTACTGTTTTTTAACTTAGCTGGCTCATGCATGTTAGCTTTAGAAAGTAGAACAACCTTGTAATAATTATTAAAAGTGGTCTGTGTGTTTTGGCTTGGTGCATAATCACTGCTATAATTAAGTAGGACAATGTTAGCGCAAGGGTATAGGCAGTTTGTGCTGACATCTGTCTTATATTTTAGTTCTATTTGGAGCGGGGTGGTGAGCAGGTATCATGTCTTGAGGGGACTATAAAATTCTTTGTAACCAAATTGTTGTGCTTCTGTTTTTATTACCTTTGTGTGTCTGTCCTGATTGTTCTGCGTGTCTCACCAGCAACACTTAGTGTGCCCACCTTGTGATGGGTCAGTCTCTTGAACTTAATCAGGTGATACCAGTCAATTTTGGCTTTAGTATTCACGATGTGATCATCTTCGTACCAATGGAACACTTCTTTTAATGTAGCCATGTAATATTTTTTTGCATCCTAGAGTGATTTCTGCATTTGCAATCCAGGAAGTCTCATTTTAACTGGAGCGGGTTTTCTCTGGGTGCTCCATCCAGGTATATCTCACTTTGAGAGGAGCTGTAATTTTGTCATGCACCCACACAGGTTTCAGGGTTAATGTACATATACTGTGTACCCTAAGTTATCCTCCCAATGGAGTCTTGCTGCCGGTTTTGGACTCTTAATATTGTAAAATATTTCTGTAATTGTGCTGAGTCTTGGCATACGTGAATAAAACTATAACTCCAGTTCTGTGTCATTTGCAATTATTTCTGTTGCGATAGTAGGCTGCATTGCTTAACAGCCTTAGTGATGGGCGTCTCTAACGGCCCAAACAATGAGAGGTGAGCTAGACATCCAAGCACAGTGCACTCTACCTGCACCCCTATGTTATCATCACTGGAGAAGGATCACAATTCAAACCCTATATGTCTGGCCATCTGTAAAATTTTACACTGCTGCTCCTTTCATTACTTTACACCTCGGATCGCAGCACATGTGCGCACATGAGTCAGACAGTCAAGACGCCAGCCCTAGTGGCACTTGCTGCGCTCCTCCCATTCTGGAGTGCACAGTGTGTCCTCACGCACATGAGAAGAGTGACCTATTTTCACTGAGCAAGATGGATCCTTCACATTGGGCCATGAAGTGCAACAAATGTGCATTACTGCAGGGCATGGACTTACTGACAGTCTGTGTTTTCTTGAACTTATTGTGTTCGTGCCAAGCAGCGCTACTTGAGATCATGCAGTATGTACATGAGACAATACAACCATTTCTCATATCCATTCCAGCAGAATGCCTATATGGTTGCGTGCAATGAACTGAATGTGACTTACACTACCTAATCCATAAACGGTACATGTGGATTGAGGACCACACTCAAACACCACAGTAGAATAGCTCCCAAGGATGCAACCCGGCAGTATGGCACACCAAGACTAGGGTCAGAAAATACGGAATGAACTATTGATGCAACCCTAGTGAAGAACAAGCAACTTGAACCTGGTACGGCTGCGTGGAAGATGATGACCCGATTCCCCCAAGGCCACTTGTGCCCAGTGGTTGCAAACCATTGGCGCGGTGATTGCCCCAAATGGAACTGTCACCTGCAGGAAAACTGCAGATAGGGGGAGCTCAACCATACATTGACATCCTCGCAGTCATAATCATATCACCTGGCCTACAGATCAGCTTATGTATTCCGATACAGGTGAACCTGCGACCCACAGCTGCTCTTGTTCATTACATTTCCCCTGCCCAACCTGGTGAAGTCGTAAGACATTCATGGCAACCCAGGCCTTATTCTCCTAACCACACATGGTGGAATAGGAACTGCTATTGGGACCACCAACATTGACGTGTGCCTGCAAGACCAGACATTCCAGACCTGGGAAATTATGAGAGCTGGTCTACGTGAGGACATTGTGCTTGGGCAACCATGGCTGAGTGAGCAGGAGTTGGTGATCAAAGTTGCTGTTCAACTACACATGGGCATGGGAAAGCGATAAATGTAGTTTGCATTAGGGGAAATCAAATTTCTGCCAGCGTGGAAGTGACGCACGCCAATCTCAAAAACAACATGCCGGCAGACTACTGGACAGGCATCCAGAGGCTGCTGTGAGAATGGAAAGATTTCTTTGCTTTCTCTGATCTGCTCCATGCTACAACAATGGTAGAACACTATCCCGACCGATGAGACTGAACCAGTCTAAACTGGACCACAGGCCTATGGCTGCGACAAGCAATGTGTCATCTGGGAGCAGGTCGACAAGATGCTGAGAGAGGAAGTCATTGAGTTATTAGGCAGCAGGTACAATGCACATATTGTGTTAGTCTCCAAGAAGAATGGGTCCACCTGTTTTTAAATGGATTGTCATCCACAACTTGGTGAGACAGAGCATTCCCAGTGCCCCACCCAATTACCCTCAGGTCGGATTGGATGAGGTACTTGCGAGCATGCGAGGTATTCACATCTTTTCTCAACACACTGTAAGACCTAAGGATGTAGGGAAAACAGTGTTCACTATGTAGAAATTGGCTGTTGTACAATATTTATTTATTTGGTAATTATTTATTCTACAGTGTATTTTGGGTAGTGATGTGCCATTTTTTCATGAACAAATAAGACATGTCCAATATTAGTATGTGAAAAGGGAACTGGATTCAAGGTAGTTGTTTTTTTCTGTTAAGACTTATGTCTATCTGCATAATTTAAAACTGTTTGTATTATTATTTTATTATTTTTTTTAAATTTTGTTTGAAAAGGTAACCTTAATTCCTAATGTTAATTTTTAATTGATGTTTATTTACATGTTTGTGTTATAATCATACCTGCCAACCTCTGAAGCTTTCTACCGTTAAGATTTTAACAGAACTCAAAATAGTACATAAATCAGTCGTGGCATACCAAGCTATACACATGCAAGCATTTGCAGTAAAATAACCTCACAAACATCTCCCAACTTGTTTACACTTTCGCTATGCACTGTTTCTTGAATTGCGTTACTCAGAAATTAAAAAGAATACACCAAAACAGTCCATTAAGATGTCATTAAATCTTCAACTGAAGTTAATCAGTGATGCCAAACAATACTGGCACTTTGGCGAGAAATATGGTACTGTGTAACCATACAAATGGTGTCCTGAGTGGTGATTCTGAACACCTCTCATCACAATGTTCGATCAAAGTGTAATGGTATAGTTAGTTGGCCAATTACATTTTAGCGAGCGTGATGACTGTGCGCCATATGCCATTTCTCTTCAGTTATGATATCACTGTGTTCAGCGTAATTACAATTGTCAGTTGTCTGTTTTGCTCATTGCATATACATTACGTTCCTTCACAGCAAAACATAATAATGGAAAATGATGGCGAATCCCAGAAATCGTCTGCGAAAATAATAAAAAACTAAAAAAGTCTTTGAGTTTCTAACATTTTATTTCTTTACTGTAGCTGCAATACAGTGCTTCGACATTTCCTTTTGCAATATTTTTTTCTATAGATATGCAAGACACTTTTTTATTTATTACTAAAAGTAGGCAGTAGCTTATATACATAAGAAATGTAGACTAAATAAAAAATTTTACTCCGGCATTAATTTTGTAACAATACACAGTATCACTTTTTCACATTCAGCTGTTATGTAGGTTTCACGCAATGAGAAAATTTATTACAAATCGTATAATATCTTACACAAAAAACAAATAAAATTTCATAAGGCATATATTTTTAATTCCCTTTGCAACATATTTATTTTATATACTGCAATTATTTTAGTTAACCTAGATGCTTTTAAAGTTATTTTTTATGCCATGTTTAACCTTATTTGAGTCAACACTTCAAACCTTTTCCTAAACACTGACTGCACAAAACCAGTAAAAATTAATTTTATTATTATTTTTGTGAGTTTACATTTTTTCATTATATTCTTAACATTTTGTTTTACTATTAATGCTTTAGTTTTGGAAAATAGGAATTTCACACTATTTGTAAAAATGCTTTAAATCGGCAGGCGGTCCAAAGTCATGCAATGCTGTTTTTATAATAAAAAAAAAATTAACATACTTTGTTTTTGTAAAAGGTTGCATTTATAACATTCTATAATAATTTCTAATTATAAGGAAAATTATATTTGAATGAAGTTCAGTAGACCTAACTGTCCAAATAATTCAGCATTCTCACATAAATGAATGCTAGACATAACCAACTATTAAATCTTGTATAAGTTGCATAATGAACTAATAACCGTTTAAGACATAAAACAGATTACTATGGAGTGGTGACATTTTAAAATTGGTGAGCAAACACGTCTGTAACTGTGTGATATTTTATTTTACTAAATAACATTTACGGGTCCAGGCAGGAAATTAGTGTGTACTGTATACGACAATGCCAAAACGTTGCATACTTTTAAAGTTTTATTTACTGTCTGATTATTACTATTTTGTGCTATAAGTATATTGTTCATTTATTCAGGCTTGCATTAATGGTCATTCAGCATAGAAACACATTTTACAGACCCCAGAATTTTCATTTAAACAAACTGTGCTGGACATATTTTACTCGCATGTCCGCCATCTTGATTGTTTGTCATGAATATAGGAGAAATCCAACCAAAGGAAGCATGATGTCATTAAGTTTGATGAGCTTCACATGTGACAATGTAGCGCTAAATCGTTCAACAAAGTTTGTCCGGAAACAGGTCCCTAGCAAGAATTACAGTATCTTACTTTGCAAAACTATGATATAGTGCACCTACTTTATTTCATGGTACATAACTACTTTGTCCAAAATTACAGTATGCATAACATATACACTGGAGAGCCAAAAAAAACTGGTATGGGCGTGCGTATGCAAATAACAGAGGTATGGAACCAATCAGAGTAACGCGATGCGGTCGGCAGCACCTATATAAGAAAACAAACGCCTGGCAAAGTTGCTAGATCAGTTACTGCTGCTACAATGGCAGGTTATCAAGATTTACGTGAGTTTGAACGTGGTGTTATGGTCGGCGCACGAGCGATGAGACATAGCATCTCCGAGGTAGCGATAACATTTGGATTTTCGGGTACGACCATTTCACAAGTGAACCATGAATATTGGGAATACGGTAAAACATCAAATCTTCGACATCGCTGCGGCCGGAAAAAGATAGTGAACGAACGGGACAAACAACGACTGACGAGAATCATTAAACGTTACAGACATGCAACCCTTTCTCAAATTGGCACAGAATTCAATGCTGGGGCATCAACAAGTGCCAGCGTGCGAACTATTCAACGGGCCATTGTTGACTGCACGACACAAAGCTTTACGCCTCGCCTGGGCCCGCTAACACCGCCATTGCACTGTTGATGAATGGAAACACGTTGCCTGGTCTGATGGTCTCGTTTCCAATTGTATCGGGCGGATGGACGTGTACGGGTATGGAGACATCCTCATGAATCCATGGAGCCTACATGTCAACCGGGGGCTGTTCATACTAGTGGAGACTGTCAGGGTATGGAGCGTGTGCAGTTGGCATGAGATGGGACCCTTGATACGTCTAGATACGACTCTGGCAGGTGACAGATACGTAAGCATCCTGTCTGATCACCTGTACCTATTCATGTCTATTGTGCATTCCGACGGACGTGGACAATTCCAGCAGGACAATGCGACACCCCACACGTTGAGAGTTGCTACCGAGTGGCTCCAGGATCACTCTTCTGGCTTTAGACACTTCCATTGGCCACCTGAATCACCAGACATGAACATTATTGAGTATATCTGGGATGCCTTGCAACGTGCTGTTCAGAAGAGATCTCCACCGCCTCGCACTCCTATGGATTTGTGGACTGCCCTGCAGGATTCATGGTGTGAATTGCCTCCTGCATACCTTCAGACATTAGTCGAGTCCATGCCACGTCGTCCTCCGGCACGTCTGCGTGGAGGCCCTACACAATATTAGGCAGGTGTACCAGTTTTTTTGGCTCTTCAGTTTATATGGTATTTATGGTTCTCATTTCAATACATATGTGTGACTGACATAGCACATAAAATTGTATAATGTTGAAACTACAAACATCTGTAAAATTTGAACAGAGTCCACAGAATTATAAGACCTGCATGTTTTCCATACAAATTACAGAAGAGAAGAATCATAAAAGTTGGCAGGTTAGGTTATAATTTTAAATTTTCATTTATTTTACTAATTAATTTCTTTACTATTATTATTTAACGTTGGTTTTATGAGTTAAAAATTTTGAATTTTAGACCATTTTTGAATAGCGATGGGTGACTGAAACAAAATAAGTTTATCCCAACCCAGCTCCATCCTAGCGGTAAAGTATGTGCAACAAATATCGGTCCTACAATAACTGAACGCACATAAAAACTTGTTCTCTTACGGTCAGCTTTAAAAGTTGAGAATACAGGGACAGAAAGTTAACCTTCTTAAAGTCGATGTTGCAGGGTTACAGAAAAAAACGTCTGAGCAGTTTGCAGCAATGAAAGATTGCCAAGGAAACTTACACAGCAGCATTTTTGCAGTAGTTACTGATAATGAAAATAAAATGTGCAAAATGTGGAAAATTTTGAAAGAAAAACGTCCAGATCTAATCACCTATGGCTGTACAGCACATCTTTTGAATTTAGTTGAGAAAGATATGGGTCATATTGTGGAAGTGCAGAAGTATTTTTGAAATGTTCATTAAGCACATGGGTGGCTTCTGAAGAAAGATTGTATGATGCCACAGTAGCTAAATGAAACATGATAGAACTATCATCCTGACTGTGTAAAATAATTTGTGACAAATTATCATGGGTACAGGGAAATCACCCTTGAACATGCCCAAGACTTTCATCCAAATGTTGCAAAGATCTTAAACAACCTGGGAATTTACCACGAAGCAGTGTATCTTGAGAAATACTTACATGTAGATTAGAGGTGAGCTGATATGGTTTTTGAGCTTTTTCCGATATTGCTGATAAAAACTTACAGATATTGCCGATACTAATACCAATACTGCCGTGACAAAGAAAAATAACATTTTTAAATGTTTAAAAAAATTAAAAACTTTATTTTTAAAATATTTAGTTAAAGAAAATTCTAATTGTCTTGGTTTTTATTGTTTCACTGATACGCCTAACTATTAGGATAAATAAAAATCTAGGAACGTCGTACTAGTTAGTAATTAAGCATATTTTTAAGACAAAAACGATATCCAAAGACATGTCATTGTGCAATATAACTCTCGAAAATACATAACATGAAGAAATATATCTTCAGAAATAGTATACAGTGATGAACTGTAATAAATGCTAGATGAAAAACACTTCACAGTTACAAGAGAAAACAAAAGCAAACATCTGTCATTGTTCAATAAAACGTAAATTTTTGTTTAGGAAAACTATTTGCTTCAGTTTCTCTGGATTTATGGAGCTTCTTTTCTTGTTACAAACAAGACCTGCTGTACTGAATAGTCTTTCGGAGGGAACATACCCACATGGTGCTGACAGATACACTTTAGCCACATGTCTTAGAGATTTGTGCTGAGCAGACTTCCAGTACTGTAGTGGGTTGCTGGAAGTGCCAGACAAATTCTCACTGAAATACAACTGATGTTCTTGCTCAGGATCTACAATACTCAAAGTTGTACTGGTTTGAATCTTATTATTATAAATTAATGATGCATATAATGATATGACAGTCAGCTCTCCTATTACTGTCTGTAGCTATTTCCATTTGTGTTTCACATTTAGTAACATGACCAACTTTACACATTTCAGTTAAGAGAAGCTGTTTGGCTGTGTCAGCAGCCTCTGAATAGGAAAACACTGTGTCCTTGAATCTAGGGTCTAGCAGTGTGCTAAGTTGTGCTAAGTGCATAAAACTGATTTGATTCCACTTCGATGTACCGAGTTTTAAGAGAGGGGACCAAGTCAGCTAGCTCTCATTATGCTCAACCCATCCCCTTCAGCTTCAAGTCTGTGTATTAAGCCATTAACCATTGGTATAACTTCTGAAATATCAGTGTCTTCATTACTTATGGCAAGTGTGGATATTTGGAATAATTTCAAAACTGGCACAATCTGATCCATTAGAATCCATTCAACATTTGAAATTTCCTCCTTGAGATTTAAATTGGGGAAAGGAATGAAATGGCTCCCCTCTGCTCTAGAAACCTATGGAGCATCAAATATGAGCTATCCCACCTAGTAGGCTCGTCCTGAATCAGCTTATGCTTTGGGATATTATTTTATGCCTGGAATCCCTTCAGCAACTTACTCGCTGATATGGAATCCTTAAAGTGCCTTACAAACCGGCGTGCTTTTGCAATCAAGTTCGAAACCCGTGCTTGTGAAAGAATAGCATCTTTCACAACAAGCTGGAGAGTATGGGCACTGCAGCCAACACTTGTTTAAATTAGCCACCTTGCAAGCAGCAACCATGTTGGCAGCATTGTGTCGCAAATATATATGTACTTTGTGCTGCATACCCCAAGTTTCTAATTGCCACTGAATTAAACTTGCAATGCTTGCAACAGTATGGTACATATGATTGAATGGCACAACATGAAGGCAAACAATTTGCCTTGTGAAATCTTCACCAATGAAGTGTCATGTAAGGGACATGTAATCATCAATAGATGATGACCACATATCAGTAGTGAAACTGGCAATTTCTACAGACCTCAGCATCTCTCTGACTTTTAGATGAAACTGTGGTATACATATCTGGTATCGCCATCCTCGACAGGGTTGTTCTATGTACCACTTCATATCTAGGTTCAAGAAACTATATTAGGTGTTTAAAAGCTATAAAATGCTAAGAAGTATTTTATTTTAGAGTAATTTGAACAGACTGACAATTCTAAGGGAAGTGTTCCTTTATTGGGACTCCTTCACTGCCATAGCTTACTTCATGCATATACCTACTTTCATTCATTGATATTTATTTAATGTCAGTATTTTAAGGAATCACCTTATTGTTTCAATATTCTAACCTAAGTTTCTTCTGTACAAACTCTTTTTTCATCACTAATCTAATATTCTGTATTCTTATAGAGTGTAAACGTTCCATTAACAGGACCATGCCCTACTTGTAGGCTAATGCAATAAATTATTTCAAAATTGTAATTTTTATTGATAATATTGATACATTTGCTTTCATTAACTTTAGTTATTAGTTACTGGTTCGATCATCCCTTCTGATGAGGAAGGATATGCCTACACTATTTCTATCACAAAGAATATGTTAACATTTAACTTGGCAAACTTTACATGCATAAAAACTTGGATTTTTTTTTATTTATCTATGTAACGAAACTTTAAAATACTAAATTACCAAATTGTAACCATTTCTGAACAAGTGACTATCGACAGCATCCAGATTGAATGCTACTAAACACTAAAATCCTAAAATACAGAAGTGTCAATTTGAACACGACCTTAGTTACAACCACAAGTGCTGAATTGGCCTACTATTCTAATAACAATATGTGAGAGGAGTATAAAGCACAAGAAGATGTAATGCACATATGATGTGATACACATATGAATTATGCATATATGTAATGTATTTGTAGTATTCAACATACCTTTATTTTCTACAATACTAAATGGTAAAAGGTCTGTGCGAATCATTTTTCTAATGAGATTATTTATTTTCACAGTGCAGGCATGTGATGAAGGATATGGTTTACTTTTTTCCATTAATTCATACACGTTACGAAAATCCGGTTTAGACCTGTTTAAATCAGGACTAGATAAACATGTAGCCACACAATCGTTATCTGAAATTTGTGAAGTACTCATTATGGCATTGCTAGGCGCATGTTCTCTGCCAGAAAGTTGTGTTGAGAGTTGTACAACAGGCCTAGGTGGACACTGTTGTAATTTGAAGCTCTTCCACTTTGAAGTGTGCGTACATTCAAGGTGCCGTTTTAAGTTTGTGGTACTATACGACCTCGATGATGTACCATCTCTCGAAACCAAACATTTGCAAATATTGCAAAAAACCTTGCATTCTTGTGTGTTGGTTGGGGTAAAAAAATTCTACAAGTCACTTTTTCTTCCAGCCGTATTATTGGTTTTTTGCTGGCGCACGTAAATAATTTCACCCCGTTTGTTCCATAACCTAACACCGTCATATTACTACAGCAACATTAAACAAACCAACAAAACAAACAAAATAAAAAGACAAACTGTCAGAATGGCACTGCTAGGCGGCAGTAATGTGCAGCATGTAACCAACATTAGAAGATTACATAAAAAAAATTTTATGCGTCGCCGTGTTTGCGGTTTGTTGTGAAACTATTAGGATAAAATATTTTTAGAGGTAATCTTAAATATTAATTATTGTTAATATTATATAGGCCGGTAAAATGTTAAGTTTTGTTCACGCTGCAAGTTTGCCTACAGAGATAAAATTCAGTAAATGCAAATGATGGCTACTATTGTTTTATTGCATACGTGTTTTGTAAACAATCATGCAAAACGTGCCTCATTTTGCTTTAGAAATAAACACAGCCAGTTAAGACTGTTTAAAAATAGTGATTATTTTAATAAAACCAAATAGTGCGCTAAGCCACTCCAATTATGGCAAGTTGAAAACAGCATCATCTTAGATTCTTAGGGCAAAATATTGGTTATAATATCGGCGATTTAAACATGAATTGTGCACAATTCCGATAATTACGGTATCGGCCAGTTTCAATATATCGGTACCGGTATCGGCTCAGCCCTAATGTAGATGCAAATGCACTGGACAAGCTTCAGAAACAAACAACATGTATTTACGAGGCATTTGAAATATGGCTCGACCTACTATCTTCTGAAGTTCTGGAACTTTACCATCACCACTTCAAGAAAAGATTTCAACAGGCAATCCAACTATCACATATTCTAGCAAACCTTATAGATCCAAAATTCAGAGGGCAACATTTAAGTGAAGAATAAGAACACACTGCAGAAATGTGGTTAGTTGAGCACCATCCTGAATTCCTGCCTGGCGTTATGGCCTTCAAGATAAGTGGTCCTGACTATGATACATGCAAATGTACTAGAGTTTTCCTCGCAAAAATGGTGGCAGATCATGGCAAACATGCCAACACATCGTTGCTCTCACTGTTTTTAATTCATATTGAATATTAAATAAATATTACATGTTATAGAATATATTAAGTTCAAGCTTCATTTATTCAAAATAATAATACTTTAAAGTCAATTACAGTGTTATATATTTATGGTATAAAAGTGATTTAAAAAACAGGTTGACATGTTACTCCTAGGGTGATTTTTCAAAGGTTTGTTTCAAAACATTTGAAGAAACCGTGAGTGGACAATATCATGTTTTATATTCTCAAATATCGCCATAACCTGCAATTGTGTTGTGTTTTTGAAAAATTCTTTTCGTAAGTTTTATAAATAGGATATCGGTCCCAGGCGCTCAGCGTGTAGGTAGTCAAAGGGATTTTACCTTGAAAAACCACAAGAACAAATCAAAGATGCATTGTTGGATTTATTTATTTTTATTATGTAGTTATATTAATCTGTTCAACAAAATTTAATTTTTGTAGTTAAGTAGTGAAAGTGATAATTATGTTTCTGTATTAGTGTATGTTCTTCACCTCCACTATGTGTAAGTGTTACTACATGAGAGGTTTGATGATAAAAAGTATACTAATTTGATATTTGACCTTTCACAGAGATTTTATAGTTTCCAAGTTTTGAGGTTGGCATTTTACATGATGTTCTGTTCCATCTACTCATCGCAAATTTTTTTCTGCTCTCTGTCTTTCTTCACTGTTAGTTTTGGGCATCTCTACAAATTTCAACATGGAAATTGGTTCTATACTTTTTTTTTTTTTTGCAGTTGTGAACTTTAGTAAAAGTAATCTTAAGTGTCTGCTTTATGAATTTAAATTGAAGTATTTCAGTTTTGCCTTCTCTTGTAAGTCACGTGTCTGCAACTATCTTTTCTAATGGACTTCCGAAAACCTACTCAATAATTTTATTAAACCAAATTTTTACTGTTATGTTCTAATATGTAAACCTATGATTAATAAAATTTGGTTAAGGGTACACTCTTTCAAGCTATTTCATTTTCTTTCATTAACTTTCAGTAATTTTTGTTATCTTTTCCTTATGAATTTTTTGGCGTTATTTATTTTTAAAGTAAACCTCAGGTAATACTATATGCTATGCTTTCTTTTGGTCTTTTAATCTTCTGCCACTTTTACCCAGCACGCAAATAACATTTTGGTAGCAGATGTACTGTAAATAAACAGTGGCAGAATACAACTGAGTACAAAAAATAGACCTTACTATGCCTTCGTAAATTGAGATTCGATTCCTAAACATTTTTAGTACCTTCCAGGTTACTGCATGCTAATAAGGTCAAAGGAAAAATTAATGTTTTGCGGCAAACAGTGAGCATTTAAGTTTGCTCCCAAAGCACTCATGCTCATTACAAATGTGTATGAATTGGGAGAATAGGTCAGTCAATATAAACATCCGACCTTTCATTTGATTCAGTAATTATGATTTTTTGATATGTTGTTTGGACCCAAGCCCTTAGTAGAAATTCAAGTTTTGCAACCCCCGAAAAGGTGTGAAAGTATATTAAATTTGCGACAATCTGAGACCCAATCTGTTCTTTTACGTTCAGTAGTTTCCAAGATAAAATTCTTCAAACATAAGCCATTTTTCCCAAAAAAAATAAGAATTTTAAGTTTTGGCCTCTTATATTGTTAAATACCGTCGAAACAACTAACAACTGGTCCTACGAGAAACTTCAAGAGAAATGAATTTAAAGTACATTTATTTAGCTTTAATTTGAGCACTGGTGGGCACTTGTAGACCCAATAGTTCTCTCAGAAATGGCATATAGGTACCCAAGCGAAAACCTTGAAAATTAACTTAAGAGAAAATTAAAGAAAAACAGTGCAATTACAATTTGTAGGTCAATAGTATTTTATTATGAACAAGAAAAGTGACTGATATATAACTTTTTTGAAGGTCCCGGTTTGGAAAGTTCCTCTTCGGAAGTACTTGTAGGAGTAGATGTCCCTTCTGTTGTCTCCTGGCTGCTCTCCTGATGATGAGAGGGTGGAGGTTCACTATGAATGAGTGGCTGAGTTGTGGTGATGGAGATTTCCTCATCGTCAGAATCCTCTATCTGGGGAACCTGCACGTTGTCGCATTTCCCACCACAGAAACGGCAAAGGGCTGAGCACTTGAGCCCACCTTTGCGGCAACTGCACCCACCACTGCATCCTTCCTCACTCAGCACGCGCATACTGCTTTAAATGTGGGATATTCTGGTCTGGCATTACTGCATCGTGGGGGGTTATGCCTATAATACCTCCCATTTCATGGAAGGTATTTTCCCCATCCAACGTGATGACATTCACGTCAGCATTGTCAAACACAAACTGCATGAAACTCTCTTTTCCAGTTAGTGGTGACGATTCTGGCCGCATCAAAGCAAATGTTTCGAGCTGCACTGCCTCACTGTAAGTGCATGAAAATCCTAGAGCTGAGCACATGTTTACAAGATGTTTTGAACCAAATTTCCTATATAAGTAGGTTCCAATCCCTGTCATAAGTGAAGAAATGAAAGATCGTGGCCGTGCAGCTGATATAAGAGCATGTGAAAAAGCTACACATTTATTTCTCCACGTGTTGAGAACACCTTGTAATGACGCAATATTCTTAATTTTTCGGGACACGGATGTAAAATTCTTTCGTGTGTATTTAGCTTTGGAAAGCTTTGTAATATTTTATCAGGTTTCAAGTTAAAGCAGCGGTGGTTCGTTTCCCGTGATAGTTTGTTTATCGAGCAGACGTGTGCTTTTGTAGGTTATCGGACGGGCATCTGATGTTTACGTGGTAACAGGAGTCCGCTTACCGTCTCGTTTCGAAAGTTGTTGTTTTGGTTATGCGTCAGCATTATACAGAAACTTTCCGGCTGCGTCGTGACGTTCGGTTCTCTGGAAGTGGACGGTGTCAACAGTTTTAGTGTCCTGTGACGCAGTTGCGGGTACGATAACATGTTGTGAGCGCGGGACACAGCGTAGTTTTGGATGACGCTACTGGCAGATGCCGGATGCCATGCGCTTATCTTAGGAGAAGGGGGGGATAGGCCTGCCTAATATATACTGGTGGTGCCTATCGCCTAGAAAAAAAACAAAGTAACCAACCGTCGAAGAAGACGCACCAGTCCGAAAGGGCGTGGGTCGTTAGGGTGCCAGGAGGGAACGAACATCCCTCCTGCCTTCGTAACTTAGTCTTGCGATGCAAGTTTGAGACATTAATAAACTAAACGACTGTGGCCCTGTTTTCTGCACTGGTATAATTAACTGTGAAAGTTCGTACTCTGCAAACTGGAACTTCGTCTGTGAACTGTGAAACTTCAATGATAAATAAAGTATAAAGCAAACTAATCTGGAACTTCTTTTTTTTAATTAATCGGCGTCACCTGGTACTGAGTCTCGTATTCTACTTATGAGCAAGCCGTGGCAACGTAAACATTCGGAAGTGTAACAAGTCCGCAACGTTACAACATGGTGCCTAACTGTGAGGCTGCAATATATGTAAATTGTTGTTAACGAGCCGCGGCCACATTACAATATGGCGATCCAACTATAGGGCTGCATTATTATAAATATCGGTAACGGTGTAAAGTGGGAACATTACAACCTCTCTTGTGTTTCAGGATGACTGTCTCATAAAAAGTTTTACAGATTTAGGGATAACGGACTCAACATTCAGTAAAAAATCATCAGGCGGTGGATACTCATTAGTTTCGTACACTTGTGAGCGGATATCTTCCAAAATTATGTCAGCTGCAGCCTTTACAACTCTCAGCAGCTCTTCCTGAACATCACCCTTTCTTTCCTCATACCATTTATCGTAGAGGATTTTATATCTAGTATTTTTTAAAGTCACCACTGCTCCTTTCAAGAGCCCAGCTCCGTAATAATGATCTCTTTCCCAAAGCGTTTGGTGAGGTGAGATTTCACAGTTCTTACAGCTGGCTCACAAGCTCCTTCAATCAGTTTTATTAGATCGTCTAACGCAAACTGGCATTCGTCACTGTCCAAAATGTAATTGTAAATGCACTCCATGGCCTCATCTAACTGTGTAAGTGGTCGATATCCCCTTTTATGTCCAGTTTTTGCCTGTTTGGCAAATAAATTTTTGTAACACTGGATGTGGTACCTAGCGTCAGCAGCAACCAAGTCATGTTCAGTTTTGAGGCGTTCCATAATCTGTTTCCCCCAATCATCACCTCACCGTCGAGCTGCATCTAAAACAGTATCCCTCGATTCCAATTTTTCAACTTGGTGGACGGTATTCCTTCTGAAATGAGGGAGTTTTTGCTGTAGCCTGAGGAACTCTTCCGTGATATGTAAACCACACAAAATACAAATTTTTTGAAGGTTCCAGCCAGTCAAACTTGATCTTGAGGATCGGGGAGGGTCAGGAACGCAATCCCCTCCACGACGAACAGACGCTTCAACATTCTTTTTAGCAATGTACCTCTTTCTACACTTATCATGAACGGTGACTAGATGACGGTTTCGAAGGTAACTCACATTTTCCTGTAGACAATGTTGTTGACTCGCAGTTAGTAGAGTGGAAATGCCTTTTTCTTTCACCACAATGACTGGGCCTTCATCCAATGTCCTACGACAAATGAAACATATGTCTGGAGGGATAGACATCTCACTTATTTCACAACCCGCACTCTTGTAAATCTATCATGCAACTGAAGAAAGAATGGCGAGGGACTCGTTGGCTTGACCTGGGGAGGTGGCTGGGAGGGACGCCTACCTGCCGACCCTCTTCCCCTCTCACACAAAGGGCCCGTCACTCGGCTCCCACCTCACATAGCGCACAAAGAAGCATATTTACGAACTCAACTAATAATATGAATCGTAACCAAAAATGCAAATGTTCCAAGGTTCGGATCATCTCTGGTTCTTAATTTATTATAATTGACATTGAGAAAAAATTATGTGTGTAATGTATTATATAAAATAACTTTTTTTTTTAAACAAGGTTGGGCACTAAGTTGTACAGGTACTATGGTTGTATTATTGTAAATAATTAGTTCATACATGCTAACATAACGCATTTCATCAATATAGAGCTTATTCAGGATGTTCGACACACTTTTTCTTTCGTTTTCCATTAAGTTAATGTTCAAGGTTTTTGCTTGGGTACCTATATGCCATTTCTGAGAGAACTATTGGGGCTACAAGTGCCCACCAGTGCTCAAATTAAAGCTAAATAAATGTACTTTAAATTCATTTCTCTTGAAGTTTCTCGTAGGACGAGTTGTTTCGACGGTATTTAACAATATAAGAGGCCATAACTTAAAATTTATATTTTTTGGAGAAAATGGCCTATGTTTAAAGAGCTGTATCTTGGAAACTACTGAACGTAAAAAAAAACTGCTTGGGTCTCAGATTGCCGCAAATTTAATATATTTTTAAAAAGTATGGGACACCTTTTTCCGTCAGATGTCTATTTTGGAAGATATTGAGCAAAAACTGAAAAAATAGCTAAAATTTAGTTGTTTTTTGGCTGCCACGCTGGTTGCATACCTTTTCGGGGGTTGCAAAACTTGATTTTCTACTAAGGGCTTGGGTTCAAACAACATATCAAAAAATCATAACTACTGAATCAAATGCAAGGTCGAGCCTCTTTTCATGTCTACATTGACTGAACTAGAAGTGCACTTGTTGGAGATGCTGCTCTCACGTGCTTGTCTTCTTGCCTGCTTTTTCAAACCGAAGTATAAAAATTGGAGGCATACTTTATTTATTAACTTCGTTGTTTTTAATATCTTGGTTGTTAGCTTAAATCCATGGTTCATGATATGACACATGTGATAGTCACTTCCTCTACATAGGTGCCAAAAAATTATCTATATACAATATATACTTGAATACAAAAAGTAAGTGTGGTGTCTGGGAGCAAAACAAAATCCTTTGATTTGTAATCAACAGTCTGTGTCACTGGTTCAGATCTTTTCTGCATGAGGGAAGAAGATGACATCTCTTAAAGATCATTTAAATCTTGTCATTAGTAAAATAGTAAAACAGTGAATGTATAACATTACATTAACTGCAAAATTGTACACAATTTAATTGTGGCCTTGCTGTTACGAAATTGTTAGGCTCTAACTTTTTCTCATAATTTATGCTGCTTGTTTTAATAAGTTCAAAATGTTACTCACTGGATTGTGTATTATTTATAACTTTACGCAACATATTACACAGTTATTAACTATGCTTCTGGGCAATACTTGATATGTATCATTTTCATTTATTACTTATACATTTATGGGAATCATAACACAACTCTACAATTTAACTACAAATTAAAACTCTTGTAAAGAAATGAAAGCATTATTAAAAAATGTGTCCAACAACCTTTGAAAGAATGGGCAATGTACTTTATTCTCTGTTACCACCATCACTCTACTCTCTTTGGGGTGAAAAATCCTCAGTCTGACCACTCTGCATTTCCAAAAACATTTCTCCCACCCATCTCAACATTGGCTGGGCAATAACGACCCATACAATACCCATTTGCCACCAGAGGACAAACCCAAATTAACAACAAAACCAGGGAATTAAGGGGCAAGTGAGACTGGGTAGAGACCAAACATGGCCAATAGGATTTGCATCTGGTCAATCTGTGTCTTAGACAAAAGAGGTATCTTTTGTCTAAGACACAGCGAAAATGCAGCCACTGGCACACCACCCGTCCTGCTAGCCTAAATACCATGAATTTACCCCATCTGTGTAAATTCCAGACATGCTCCACTGACCCAGAGGTGGAAGACAGAGCATCCCCAAGCCAGCACCTCAATGCACAGCTGAACGCGGCATAATGGAACCAAGATATACATGTGGGACAAATCACCCAGAAACTTCCCAACCCCTTTTCATCCTAGAAATTGGGGAGCAAGTATGCATGATGGAACCGGCCCCTATCGGTAAGAACCAGTCCATATCATCAGGAAGTAAAAACTTGTGCGTAGGACTAGTGCACTGCTGGACCAAGCCTTTCATGATATACCACCTGTGCAGACCCACCACGGTTTGCATGAGAGATTGCCAGGGCACCGTCTATCAGGATGACATCCGAAATGCCCAAATAACACCTTGGTACAAGAGGGAAGCACCACGTGAGAGTGGGGATGCAGAGAACACCAGGGTACTAAATCCTGGGGAAGGAAAGGACATTAGCAGTTTGCTGGCAAATCGAACTGCTTACCGAGACTTTTCGAGAGACGTCTACAACCAACATGGGAGGGGCTCATCTAAGACGCCCTACCTCGAGACGCCTTTAGACTGTCAAACCCAACGACGAGTGGCCCCATGAGAACATGGAGAGTGGATGGGGCCCAGATGTGTAACTCATGGATGCCATTTTCCAGGTCACTGTTGAAGAAACTCCAGAGGAGGAGACGCCAAGACGGCCGCAGCGCAGATGCCGTGCACCACAACGCTACTCGCCAACAAGTGAATCAAACACTCATCCTAAGACTCCTTGTCGCCAACGCAGAGCTTGGCAACGCCACCGACGCAGAAGTTGGCAACGCCGCCGACGCCGAACCTTGCAGCACTGCAGGCAAGGCACTCAACTGAGCTGCCAGACGAGCATGCCCCAGACAACAGCAACTCGGACCGCCTCTACATCATCATCAGATGCCGAGCTGTTCATGTACCAACTGCGGCTATGCCCACAACGCCGCACAAGGAGCTGCTGCCTCCCGGAGGTTTTGTGCCAGACTACAATGATGGATAGTGAGGACCAGGTGAACCAAGCTGCTGTGGCAGATAGAGAGGACCAGGTAAACCAAGTTGCTGTGGCAGATGGAGAGAACCAGATGAACCTAGTTGGTATGGTGGATGGAGACCAGGTGAACCGAGCTGCTATGGCGGATGGAGACCAGGTGAACCGAGCTGCTATGGCGGATGGAAACCAGGTGAACCGAGCTGCTATGGCAGATGGAAACCAGGTGAACCGAGCTGCTATGGCAGATGGAGACCAGGTGAACCGAACTGCTATGGAAGTTGGAGAAGATCAGGTGAGCCAAGCTGCTATGGCAGATGGAGGGAAACAGGTGAGCTGAGCACCTATTTTGGATGAAGAGGATGTTGCGGAGCCCGACCTCAGCTCGTTGCTGTTCTTCTGAAGCCATCACAGAGCCAGACTAGCAGATCCAGAACAACGCACAACTGCTGTTGGTGGTGCCTTGTCAGGTTTAAACTGCCCATGAGAGGGGGGAGAGGGCAGTTATTGTACCCACCCAACCCCAACCTGACGCATGAATCCCTGCATGAGATTGCCCGGAACTGCCTACAACTACACAAACTCCATTAAGTGCTGGAGGCCACTCACTCACAACAAAGCAAGCGGTATAGTCGAAACCAAATAATTCTCACCCATGTGCAAATAATAACCATCATGTGTTTCTGGAATACAAGTGCGCAAAACTAAGACTGTCATTATAAAATGACATTCCCGGAATGCTCCATCCAATAGAAGATCCCTGATGCATAATGTTTTAGTGTGCAAAATCACAGGCTCAAGTTCAACTTTTCAAAACTATATCAGCCACATAAACTGTAGGAAGTGTTTCAACAACAAAGAAAAAAGGGGGAGAGATCTTTGGGCCTTATTCATAGTCAGGTCTTAGTCCAAGGATGATCCAGAGATGATCTTCCTGCGAGTTGGTCTGAGGTTAGTCTGGACCAAGGGTGAACTAACTATATCGTATTCATAAACTCAGACTAGAGTGGGACTAACTTTAGTGGAGGGATCATCAAAGCACACTGTTGCCAGGTGTACTGCGCATGCGCATTGCAGATTCTTGTCTCAAATAAAAGCTTTACTATGAAAGGAAAGTCACATTTGAGACAACACACACTTTAAAGTAGCTTCAATAAATTCTAACCGATATTGTTCATTTACCTAATAACCAAATTTCCCGTAAATTGCATCTTATTCAATTTTTTATCTATGATTTAATTGCCTGTAATGTTTTAATTTGTTAAGTCAAAAAGTATGTATGACTGTGTAGAACAGTGGATAAGGTTCTTGCTTTGTAAATAAGAACTGAATGTTCAAATCTCACTTGTTCAAATTTTTTTTATTATGACGATTTGTTTCAACTGCAAGCACATGTTAACGACATTAATTTTTCCTTTAATATTTTTTCCATAATTGTAAAAAAGATTTTTTCCTTTACATTTTTTTATTCCTTGACTCTTGATTCTGTCTTGTAATACCATAGGATGGAGCACGAAAAAATTTATATACTGATAATTATTATTCCATGTTGATTTGTTAATTTTTCGTAGCACACCCCTATGCACTGATAGTATGGGATGGTTTCATTTTATTACGCCAACACTGCTTTTGTAATGATGATAAATTTGTATTTTAGTGCTTAATATATTACAAAATACATTATAAGAAAGTTACATTTTTCTTAGGCAGATAAGATTCGAACTTGCACCCTTGTGCATATCAACCCACGATGTTACCATTGAGCTACCGATACACCTATCTGGAGGAAATACTGTACTCTATAGTATATATTCTCAAAATGGGATTTGTATTAAAGTTCTCTTCAAAAGTATTAATATCGCGTCTGGTAAGAATCTGTTTTCAGAGGACAAATTTGATTGACATAGAAATTCGAAAGGCATTGCTGTAGCTTAACACTGATGTATTATGATTATATTTCCTTTGAAATATTATTCACAGAACATTTCATCCATTGAATCGACATATTTTTGCTTCAACATATTGACATAATCAGCCTTAAATGTATTCTTTATGTTTCGTAAACTTTATCTACTCGTAGCCTTCATTTGCATGTAATACTAGCAAAACTGTCTTATGTTAAGTTTGCCTTTTGCCATGTTTCTTTTTGACTTAGATATGTCATTAGTCCTACCCTAAGTCTGGACTAAAAGTTAGTCGGTACTAAAGCAAGATGATCCTGGGACTAGCAATATTATGGCTCTCTGAATACAAAATTTTGTTCAGAGGATTGTCATTCTTTAGTCCGGACTAAAAACGATTATGAAAAGGCCCTTTGCAATTAAGCTTTAAAGTGGCATCAGTAATATGAACAACTAAGGCAGTGTCTAAGTTTAAAGAATAATCTTTCAAGAGGAGCTCTCTTTCGCAAAACATTGTGAGAGCCCCCCCCCNNTCCTCCTCTCCCTTCACGACAGAGTTACAGCTCTTCTTGGTACCGGGGGGAGCACCCAGAGAAAACCAGCAACTGTTGAGATTAACCCCCCAGGGTTGCGAATACAGAAATCACTGTCTGTCACTGCAAGGTGTGATGTGGTTACACTAAACGAAGCAATCCATTGGTACACGTATAATCACATAATAATAACAAAAGCCAGAATTTGCTGGTATCACATGGTGGTGAAACACGTGGTCCCAGACAATTACTAACAACAGAATAACTATACTCAATTTTGAACTTGATGGTTCTCATGAGATGTGATGTCTACTCACCATTCTGCACTGAATAGAACTAAAAACTAAAATGGATGTCAATGCAAGCATGCTTCTACCCTTACACTAATGCTGACTTCCTTAATTATAGTGGTGATTCTGGACCAAGCAAAAACAAAGATCCTTATTAAAAATTACTACATGATGATTTCCCTATGTTCTTAGGCTTAAATATATGGGCCAACACAGTTTGAAACAAGTGGAAATACACTGGTGTTTTATAAAACTTAATCCTGGCAAGCCACCTTAATTACATACCCTTGAACTATTGCATGCCTCATCTCCAATTACAATGTTAATCTTGTTATTTATATCCTAATTAGTGTGTTTGTTTGTTTGTTTGTTTGTCCTTCTTTCATGTTGCAACGGATCAACGTGATATTTTGTACAGAGATAGTTGGAGGGCCGAGAAGTGACATAGACTATTTCTTATCCCGAGAAAATATCTCATTCCCTTGGGGAAATTCTTATTGGAAAATGAAAAAGTACACAAACTGAATAACAATGCAACCGAGCAACTGATCAACGTAATTTCTTGCACAGAAATAGTTGGAAGGCTGAAAGGTGATATTGGCTACTTTTTATCACGAGAAAATATCTCCAAAAATTTACGAACGATAACAGTGAATCAAGTTGGAAAAAGTGTGCCGCCAGCGCGCTCTCTTGCAATACGCTGTCTAAACCGTTAAAGATTGAACAATATCATGTAGTAAAGAATTGTGTATAATAAAAAGACCCAAAAAAAAACTCAGTGGTAGCATATATCTATCTATGACAGAGAAATACTAGTAAGTGTTTTTACCATTTAATTCTGAGACGTTGAGTTTATAGAGTATAGATGATTAACACTAAGTAAAATTAAACTTTATTTAAAAAGAAACCTAAACATTAATTCTGTAATAGTGTCTGTCTCTCTCTCTCTCTCTCTCTCTCTCTTTGTCTCTTTCTCTCTCTCTTTGTCTCTTTCTCCATCTCTCTTTGTCTCTTTCTCCATCTCTCTTTGTTTCTTTCTCTCTGTGTGTGTTTGTATATATATACATATGGAGTTATTTGAGCTTTATGTAGCACACTGTTATCAATAAAAATTGTGATGCATCGGGAAATATTGTTACAAACAATATTGCAATGTATGCAGTGGGAGAACAGTATTTTTTAATATTCTACTTAAATAAAATAATGTGTCATTTATAGGTGTTGCATGCAGTTTTCCCTAGTTCTGCCCATACATGTTGTTTTAAATAATTCTCGTATCATTTAACCACAATTTAACGCATGTTGTTTGCCGTAGATGTTGGACTAAATACATGGTATTATATTCGGAGCGTTTCGTCCCTATGGCAGGTGAAAATTAGAACCCTGCACATATTTAACAAGTAATGTTCTAAATAGCATGGCTGATATAATGAGGGAAATGAGAAAAAAGTTAGACTCTTTGGCAACTCTCAAGACAGCGTAAACGAAAATAATTTCCAATTGTCAGACCGTTTATTTCTAAATAGTAATAAATTACATCAGTGTTCGCAGTGATATATTATTTACTGAAATTAACGTACATGCATATTTACTGTGTACACTACAATAGATAATCGCATGTTGCAATGTTATGTAAATAAAACAGCGGACTTCTGAACAGCTGATTAATCATATGCCTCATGGCAATGTTTACAGTAAGATATTGCGGAAGGATACACAACGGGCTGATAGTAGAAAATAAGCAGGGCATTCAAAAGTGCTCACTTTACCGTGAACAGCCTTTATCATTACAATTATCATGTGGAGTGGAAATATGCTAAGTAATATGTTATAGTTGAATTTCTACTTAAAATGTCTATAATATTCAATTGTGTACAACAAGCAGAACTAAGTTTTCGCAAATTGAGTTTAACATGATATTTCCTGTTTAAATGATTATCTACCATAATCCAATAAATTTAGATTTTAAGTATTATTTGATGTTTTGAAGTATTAATTGACATCATCTGAATCACAGCAAAAGCATAACTCTATCTTTCTTTCTTGTTTGGTTTGTCTTATGTGTTTGTTTCCTAGTTTTTGTTTTTAGATGTGTTAGAAAGAGTAACTGTAATTGTGTCCTTTCAAAGGTAGCTTGCTTAATGTGATTATAAAATTTTGTATTAATTTGATTGATGTAATATCACTTTTTGGAAGTTTCTTAACAATTTTGAGATACACCATATACTGTGGTTTGCAATACTGATAGGTATCTGAGAATTTTAATAGCACGTTACATAACATACAGCAGTGCCATTAAATTTTGTCTTGTACTAACAAATTATTGTACTCTTAGTCCTGATTACTCGCCGAAGAAAGATTTGAAAATTGAATGGTTTTATGGTTTTGACTTTTTTTGTGTATAGATGGTAAATTACCAGTTTTTGGTTAGATGTAACATTATAGCAGTATGTTAATGTATAGCTTTAGGAAGTTCAAACTTAGTCTCAATAATCATTTTAATTGAAACAATTAATGAAACCATATAAATTACTGTGAATGGGCTTGAAATATTGTCGGAACTTATTAGGAAAATTCATTATTGTAAACAATTAAATGTTTTTTATATTGTATTATGACTACCCTTGTTACGCAGTTTCATTAGGTTTCAAAATTAATTTTCTTAGGAAAAGCAAAATCTGATGTGCAACACTACCTTTGAAATATCCAGTTTGTTGTAGTCTTGTTCTTACTGAACTTGTGCAAATGTTGGTGAAACTAATTTGATATTATTATTTTCAGGTAAGGAAATTTGAGAGTGAAATTAATATTTTTTTCAAGAAAGAGGGAGACAGTGGTCATGTTGAGGCTTGTGCCATTGCTTTTCCAAAAATTAAAGAAGAAATATTGACTGAATTCAAGGTTAGTAGAGATTGTTTTGTTAAACCGATTACAAATTGATGCAATCAACATTGCTTCTGGAAAAAGTTCATTTCCTGGGGGAAGAATGGCATTGCAAGATTATAGTGGTTCCCATTGATGGACTGGAACTGCAGGAAAAATAGTGTTTGCTTAGATCTTGGTACTATGCACTAGTTTAAGAACAGCTGTTGTTATAGAATTTTTTTTTTTGTAATGTTTCAAAACTATTTAAATAAAGGGTTTATAACTTTTATAGGCATTCCTTTCAGTTGTATAACAATTGCTCTAGTTTTTTTTTACATAACTTACTGTTTGCTGGTGGAAAAATGGTTTGCTCAGTAATTGAAAATGCTAGTCCTCTACCATTTTTGTGGTTTCTGCTGCTGTGGGTGTATATTGGAACGGGGTTCTCGTGTTCTCGTTAGGTACATCTGTGGTGGGAGGGTTTCTGCTGGGTGTGCTTTCCACATTTACATTGCTCTGCCTATTCATACCTTGCATCCTCTGTGACATTGAGTTCTGTTTGTGGCAAGGATGCCATACCAGTGTTGGTTTGAGCCTCAAAATATTAGCACTGTCAACGTCTATTAGACCTCATTAGTCTAGGACGTTTTAATTGTCCTTGTTTGCAGAAATGTGTAAAGAAAAATCAGATACCGAACAGCTGTGGCATGTAGAACTTGCTCTTGTGGTGCATGATACTACATGGCAAGTGAATTGAAAAATGTGTTAAAGAATTGAGATAAACATAGGTAGTTAATACTGGAATGTAATAAGATTTTCATAACTTTATTTCACTGAAGAATTCTAGGAAAAATTAAGGGCCTATTTAGTTCTTGGGAGAGGGTACTTGATCCTGTTAGAAATTTACAAACTTGAAACAAGAAAGCAAATGATTAATTAAAGCTAAAACTGAATGGTACTATTCATTTAGGAGGTTCTACCAAAATTTATTAAATTGGTTGCAAAGAGATGGCTTACCAACATACCATATAATAATGTTAGTTATTTTGCAAATACCATCAAGTTTTATATATATTTTGGTTTGGGTAGTAATTGATATGATGACTCCTTAAAACTGTGCTACTTGCCTTATTTGGTAATTATCCAGAGTAGCTGCTTTTCTGAAGAAAACATTCTAGACCCACGAAAGTAGCATGAATGGGTTCTGCACAGCTTACCTTGTTAATATTTAGGAGGGCGTAATGTTAAAATAAGTACAACGTATGAAATAAAATAGTTAAAAGTACGAGCAGTTTGTCCGCTTAGTTTACGTCGGACGCCATGTTTTTTGGTGAAGTAATGTTTAGTAACGTGAACAAATGCGCATCGTGCCGTCTCCTTATTGGCTGTGGGTCTGTAGATGTCATCGTCACTGAATTTTAGTTGCAGTTGAGATGCGAGACAGTGCAGTTGTGTTGTTGTGGGCGTGAGTTGTGACATCAGAATCCAACCGTACAAAGGCTCGTGATTTAAGAATTGAGTGTGCAAGAACGAGTACTTCTGTGCGTAGTATTAGCATATGTTACGTGGATGTTTTAGTAGATCGTGGATTTTTTGTCGGGTGAGGTAAGGTGCACAACATTTGAATGGGTCGAGGACAGTGGAATTGTACCCACCACCTACCTAGGTGAGTTTATTCGTGTACTTCCGGTGTGGTTTACTGTTACTTTAGAACCCAAAAACCCTAGATTACACTAAAATCTGAGGTTAGGTTAACACCCTACAATCCTAGGTTAGATTAAAACCCTACAATTCTAGGTTAGTTTAAAACCCTAAAATTCAAGTTTCTTTTAAAACCCAACAATCCTAGGTTAGTTTAAAAACCTAGTTTAACCCAACAATCCTAGGTTAGTTTAAAAATGTAAAATAGTGATTCACTCATCGTGGGGTTAGGTTCTGTTGGGTTAGGTGGGCACATATTACGAAATTAGTCATAAGTTAATGGCCCTAGTATATTCGTGTTCTGCGTAATTAGTAGAGTGGAAATATATCACTTTTTGGNGAAACCACCATTTGACAGAACCAATGAAGAGATAGTTTTAAGCTTTACAAAATCCATAAATTGAGTAAATATTACTGTCCACATAAATGGCTTTGTACAAGTTAGTCAAACAGTTTGAAATATATAATAGTTCACCCCAAAAATTTAACATCTTCATTTTGAAAAATAGCTTATGATCAGTCATATTCAACAAAACCCAAAAGACTTGTGCTTCATTGCACTACCACTAATTTTTTAACTAAATTTGGTAGACTTCTTATGATATATGGTACAAAAGTCATAATATTTTATGTTCATAGTAGTGTAACAGATGTAAATATATTATTCAGTAACCAACAACATGCATTCTGACTGTTAGATAAGTTAGGCCTAACTATCGTATTGTTACTTGTTGCTGCTCTTCTTCACTTACCTTGCCCCGTCCTGCTCGCAAGAGCAAAGGAGTGTGTGAAGGTCACGCAAGAAACCTGAGACTATGCTGTTATTTTTAAAGGTAGTCTGCCACATGTACCGCTGCATGCCGCCGAGATAAGCGTATCGCAACTCGTGCACTGCTGACCTCCAGCAGATTGAATTTCTGCAGTTATCTGAAAGTATGTTCTGGTTCGTTGTCTTTGCCTCTCAGCGAGATTCGGGGTGTCTGGTACCTTCCAGAGAGGGCCACCAAGATTATTTAAGCAGTTTTGGGTCTCCAAGCCGACAGTTTTTGAGAGTTTAGAGTTTGGAGGAATGTGCGACCTTAAGCGACAGGTGAGCGTCGAGTGGCATCTAGAGCGACCAGCAGAAGTGAAGCCCACGCACTGCGAGCATCTGTATAATGGAGGGAGAAACTGACGGGCAGGACTACTCAACTGAATGCCTGAGTGTAAGACATTTGAAGTGATGGCGATAGACAGACTGAATATGTGCAAATAATGAGTGTGAATTAAGTGACTGTAACAAACATACACACATTCATAATTACTCTAATTAGAAAGTGCTGTATGCGCGAGTGTGTTCCGCTAAAATGTGTGGTCTCAATTGGGCAAAATGTGAATCTTAAGTCATAATCGTTTAACAAGTATTTTTTTCTCTGTAGGGATGGGTCAGTTCCAAAAATTGTTGGTTCTGGTTTGGTACCAGTAGTGTAATTTTTTGATCCCGGTTCCAGTTATAATTCTAATTCCAATGTAGTGTTTTCAAACATATGATCAACGTTTTAAATTTTTTGTACTTTTTTTGGTTGCTGCGTGTTGTGTTTCTCGTGATGAGTGCTGTACGGGCCTGGCCAGCTCATCTAAAAATAGATACCACCCAAATTGGCTGCCATACATATTGACTGTCCACCCTCCACCACTGAGGCTGCGGAATGTTTCTGTGTGTGATGTGACTGCCCTCAGTGTTTGTCCTGCCATTGTGCTCTCCCTCCCTTACCTTCGCCTTTTGTTTGTGATATAATATTATGACTTGGATGTCTGTTGGGTTTTGATTACTATTTATTGATTACATGGGTTTTGATTACTATTTATTGATGACTTATGGGTTTTGATTAATGATTGTTGACAACTTATTACACTTAGTTTTTTTGTACATGCTATCAGCCACATAGAAGTCTACAAATTGACTCACAAATGCAACTCTGGGCTTTGAAACCACCACAAGTCTTTGACAAGAGCCAGATACATTCTTGCTTCCTCACTTCCAGTCTTCTGACCCCCTCCCACCACACCACTCCTCCAACCTCCATCGACCATCCTTTTACTGGATTCATCCCTTGGGGTTCATCAGACATAACAGACAGATGTGACACCTTAGTGCGCTGTCAGTTGAAACCAGAGTTTTGGTAACCTGAAATTCAGAATGTAGGGTTTGTGTGTGGTTTAATTATAGACCTGAAAAATTTGCGGGTTCACTTCGAGACAAGTTGGAATTCACAAATTTGTACTTGTTCATGCTACTTTTGCAATTGGTCAATGTGTTTTTCACACCTCCTGGTGATAAATGAGCCAATAACATACATGCAATAAATTGTATGCCCAATCACCGCCTACTACTGCCACAACAAGCAACCAATGATAAGTTGATATATGCATGAGACTATATAATACTGTGAAGTCTAGCCTACAGGTCACTGAACTGGTGAATTTTTCTGATCTCTAGGTATAAACAATAAAGTTTCTGTTTAATTTGTAAATATGTCGCAAAAAAGTATTGCAGTGTCTACTGTTAGAGGTTTTGTACTTGTTTGGCGACGGGNGGGTTGCAGATACGCTTCTGTGGTATCATTTTATTTGGAAGATGTCTGTAGACTAATATTTCATTAAAGTATCCTCAGATTTTTTAGCGAGAGGTCACCAAACGTTTAATTTTTGCTCAGAAAAAAGTAGGCCATGTTCAATTTTAATGTTTTTGTATTTGATTGACGAAAAAGGGGGGTTGCAGATATCTTTATGTCTTATTGTATCAGGAAGATACTGTTTAGTTATGTAAATCAATTATTTGTTGAAATATTGTTTGGAATTTTTGCAAGAGGTTACCAAACATTAAATTTTCTCTTGAAAAAACGTAGACAGTGTCCAATGTTCACGTTTTTGTAATTAATTGGAGACAAAGGAGATTGCAAATACCCATCCGTCATATCATTTTATTCGGAAGACGTCTGACTATTGAATTAAATTAGTATTCCATAGAAAAATCATGTTGATTTTACACCAGTGACAATTGAATGTAGACTTCCGATTCTCTGTAAATCCTTGCTACACTCAATGTTTGTAACATTTTGGGAGACAAGAGGAGGCTAAGTATAAGGCTCTGTGGTATCATTTTTTGCAGAAAATGTCTGCGTATCAAAATAAATTTATATTTAATTTTTTTTTTATGTTTCATTTTTGCATTAAATACTATTTAACATGTACTTCATGCAAAAAATTGCAAATTTTTATGTATAGGGGTTGGGTGGTCAAAATTAGTCTAAGATTCCCCAAATATCCATAGCGACCAAACATGTCATAACCATCTTATTTCTGGAAACCACGAGGGGTCGTGTTTGTAGGGTTCTACTTAACACAAAGGTAGATGTTTTATTGCAGTTACAATTAGTGTGGCTTCCTTTGCTGTCCAGGGTGTTGTTTCTGATCTGGAAAAATTTGAAAATTCAGGGTTTTTTGAAAAAATTAGGACATTTTTAGCATACTGAAGTTGACAGCAAGTTGTTACTTTGTTGTTTATGTTAAAAAGTTTCAAAATATAAACAATGTAACAAAATTTGAACCTTGGCGAGACAAAGCAGCGAAAAGTGTAAACATAGAGATTTTTCATTCCAAGTAAATGACGTTTTGAGCTAACTGAGTATGTGATTTAATTATCATGCTGGCTTGGCATGCTGTGCCGTTTTGAAGTTACCAGTAGACATATTTAATTTCAGGCTCTGGAGTCATAAAGATAAGAACATTATTTCTTGCGTTTTTTAAACAGTACAAGTAATATGGGGCAAACACACTAAAATTATGTTTCTGCATCATCATCCAACTGATTTAAATATCACATGGCATAATTTTTTTAACAACGTTAACTATTGTGTTTGCACACATGCTTAGTGATAGGTAATTCCAAGTTTTGTTTTTATGCATTGGTTGCAAGTCAAGCTGTTTTATTCTTATTCTACAAAGAGTTTGTGAAATGTAAATTATTTTGCGAAATGTACTTTTGCAGAAATGTTTCCAAATAAATTAACACCTAGCTTAGTCGGTTTCAAATATCTTGGTTAAACCCAAATTTATATCCATGTTTTGCCCAATGGGTGGCACAAGAAGACAAGAAGAACATATTGTGTTGTGTAAGGTGCGCAAGTAGTCATTTTCATTGAGCAACATGGGAGAAACTGCTCTTGAAAGTCACATGGAGAAGAAGTTGTGTACATCAGACATTTCTTCTATTTTAAACCGTAACAAAAGAAATTCAAATGTTAAATTTGTTTTGAACTTTGCTGAAATACAAATATCACTTTCAATAAGTATATAGTTCTTTAGTAATTACAACAATTAGCATGGACAAACATAGTCTGTATTTGAGCACCTACTTCTATACCTTTTTTTGAGTTGAGACTTTGTCCAATTGATTAATTTTTTTAGTATATAGCCATTGGTAGGTTTCAATTTGGAAGCTGTCTGCAGTAACTTGTTTGGCATTCCTAACATGTCAAAATGTTAGTAAAAAAAAATTTAAAATTATAAAAAAAAAAAAAAAAAAAAATGCTTTAAAAAAAGCAATTTTTAGTAGTTTTATTTAATGAATTCCTAAAGTATTACTAACATTAGAAAATTATTAGTAGGCATACAGCAATAATATTTTACATTGAATTTGGGTTAATCCAGTAGATATCACCAGGGGGTGGTTCTAGCACCATTCACAAAAGAATTGAAATATGTTTATATGATTCCTGCATACAGTGTATTAAGTAACGAAAAACACATTTTGAATATTTTTATTTATCACCATTAACTCACTGGGTTGTTTAGAAGAGGAGAAGGTGCTCTGAAAACTGCAGTTGCAACGATCTGTGATTTTTTAGTTTCTCTGCTTTTATAAAAGATATCAACTTGAACCAAAAAATGATCTGTTAACCATTGTCTGTACTTTTTTTTATGGTATTGTTAAACTATTTTACTGTAAATGTTATGCCATTCTGTACTAATGAAAATGCATGGGAAAAAAGTTTTTTTTTTTGTCAAATTTTAATAGCTTACAAAACCTTTAAGTTGAAATTCACCAGTTCCATAATTTTTTTTTACTACTTCCTCACATGTAGTAGTAAAGGAAATGCCTACAGAGTTGGATTTCAATTTATTCTCTTTACAAGAAAAGATTTAGAATTTCGTTTTTTTGTCTTTTGAGTATTTTGGTTGTATTTCAAAAATAATAAATTTTAAAAATCTGAAATTTTTTTCACAGAAAGCATTAGTTAGTGTAACCATGATTACCAAATTTCATTGTAGTTTTTTGCCTAGTTTTTAAACAAAAAAAACATTAAATTTTCAGTTTTTGCTCTGACTTGTTAGTAGCTGTCAACAGTGGTACACAAAAATTCATTTATATATATATATATGTTAATATATATGTATTTATATATGTATGTATAACATTACTGCTGAGGCTTTAATTTTGTACTGCATTATATGAAAATGCATTATAGTATATGTTTAGAGAAATTGGCATTATGTAAGTTATACAATTTCAGAACACATTATTTTAAAATGAAAATCATTTTAATAGTTTGAAGTTTAACTAAAATTGTTACCTCCGTTTACTTACAGATAAGTTTAGTTAAGATTCATTCAAGCAAAGAAAACCGCTGTATTGGTGTACAATTTAACTGTAGCTATAGTCCATCTCATATAAGAAGGCCAAATTCTGACAGTCAGTGTGTGTCAATTGACGTATACGAAACAAAGTGCCATTTACAAAATCCTGTATCAACTGATGCACAAACGTACAAAAGTTAAAATTACGTTGGCTATTCTGAGTGCACAGCCGACTCACATTAGACAAGCAGAAAATACGCGATAATAAAGAGTTCCTAGATTTTTTAATACATTTTATTTTACGAGATCACAAAACAATGGTTGTTAGTGTTATAAACTAAACTTTGTGATAATGTAGTAATGTATAGGTGTTCAAAATGAAATACACAATAAAACGATACGACGTGGAAAAGTTTTCTGAAGTTTTGTTAACTTAAGAAAGTTTTTTCACGTCGTATCATCCCTCTCCAACCTCACTTTCAACACGTCCTTGATATTAATTCCAAAAGCATACAGAAATATTGCATAATATTGTTGAATTATTTTTTCTAATAATTTGACGAAACGACATGACTTAGAAATATATTTCCAGCTCGTAATATAAGAACAATAAGTTTTAAAAGAGACGCTATCTGCTATCCAAAAGCAGCAGCTCAAACTTCGCCGTGATGTGCTGTGTGCGCCATCTGTCAGATCTTATCCAAAGTATTACCAGCCAGAAATTAACCGCGTTCCTGCCCGATATATAACGAATTTACAAACAGATATCAATAGTTACATTTTTCCACGAGCTCTGCATAATTTTTAAAGTAACATATATTTCGTGTACAACGATTTGGAGTACAAGTAATTTATATTGGGCAGGTAATCGTTCGTCTACGTAAATTATACGCCATATTGTTCTCTCGAAAACCATCTCCTTGTTTCCGAAGAAGTGGGACACGCGTGAGTAGTTAAGCAATTTTAACATTATATCAAGTCACATATTTCCAATTAGAATATATTAGCTATAACGTCCAAAGTGTGATAATAGATACAACAGACTGTCTCGCAAATGTTAACCCAAATTCACTATCTCGTACAAATTAAAAAGGGTTAGCAAATATTTAATTATTTGCAACATTTTATATTTTTACTTTTATAACCTACTTATTTTTTTAGACAGATGTCAGTCTAAAATATCTTAAAATTAGTTTTGCATTACAGTACACTGGCAAGTGGATTAGATGACAGCGTGTTGATAAAAAATACAGCCCCGACTTGACGGACCAGCTGATGGCGGAAGGATACGTAGTCAGAGGTAAACAGTGGCGCTACGTTTGCAGACCTGTCAGAATTTGGCCTTCTTATATGAGATGGACTACAGTGAAGTCCATACTGAATCGGTACATATTAATGACATTCAATGTAGATTTTTTAAGGTTTCTGATATGCTGATACTTATGTCTTCTTTTATCTTATGTACTCGTCCAGTTGGTATTGTTACTTCCAAAGGTGAAGGATCTTTAAAATGTAATGCTTACGAACCCACACAAAATCATTCTGTGTTAGCTTGAAGGATATGCCAGGTCCATGGGGATGGAAAAATTGTAAAAGAAATGGTTATAAGCCTTGTTTGTCTCTTTTACAAATCCAAGCCACGGTTTGTTATCATATACACATTTAACATAATCGTTGACATTAGGTTCTGGTGTTTCTGTAGGTTCCACAAAGGCAGAAATTGTAAATATTTTTTCCATTCTTATATCTGAAGGACTGTGCACTGACTGGAAGTTTGAAACAGACTGGAGCACACACACAGACTGCTGTACACGCAATACTGCTGAGTGTGCAAGTCTTAACTTATCTACAGGTGTGACCTTGGCTGCAGCAACACATTCCACTGATTCCATTCATCCTCCCAGCCAACAAACTACAGTCATTGCTTTCCCTGTAATTGCACACTAATGGAGATATAAAAAGCACTTGGAAGTATTACTCCACAGATCTATAAGTAAATGTAGGGAATGATTGTACAGTCATACTTCAAGCTATTAAGGTGCCTGCCTGCATGGAGCTTTTTTCTGCGTTTGAAGCCGAGAAGCGCTGGAGCTATAAGGACTACACTGGCATGCGCTACAAGTGCACCGTTGCTGCTACGCGCAGGGCTCTGAATTGGCGTGCAGTGTCATCGTGCTGCGTGTACCTATGAGACTTTCAGTGGTGACCCTATAATTTTATTGGTGGAGAGTCTGTAGTAAGGTTCAATGCCTGCTTCTCTATTTCTTCTGTGTATATAATGCGTATATTTGGAGATACAGTTTTTTGAAAAAGCCATTTTTAGGGATGTTGGAGTGCTGTGATATGGTGTTTCTAATGTGCGTGACATCTTGGAAGTAACCGACTGGCATAGTCAGAAGTGTGCATTCTTTTCGTTGACTAGCACTTTGGACGCGCGCTTATTAGTTTCGTTAAAAAACCTGGATATCAAACACGCTGCAACACAGTTCAAGCGCCAGGCAGGTGGGCCCCTTAGAATTATTTTAATTTTAAGGAAATGTGTTTTGAAATATAAAAAGTTTGGCTTCAGTCGTGTTTTATAATATTTTTTTGTGTACCACTCTTGACAGCTACTAACAAGCCAGAATGAAAAAAAAAATTGTCAAATTGAATGTTTTTGTTTAAAAACTAGGCAAAACAGCACAATAAAATTTTGTAATAATTTTTACACTAAGGTTTTCTGTGGGGAAAAACCCTTCAGATTTTTTAATTTACCTATTTTTGAGATATGACAGCTCAAAATACTAAAAAATTGACACAATTACTAAATTCAAAGAGTTTTCCTGTATAAAGGATACATTCAAATCCAATTTTGTGTGGAGTTACTAAACTGTGTGAGGAAGTAGTAAATAAATTATGAAATTGGTGAATTTGAAATAAAAGTTTTTGGTGAACTATTAAAATTTGCCAAAAAAAACTTTTCTTAGTGTATTTTTGTTAATGCAGAATTGGCACTACTTTTATTGTTAAATAGTTTACCAATACATTAAATTAAGTACAGGAAATGGTAAACAAATAATTTTTTTTTTCAAGTTGATATATTTTATAAAAGTAGAGAAACTAAAGAAATCACAGACCTTTGCAACTGTAGTTTTCAGAGCACCTTTTCTTCTAAACACCCCAGTGAGTAAATAATGATATATAAATATATTCTAAATTTTTTTGGTTACTCAATATATATAGGAATAATATAAATTTATTTCAAATATTTTTGTAAATGGTGCTGCAACCACTCAGATTCAGATTTGGTGAATTTTGTGGTAATGAGCCAGTTATAATTATGATTTATGATGCATGTAAGCAACACTCCATTAGTCCTTGCAACTTAAAACATTAATTATGATCACCTTTATTTCAAAATAGTAAGTAAATTCCCCATTCCTGTATAATACAATGGACTGGTGTAGCATAGCTACTGTATGTGCTTTTGATTTTATGATTTGTCACTATATGTATATCGCTGTGTGCGTGCGTGCGTGCGTGCGTGTCAGGCGGCGGCAAGCTGCGTAGGCATCTGAGGTGGCATAGACCAGTGCTGTAGCTGATCGTTGGCTGGCTGCATTTGACGACTTCCCGGGCCCCATCCTGGGGCAGCTGGCGTGTGGCTAACCCGTACTGATGGTAACTCCGTGGTGATTTTTTGTGAATCACAGCTCTACTGGTAAGACGGAGCTGCTGAGAATCTATGGAACTAATTTTGCATAGCACTTGTCCCCTTGCATCCGAGACCTCTGCATGACCTATGCCAGAGATGGATATGTTTGTTTGGTAACGTGAGTCCCAAGCACTGCACACACGTTTCTGTTATGAATGATGATTTGGGATCCCCATCTAACAATGCTCGCAGCACCTGGTTATCACCTACACCATCCTTCACACGAATCAGTGCAGTTTTCAACAAAACTGTGGTGGCGTGGGTGCCTTCATTCCTAGCTGAGTACATGATTACTGCACTCTCCTTACAAGTAGGGTTGGTAGTATCAGAATTGGTGGCCTTATCACTTCTCTCATCTCTGTCACTAATGTGAAGTAGTGTATGATGAAAATCACAACTGTGTTGACATAGATATTTCGACCAACAACTAGATGCTACATGGTTTGCTCATAGACAGTTGAAGCACAACCTATTATCGTTCACACACACTTTCGCCTTTCTCCTGATGACTTTGACAGAAATATCTGACATTTGTGCAAAGCATGGTTACCATCACATTCTGGACACTTGTTTTTCACCTACGTCCTGAACTGATACTAGAGTTCTTGGGGGGGACTGGCTGGACACTGAGAAATTTTCGTTGCATTCCCTGGCCAGAATTTGTGAGCACTGAAGGATATATTGTTGCTGGCAGTGTTCTGGTGCTGGGTGTTCACCTGTCCCTTTACTGCAATTAGTTAAGACATGCTCCTCTGCAATAACCTTTCTTTCGAGAAATTGGATTAGCAGTGTTTTTTTTAGTATGTTGTCATCTTGCAACTTCTCAAAGGTCTGTCTCAGGCGTGCATCCAGTTTCTCTAATAATATGTTGAGAAGCAGAAAATCCCATTCATCCACCAGGAAATTGTTTGCCTTTGAGGCGTTTAGGTTCTCCTGTACCCCAGTTATGAATTGTGTAACTGCCCCTTCTTTGTGGCTGTCCACAGCTGGAAGATGCAAAATCTTCTGAACATAAACTGTGGCAGTGATTTGCAGGTTTTTAAATTTGCTTTCCAACATTTCCCACATCACAATGTAATTTTTTTCAGTGACTGGTATATTACTTATTAAATCATGAGCTTTGCCCTTCAGGCAACCTTGTAAATATTGGATTTTCTGCACTTTGGTTAAATATGGGGCGTCGTAGACCTGTGAATAAAACAATTCTGCGAAACGAGTCCACTCAGCCCTATTACCGCCAAAAGCTGGCAACATCGGGACTTTATTGAGCACACTTGCTAGAAACATTATCATTCATGCTATTGGATGTGACTTCTGCTCTCTTTAACTTTTGCTTGTTGTGAGTCATATGTAATTCGCGAAATACAGCATCATACATAGCAAATTGTTGCTCACTTCCTCCATGTCAATAGCTACCTCTGCCGGTGGCTTGGCGCAAATCACAAATAAATTGGCTAGTAATTCATTTCTTCCATTTCCTTGGTCGAACAGTAATTCAAAATCTTCTAACTTCGATTCATTGTTGCTTCATCAGCTTGAGCTAAAAGGAAGTGTTAAAAATTACGTATTGCAGTTCAGGCGTAGCTGTAGCCATCTTGCGGCCTTGGTTTGCAGGTTAGTTTTAGTGTTAACTTTACATAATTGTCCAGAATATTATTACTGTAAGTTCAGTACTTACTCAATGTATTGTATAGTAATTTTATATAACAAAATTATATTTGGCATATATTATTTTTGTGGTGCACGAATACACTTTCATTTTTAATTGCATTATATTTTAGGTTCATGTTAATGTATACTTCATATAAACATTGCAAAATGAGTTTAACATGTTTACATTGTACGGTTAGTTTATGTATTTCTCTTTGGATTTAGTTTAATAAATGTGCCAATTTTTACTAATATTTTTTGTTATCTGAGGTTTTTAAAGTCCTAGCTATTGTAGTGCTGTTAAAATTTGTGTTATGAAATGTTTGTTCAAAAGCAATACTACACTTTTAAGCTTATCATGTCAAACTTTGTATTTTAATCAAATATAATGTATGTATTCTGAGAGGTTTTTGTAATGTATGCTGATGTCATATTAATTCAAAAGATTCAGGGTACCCAGCAAACTGGAAAACTGAAAAGACAGGGAAATTGAAAATTTTTTAAAACACCGGGAAATGCGTGAATAGAAGGCATTTTTACATTATGTAGAAATTGACTTTAATTTGTTACAATTCTCGTTGTATTAACCCAAGGTTCAGATTGGTTATAGTATGGTTATTTTTAATCACTCACTTGAGTCAAGTTTAATTTGATTGAAAAAGCTAAATAATTTTCACTGTTATGTTCCCAAAAATATAATTATGTCACACTATTAGCCATTGTTCAACTAAACAAGGTTTTTTTTACATTAAATTCATTTTATGTAGAAATGTTGCTATTTGTTTGTAAATATTCTGCCATCTTGATCATTGTGTTACACAGTGCTACGCAGCCACAACTAGAACTGCTGGAAGAATTTACCAAATATTAAAATTCCATTATGAATGGTTTATGGCCTCAGTATTGTATGTTCTGTTGCGCAAAGAATTTTTATTTGATATTGGGAACTTCCCCATAGATAAAATAGCAAACACATTGCTGAAATAAATTGAGACAAGAGCAGCAATCGTTAGTGCTAGATGATAATAGTTGTTTTGATTATGATGCAATCACTCGCAAAAGCACTACAATCAATTGTACGTCGATATTCAGGCTAATGGACATTCTTTTATGTTGATTGTTGATGAACATGGTTGACACAAATGTGCATATATGGAACTACTTCACTAGTAGTAGTTATAAACTGAATGTCAATTGTAAGATATGTGTTGAAAATCTTAAAACAATCTACGGTAGTACATCGGGTTTCATCAGGCATTTATCACAACATCCATCTCTAAAATTAGAGTACGAGAAGCAACAAGAACAGTTACGGTCTCTACCAATTGAAACTGACATTTCATTAGAAGTCCTCTCTAAACAAATGTGGATTTATGATGCTTACCGCTGGTCTTCGCACCATCCAATGACAAAACTTCTGACAAGGAATTACAGAATGGTTGACAGATACCATGTTAACATACAGTGTAGTTGAAAATTTACATTTCAGAAAACTCTTAAAATCAAAACTCAACCACTGTATACAAAACCTTCACGTACAACATTTTCAAGGAATGAATCAAAAAACGAGAATAGTAAAAAATAACGTCCTAGAGAAAATTTCAGAAGCCATAGCTCAATCCTAAATTCAGTCAATGTTACCTTCTTGTGATCTGTGAACATCGCGTAGTGATGATGATTTTTTGTCGTAAACTTGTCATATTGTCAACAACTTGTAATGGCGCAGTATTATTAATTTTTGGAATACACGGTTCATTTTCTTTTGCTTTGCCAGGCGTCGTAAAATTGTTATCGGGTTCAAAATTAAAGCCGTGGCAGTTTGTTTATCTGGCATCCGGTTGCCGTTTCACAAATTCTTAGTTTTTGTTACATGTCAGCATTAGTGATAGAAGCTTTCCAAACTGCATTGACAGTTTTTGTTCTAGAAGATTTGAGTATCTTTTACTACAACGCAGTTTGGATAGCATGGCGACACACGTTATGCCCATTTTTTGTTGCGTTTGATGCTCTTGGGAGAGGGGGGTGGATAGGCACTCTGCGACACATACTCATGTGCCTGTCGCTGTCCAGCAGTCGGCACCCAATGCTCCAGTGGTGTGCTGGAGCAGTTGACAACCAGTGAATCGCCGAGGCCACGTCGGGCGTGGCAAATAGCTCCCACACCGGCAACTTTATTCTGCTCTTTTAATTCTCAGCCAGTGTGGGAGGTCGCTACCTGTATTTTATTCTTGTGAGGCAAGTTTTTGAGACGTAAATGAATCAACAAACGACTTGTACTTGTCTGTTTATCTGTGAACCTGTTTGCACTCGGCATACCTGAAGATTGTATGTGAACTGTTTCAATTGATTGATAAATAAAAGTATAGAAGAAATAAACCGGAACTTGACATTATTTCATTGGCGCCTTTTTAAAGAGTTTCATGTTGCTACCACTGAGCTAACCGAGTTGCAACTTCCAGCCGTCAATACCAGATGCTGCATCGTTACAAATATGTCACTCAACGTGGGGCACTATTAACAGCACCTGAAGACTCTGGGATCTACAAACATTGCAACATCGAAGCATCACATAACCAGGTTACCGGCCGGCAGTTCCAAATGTGTCTACGAGCGACGCACAACACGCTACCTGCAGTTTCAGTTAACAACGCCGAAGTTCCAGGTACGAGACGACGACATTCATCAACAACAACAACAGCAGTAACACGGTAAGAAATCATCAATCATCAGTGAAGCCATCAAAACAAGTAACGTCGTTAAGTGTTTAGTTTATGTCAAGGTTAGAGATTGTATAATTTTTATAAATAAGGTTAAAGGTAATGTCACAGAATTTGATTAGAAATTGTAGCCAGTCTGACACAGAATTATATATAGGATCTGTAAACAAACAATCGGGAATAGAAATGGCGCATTACTCAGACAGTGTGGTAGGCCTAAATGAAGAAATAACCAATAGCGATTTAATAAGAGATAAAGTAGATATAGGAAATGCCCAAGAATCTTCACAGGAAACTCAATGTAAACAGACAGAAATGTTTAATATTCTGTTGTCTTTACAGAAAGGACAACAGGAGATTAAACAAGACAATAGGCGACAAGCAGACAAAATTGCAAGTTTGGAAAACAGGCTTGAAAACTGGGGGGTACAAATCACAATTCAGTGTGAAAATAGGACACAGGAAACCAAAGAACAGGTAAAACAGTTGGGTATGAAAACTTTTGAAAAAACACAAGAGTTGGAGGTTAAGTTAACAGAAAATAAACTAACGGTCGTAGTTCTGCAAACGCAGGTGAATAAAATTGGTAGTCTAATTACCAGACTAGGAAATGAAAACAGACAAGTAAAGGAAATGACTCTAACACAACAGGGGATGAAAGAATTTCAGGCAAATCTACAAAAGCAATTTCAAAATATTGATATAAACTTTCAAACAGTAAACCATAAAACAAATACAGTAGAGAACATTGTCCAGAAGGTAGAGGAACAGGTAAAGTAATTAGAACAGCAGTTGGAAGAAAGGTTGGAGACAGTCAAAGCACAGATAGTTGAAGAAATTTTACAGATATACAATTCTGGACAAGACGACAGATGAGTGTTAGAATGTAGGCATGTTGGTCTCGCTGTCGAGGATGCAAATACTTTTGACAAGATGGTTCCTAAATTTTATGGTAATGAGAGGGGTGTGCATGCACTACAGTTCATTCAAAAATGTGATAGGACTATAAATATAAAGCAGCTGGCATGTTCTGAGGAAAATAAACTAAATCTGTTTGTCTTGATTAGAGGGTGCAGCCAAGCAATGGGCTACCAATCGTGAACAACTGTGGAACCAATAGGCAGATGTTCGAGCAGCTTTTTTGCAAAAATATTGGAGCACATTGCAGCAGGATGAATTCTTGCAATATTTATTTACGTGAAGGTACTCACCGTGGGTTGGCCCCTTGGCCGAATATTTGCAAGACCTTTACCTGCAGGCAAAATTTCTGGATTTTCCAATAGAAGAGGAAAGGTTTCCAACACATATACTTCACCATTTCCCTGCGAGGGTACAGTATGGTATTATAGGGTCTCGTGCGACTAGAATAGAGGAAGTTTTGACCCTTCTGGAGGCTTTTGATAGGCGAGATGAATGGGAAGGTAGATATGGTTACGGGAATGATAAGCACAAACCGTATCAGATGGATAGGAATGATAAACGGGGACAGGAAACATCTGCACAGGAGACAGGAGCCCAGGAAAACAAATATAAGCCAGGTGGGAATAATTATCATCACTGGGGTAATATGAGGTACCAAGGTAATTACAATAGGGAAGTAAGAAACAGATATATAGGACGAAATTGGGGATATAACAGGAACTACAGAGGTACTGGATTAGGAAAAAGGGAAGGTAATTGGGGAAATAACAGGAACTACAGAGGTACTGGATCAGGTCAAATGGAAGGTGGAACTCGGGAGCGAAAAAATTCCAATATAAGTCCCCAGCCATCACCTTCAACACCGCATTTAAACAAACTGTAGGGGAGGGCCACTGCCCAGAGCCTACCCCTACAATAGTAGCATGGGCAGAAAACAGTTGCGAGACACAAATTGCTGTTTTATCTACTCAAAATTTCATTAAATCAGGGTCAGAATTAATAGGAACAGAATGGGAACAAGAAAATGATAATGGTCAAAATAATGGATGTTGATAATAGGGACAGTCGCAGGAAAAGGGCAGATATTGTTACCCATACTAGTTATTCTGGAAGCGAAGTCACTGCTATGTCAGAACAATGTGAAAACACTATTAAAGAAATCATTAAGTCAGATTTATCTAGTATTGCAGTTTCAAATGTAACTATAGTGTGAGCAACAGGGTCAGAAATGTGGAAAGACAAGTAATGATAGAAATAGCATTTGGACAACAGTGTTTTTGGATAAGTTTTTTGATGGTAAAGGGACTGAGTACTGAGTAGGAGAGTATTACTGCATAGGGTCTGATTGGTTGAGACAATATCAAGCTATTATCAACTATGCAAATGAAACAATACAACTAATGGGGGGTGAAACAGTAATTCTATTTTGTGAAGAACAAGGGGGTAGAAAACCATTACAGTTAAGGATACTTAAGGGAAAATATGGACAAGGAAATAACCAAATTTAGTATGGCTGTCATGTTGATAATAGAAGAGGCAGAAAGAGATTACACTATAAATAACAAGTTTAAGTATAAAAAAAGTTTATATATATATATATATATATTTTTTTTTTTTTCATTTCAACGTACCCACATTCATTGTGGATAAAAATTTCAAGCAGCAGGCAAATTTTGTCTATTGAGCACAGCATATTTACAAAGCAAGTAAGTAGATCACACAACATAAAAAAACAGGTGTAAAGCCAAATTTGGAGCCTTTTGAATAATGGCGTTTGTAAATTGAAATCTAATATAACTGTATTTCCACCAGAAAAAGTGTTTACATCATTTTTGACAATTACTTTTTTCTTTGATTTTGCTTGTTTATGTACTTCGGATCTCTTCAATTAAGTCCACAAACATGTCTTGGATTGACAATCTCAGGTAGAACACATCTCAGGTAGAAACACTGTAACTTCGAAAGCATTCTCTTCTCCCAGAAATTCTTGTCGCACTGGACTATTACATACTTAGTATCATAATCACAAAATAAAATTAGCACACATTGTTTCCATCTCGAAATGTTCAACTGCCCGAAGGCAAACATTTAACTTCAATGATAGTATCGTTTCCCACTGTTCCGTCTGGACTGCAGACTTGCACGAAGATAGGGATAGGATGGATGAACAAAAAGTCCACTCTGTGATACAGTTTCCCCAAACTTCCTTTTATAGGTTTTTATTGCAGTAATTTTGTGCATTCTTCCATGCTTTATTGCTTCTGTATTAACGTCCTTGGGGTTTATAATTGATACAACAAAGTTATGGCAAGAAGTGCCAGGTTTAATTTTGCAGACTTTCGCAAATGATGATGCTGTTAGTCTGTTTAGTCATATTTCCCTCCATTCAAAATTGAAGTGTTGTCCGACTGTTCTTTCTAGTTCATCACACAAATAATTTGTATAAACAGCTTTTCCCAGCCGCTTCAGAACTTCCCTTTTTTTTTTCTTTCCATTTCTTGGGCAGAAATATCTGGCTGAGCAGCTTCATGTCCATGTTCTCTGTCAGGCTCAGTGTAAATGCATTTCCATTTGGCAGGTCTTTTGCATTCCCCCGATGCTACTATTTTGCAGTTTTTTCCAATACCTCTTGCCCGTGCACTTAAAACTGTCTTTGTCACACGGTCTGGACTGTGACCCAACATACTTTTTACAGGTGAAAGGTGCCAGTTTGAACCTTTGATATGCGAAAGGTCGGCATCTAGGCAACATATTTTATATCGACAACTTTTTGAAACATCTGTTTCTTTACTGCCTGAAAACTTTGATACCAAGCTCATATAGCATCCTGCTTGATTAGTTGTATGGTTACGTAACAACTTTGTCGGCTTTGCTTATAAGTGCTTTCTTTATGGCAGACCATAATGTAGTTGTATACAAGCTAGGGACATAGTTTATTTATCTCTTTCCCTTCCTGTCACAAAAAGTATCTCTGCGATTTTCATGGTCGTCAAATTTGTGGTAGGGGCCATTTCTTAGATATTTCTGTAACACATTACAATCTTTGCTTGCCTCATTAATCGCAGCTCAGGCTGCTCTTGTCAAATATGGAATTACCAGAGACAGTTGTTGCCTGGCAGTGATGGCGTGGGTAGTGTCTTTCGCAATTTGGTGTAATTTTGTATCATATGGTTGGCACATTCCAATTTCACTGCATGCCTGCCTTATGAAACACCTAGCTGAATCCTCGAGTATGTACTGGATTCACCATCGCTGATTATATACAAATAATTTTAACTGTGCATAGATTTACTCTCTGTGAAACCTTGAACAAGAATTTCTTGTTCCATAGATGATCCGTTGTTACTTTGTAGCATGCATGTGGTCGAGTTTTGTTATCTTTTTTTTTCTAGATTGTATACGTAACAGTACTTGTTACGTATTCCAATGCACAGCAAACTATTCGTTTTGGCACCAATTATGCACGCCTGTAAAGAAATAATGAACACATAACAAATCATGGTTCCAGTTTATAGGCACACATGGTAGTTCCGGCGTTCTGGAAATCTGCAGCTAATGGATTTCCGATGAAGTTAACAGGCTTATGATTAAAATTCGCGAGATCATGACTATAATGAAATATATATGGTATATACATATTGCTTTATCCAAAAATATTCATATACACACAGTTTTTATATATATAGTGTCTGTGAATGTTGGTGTAAGACCATTGTTGTGCCAATACAGATAAGGGAACAAACATGTATTTCCGTAGAATAAATTACCATGTAGTGAATGTGGTGAAATATTAAGGGCTCTCTTTAGGTAATGTTTATTGTTCTTTTTAAGAAGTTACGGCTATTCCAATTTTGAAAGAACTACAGAAGTTGTCTGAATAATTTTTTTTTCATGACAAATGTGAATACTGGCTTCCTGTTGAATTTGTTTAAATATTGAAACACAAATTTAGTTGTAAAAAATTTACTTAATCAACTGAAATCTCTATTATAACCATTTAATTAGAACATTTACACCTCTGAATAAAAGTGGATTAACAAATAGTGACACAGCGACATCTTTTGTGAACAGAATAGACGTGAAGCTTGTTTATGTGAATTTCCGGCACTGTGTGTTTTATAGCTATATATTTCTTCGCTACAGTACCACATGTCTGACATTACAAGGGATGCCCCTTAATTAAAGTACAAAAATGTGACGTTTCAAACAATATTTTCGTATTAAAATCATATAAATAAATATTGTAGTATTATTGTTTGGTAGAATTGATAAGTAATTTATTTCGCAAAAATATGAAAATGAAAATTCATTATTGTAATATAATATTGTAATGAAGCATTGTACGATGGAATCAATGTTTAAAATGTCGACATTTCATCAATGTTCAGGGTAACTGTTGTTTTTGAAGATCAGTCCAATAGCAGTTGGTAGCATGTCAGTCAACGATGTAAGAGGGATATAGTTTGATTAATTTCAGTCTGGGAATGATTTTGTTTCATTTGTATTACTGTTCGTAAGCCAGGCCAAGATGACCAAGGGCTTTATAAATATTATGCATGTAACAATTAGGCGTACAAAATATTAGAACGCATCACTTTTTCTTTAAAAAAAGTTTGTTCATAATGCAATAATTTAAACTGTCAATGGTGTATTTTTAATTACAAAGTACAAGGGAACACCCATCACAAAACAATGAGAGATTTGTGTGGCGCTTAACAGTGATTAGTGTCTATGATGGTGAAGCAAAGATGACATGGAGCTGCGGTGAAATACAAGGGTTGTGAATGGGAAAATGCCGAGAAAACCTGCCAGTCAACTGGAAGTCCACTAAGTTTTCCCACTTGCGAAAAACCGGGCATACCAACACAGAATAGTATATTTATGGTTAAATAATTGCACTTGGTAACTAAAACATAATCAAAAGAGTAATGTGGAGAACACAGTGTAATAAAACATTTTAAAAATACCCCATAGCGACAGGTGTGAATGTTTAAAATTAACAGCACTTCCAAAAACTTTATTTTAAAAATAATACTCTTTAGATTATGTTTGGTATTTTCCTAATGGCAAATAAAACCATACCAAATTTACTGGGAACAAACATAAGTGTGTGTGTGAGAGAGTGTGTGTATGTGTGTGTGCACGCACGCGCACGCAGTAATTATTTATAGACCTACCTTTTTAACTCGTTGTTCATGTCGCATCCACTTTTGTTTGCTAATAATTGGTACATTCATTAATGCCATCATTTCTTGAACCTGGTGATGTCCAATTTCATCCGACGACGTTGTGCCCCATACTAACGAGTAGTTTAGTTCCTCTTAATTTTCTTCACTTGAAATAGTATCTGCGCTAAGTGGTTGGCAGCCGCTGTCGGACCCGATGGTTGCGTGTGTGCGGGCTACATATAATGACAATCGTGGTTGCCAGATATGTTTGGGTGGCGCGCAGCAATGGACATGCGCATGGGCCGCATACATTAACAACCGTAGTTAGCAGTGCTTTCAGGCGGTCTGCTGCAAAGGAAATTTAGATCTATGCCGTCTGGCAAAGGCTGGCAACTGCGTTCACGCGATATGCAGTGGGGAGCCTGCGTGTGGGTGCTACCTGTTCGGGCATCCTTTGTTTTAACTATCAACTGGGACTGCAGTTACACCAGGTGCAGTTAACATGTGGGGTCAACTCAGTCATCGCGACATGACTACAGTGATACTCAGGTCAGTGTGAGAGTGTCTTAGTTTACCCCGTGGTCAATCATTTCTCTGTCTATCCTTATCCTCATTTCTCTCACATCTTGTGCTGGGATTTGTGTTCCTGAATCGAGATGACAGAAGATGTAAAAAGGGAACTTGTAACCAAGCAAACGCAACTCAAGGGCCGCTTGACAAGATTTGCAAAATAAGTAGATTGTATCTATAAGGATCAGAATATCTTACAATTGTTTATTTGCCTCAAGAATACTTTAAGCCTTCGAGGAACTACAAACTCAAATAGAGCTTATAGATGAGAGTGAGGTAATAGGTTCAGAACAAGATGAATTTGAAGTCTCGTACTTTTCCACAATATCCAAGGCTCAAGCATATTTGTACAAGACTACAGCATGCACCTCCAATAGCCCCTACATTGACTGCAGTTAAACTTCCCACACTCAAATTACCTACTTTCACAGGCAGTTGTCAGAATTGGTTACCTATCTATGATATTTTTCAGTCACTTGTTCGCAATAATGAGTCACAATCTTTACAGCTGACTTCATCTAATTATCAAGTCGCTTGAAACTTGCTAAAGCATCATTACCACAATATCAAATCAATAGTACAGGCACATGTAAGGCCACTTTTCAAATTGCATAAGTTAGATAATGAGCCATCAACTGCCCTTCGTCAACTTTTGGATGGATGTCTAATGCATGTAAGAGAACTTGCAGCTTTAGGAAAACCAACTCACTCATGGGACACACTACTCATTCATCTGGGGGCAACCAAACTAGATCAAACAACTTTGCAAGCCTGGGAAACCGAATCACAATGCCATTTGTTGACCATGAAGGAATTGAGAGACTTTCTGCATCACAGATGCCAGATTTTTGATGCAGTATCCAAAAAATACACTCAATCAGAAGGGACACTCCAACACAGTCAACGAACTTTCATAGGGAGAAGCAAGACTAAGCAACATATTGCTCTGAAAACATGCATTGTGGCACACCAAGATGAATGCCAGATGTGTAAGGGGCAACACAAAATCTTTCTTTTCATAAGCAGTTTTTGAAATTGTCACCAAGTGAAGAAGTTACTTCAATTAAGGGGTATGGGATGTTTTTCAACTGCTTGAGTTCAAATCATCTGGTGAACGATTGTCAGGAAGGTCAACAACAACACAATACACTTCTTTATTATGAGCGAGACATGGGTCAACACGAACCCAACAAAAATGAAAATCAAGAAACTTTATCCTGCGCCTCCAAGGTAAATACAGCAATACAAGTACTATTGTGAACAGTTTGTGTAGATGTCGAAGACCAAAGAGGCCAAAAGATTACATGCAGAGCTCTACTGGACTCAGTATGTCAATCCAACTTCATGACTGAATCCATGGGTAAGAGATTAGGTTTGCAGAAACATGCAGTTAGGATCTCAGTGATAGGTCTTAATGGGCAACACACCCAGGCAAGATGAGCAGTTCCTCTTAACATCACTTCATGTAGGAGTGAATATCAGGCGCACTCACAAATTGTCTTTTACTACCCCAAATAACACAGAATTTATTTACAGTGAAATTAGATTCAAGGAAATGGAAGATTCCGGAGTCACTGGAATTAGGAGAGCCAGGCTTCAGTTGCCCTGGCCGAATAGACATGCTTATTAGAGGAGAGTTATTCTGGGAGGTGATGGAGAGAGGAAGGATTGTACTTCGTGAAGCCCTCCCCATCTTGCAAGAGACAAAATTAGGTTCGGTGGTAGCAGGAAGGACGAATCCGACAAAACTTCGTAGCCCAAGTAGAGTCAGTCTGCCACCTCAGTTTAAATCATATATTACAAAATTTCTGGAAGGTGGAGGAAACCTTCATAAACAAACACAGCTTAACAGAAGAGGAACAATGTGAAACAGAATTCTTACAAGTTGTGAGCCGTAACATTGAAGGGCGGTACATGGTGAGGCTCCCAATCAAGGGCGACCTGTCCGCACTAGGTAACCCCAAGATATCTGCACTGAAATGATTCTACAAATTGGAGACAAGAGAACTATATATCACATTCATGAGAGAATACAAGGTTTTGGGGCATATGGAGATGGTTCCAGAAGAAGTCACAAATAATATTCAACCACAATACTACCTCCCCCATCAATCATCCAGTTGTTAAGAAACATAGTACCTCAACTAGATTGTGAGTAGTTCTTGATGCGTCCGCCAAGACAGACACTGGAAATTCTCTCAATGATTTGCTTTTGATTGGGCCAGTTGTACAAGATGATTTACTCCCGATAGTAGTTAGATTTATATTGCACTGGTGTGCTCTAACAGCAACCATTGAGAAAATGTACAGGCAAATACTAGTTGGGACGAACCACTGCAGTGTTGCAGGTTAAGGATATTGACATATGGGACAGCATGTGCACAGAAGAAGAAGGATCCCGTATTCCAGTGGCTTCAGAAATAATGAACTAGGACTTCTATGTAGATGATTTAATGACAGGTGCAGACACAATTCAGGAAGTAATTAACAGTGCAACAAGACCTCACTAGTTTGTTAATGCAAGGAGGCTTTAACCTTTGTAAATGGTGTTCCAATGAATGTGAAATATTGGCCCACCTATCAACAGAGGAAAAAATCACTTCACAGTGGTCTGTCCCATTAAAGAGACACACACATTAAAAACTTGAGTCTCTTGTAGAGACCAAGCAAGGATGATTTTAAGTATTCAATTAATCACTCAAACAGTAAAGCAACTAAACGCTCAGTTCTGTCAGAAATAGCTCACATATTTGACCCATTAGGCATCGTTGGACCTATTATTGTAACGGCAAAGCTGATTATGCAGAAGCTATGGCCGTCAAATAAAGGGGATAAAGACATACCTGTAACACTGAGAAAAAAAATGGGACAACTTCAATTTTTTTTTCCCCCAAATTAATGAATTGTGCATAGAGAGGAGAATCACAGATGGTGAACAGTGTTGCAACATGCAACTACATGTCTTTTGTGATGCATCGGAAGCATCTTATGGAGCATGCACTGATAAGGAAGGGGTAACATCGAACAAATTGATTTGTGCAAAATCTAGAGTAGCACCATTGAAACGGGTCGCTTTGCCATGGTTAGATCTTTGTGGGGTACTCAATGGCCACAGAGCTTACAGCAAGGGTACAGGTAACACTTGGTTTGAAATTCATTCGCGTTTACTACTGGACAGACTCAACAATTGTATTAATGTGGTTGGCTGCACCATCAGCTAATTGGAAAACATTTGTAGCAAATAGATTATTAAAAATTCAGAGCAGCACCCAGAGGGATGACTGGCACCATGTGAAATCAGGTGACAACTCAGTGGATCTGCTATCCAGGGGCACAACACCAAAAAGGCTGATTGCATCTGATTTATGGTGGAAAGGGCCAAAATGGCTGGGTATGCAGAAGGAGGAATGGTCTACCACAGCAACAACTGAACTCAGCCGAGAACAACTGTGTACAGAGAAGAAGCTGATTATGGTGTTACACACCATATGTCCTCAGTTCACAATATTTACTAGATTTTTGTCATTCAGGAGGTAGATCAGAGTAATGGCTTACTGTGTTTGGTTCATCGCATCAATCAGGAGCCACATGAAACCTCCACAAGAGTTGGGACTGACTGTGGCTGAGTTAAGTACGTCAACAACAATGGTGTTCAAGTTGACATAAACTGAAGCATTCTTTAAATTCTCATGAACAATCAGGAGGTGCCAAAGGCAAGCCCATTGAGCTCACTAAACCCTTTTTTGGATAAGGAGGGTCTGATAACAGTAGGTGGACATATACAAAAATCACTAATCGTGGCTGATTAAAGGCATCCTGTAGTTCTACCCAACAAGCTTCACGTGTCAATGCTCATTGTGCAAGAAGAGCATCTTAAGTTTTTGCATTGAGGACCAAAAGCATTATTATATTCCATCCGACAACGGTACTGGCATTTGAATGCCAGGATATTAGTGAACAAGGTGTTCCGCAACTGTGTGGTTGGTTTTAAGGTGAAGCCAAGAGCAGCCACTCAATTAGAGCTTCCAAAAGGTTATGTTACACCATCAAGACCATTTCTTCACACTGACATAGACTATTGTGGCCCCGTACACATCCGTCAAACAAAACAGAAAGGGATCCCAACCAAGGGATATGTCGCAGTCTTCGTGTGTTTTGCCACAAGGGCAGCCACTTAGAACTGGTAACCAATCTGACTACTGAAATATGCCCACATAGACGGTAAACTCCCGATTATCTGTGGTTATGACTGGCTAAGGGTTCACGGATAACCGATATTCATTAAAGCAATTGGGGGGGGGGGTGTTTACTTTAGGCATACGTACACTGTGCAAGTAGGTTATGTAAACAAATTATAGAATCATATAAGATTTCAATTTTTTGACAGCCAGGGTGTGTCAACGTCTTAAATGATTTTAACATCATCACATACACAAAATCCTGTATCAGTTGCAACGGGAACGATTCCAAGAAAATTTCACGTCTGCTATTTTGACAGCCTATATTTGCACTAGACATTGGAGAAATATGTGGGCAGGAAGGAGATCGTAGACAAAATGTCTATGTATTTTATTTTATATCATTACAAAACCACTGTTTTTAAGTGTAACAAATTAAACTTTGTTCTGTTATAATGTGTAGGTGCTTAAACAAAATGGAACACCTTATGCGATAGTTTAGCTTCATTTGTCTCTTCTTAATAGGCCGAGCTAGTGCTTGCTGCTAACATTGCCACATGCATGCTTCATATTAATTGAAGAGGCCACACATCCATTGCATAGTATTTTTCAAATATTTCTGTATTAATTTGAAGTAATATATTTCAAACCAGGGTTGTTATAAGGCCGCACAAGATGAAAAATTTACACAAGATGAAAAATTTACTTTTAAAAGGACGTGATAGATATACTTTTGTGAAACTGAAGCGAAATAGACTACTGTGCTGCCATCTGTTGGCCAGTGTGCGCTGCTCGCTTTGGAAACCACGCCCCCATGAAAAGACTTGTGTTTCATTTGTAAAATGCAAATTTGCAAACAAATTCTCAGAGTTTTAAATTTTCCACGAGCTCTAGAAATATTTTAACGTAACATATTTCCATGTGTAGTGATTTTGCTTGCTAATAATTTGGATTTGGCCTGGAATCGCCAAGCCTTTCTGATGCCGGCTCACATTTTTATTTATTTTTGTCCCAACTTCCCTCCCTCTTCAACAATAAAGCGAAAATGAATGTTTTTTATTTATCAAACCCATGCATTGTTTGTGATGGAATAATTTTTATGGCAAATAATATTTATGTTAATGTTATATCTTGTAATCCCATCGTACTTGGTGCCACGGTTAATTTATAAATAGCTTCTGCATGTATGAAGGACTGTAAACTACGCAATCTTGCCTTTTTGACAAGCAGATGCGAGTTTTAATCGTGAAATACTTTATTATTAAGAATGAAAATGTGCTGTCTGACAATTTCCCCAAATTCCTAATTCTTCCAAGTTTCACATATATTCACTGTTGAAAACGTGTGTAAATATAGTACCCGAACACTTAATGTTAAAATTAATCAGTACCGCATCACTCGACTGTAGCCTGGTAATTAACAATGTGCACGTGGGTTATTAATAGCAACGGTGCGCGACTGGTGGTAGCTGTTGTTCAATATTTGACTTTGAACTGGTGGCTCCACAGTTAAGCCGCCCCCGGTAAATCGGGAGTTTACTATATTCCGACAATGCCACTAATTTCACTGGAGGAAATAGAGAACTTCAAGAACCCAAGAATCTCTTTCAGTCTGAAGATCTTCAACGGCAGATCATTACAACACAACTGCAGCAGCGAGCCAAGTGAAGAGTTCAGGGTCCAAATGTGAAACTGGATTCCCTAGTCCTGGTGAAGGAAGATAATGTGCCACCACTATGTTGGAAACTTACCCGAGTGAAACAAACTACACTCGGGGAAGGACGGACTTGTACAGATAGTTTCTCTTCAGACAGCACGGGGAGAACTCAAGAAAGCTATTTCCCAACTTTACCCACTCTCAGAAGAGTGAATCATACGAGTTGAAAGGTGACGTTTCAAGGGGGGCGGGATGTTCGTGCTAAAGAACAGAGGTGAGAAGTGTCCATTCCTGGCAATGAGGAACGTGAAGGCCAGATACCATCAGTGCTCACGCAGCAGTGAGTTATCTGTGCAAGGAAGGTGCCAAGACAGAGCTGGGGTGCTACAGGGCTGTAGGAGTAGACTCAATTCACGAGCAGACCTGCGTGTTACTTTGGGTTCCAGAGTTCTACCATGCAGCATCAAACAGCTTAATAAAACTGAATATTTTGTTTTTATTATGTTAACAAACAGGTATATAGCACTGACATACTGAGAATAATTCATTATGCCTGTAAACTTAGTTTTTGTTTCCTACAGAGCTACAGCAATTACAGCTAGCTTGTGAATTCAAACTTTCATTGTAAATGCTCCATCAGTCTGATAGAACGGCCTGATTTATGAGAGGACCATCTTGTGAATGAATCGGGTAGAAATGGTATCTATGCTGGGCTTNTGTTTGTTAAGTTTATTACCAATTCAGCTATGCAAATTCTCCTTATATTCACATTCCGAAGAAGATTAAGTTCATTGGTTTTGGGAAACTGGTGAAATGTTATATTTACTGAATGGTTCTACAAATAAATTATTTCTTATGAGTAGCAGACAAATGTGAGTTTATTGAAGTAAGTATCCAAGGGTTGTCATACATGTGTCCAAAACTTTCTATTAGGATTACAAGCATTAAATTTACTTGTTTTGTAAATAATGCATTTCAAAACAGTTATTAGATAGTTTGATATGTAGGTGGCCAAACAACAGTCCTTTCTCTTTCAACTCTGTTTTGTAGTACAAGATGAACATGTTTATTACACAAAATCCAACGATTGTCAGGTTAACTTCGCTAAAAAATTTTTTACCTGCTGAGTGTGTTTACTACATCTGTACAATGACATATTTATCACGTTTTATTCTTTCTATGAAGTAAAAACTTAAGTTATAATAATTTTATTGTTATTGCCATATGAGCAAAAATTTTCACTGCTCCATCAAAACAGTACACAATTTAAAATTATAATTGTCTCGTAAGAAGAACCATAAATCAANTTAACTTTTGTTCGTTCGTGCATCAGCTGATACAGGATTTTGTAAATGGCAGGTTATTTGTTTTTAATATATTAAATTGCCACTCACTGACTGTCAGAAAGTGGCCTTCTTATATGAAATGAACTATACTTAGGTTTTACAATGATAATTTTTGTGTTTTGACTACGTAGTTCTGAGGAATAATTTTAACTGGGACATGCCTACCTTATAGATTATCGTTTCATGAATGAATATGTCTTTGTCTTATTTTCTAGGAAACTGTAAAAAAAAAGTCTAATCTGGGACTGCATCTTAAGGTGATTCGTGGTCCCATTTTTGTGTTAATTGTTGTGGTAATCTGTGATAATATCTGCAGTTGTGTCGAATAATTTGAATAGAACACACCTACCTTTCAAAATCTTGTTTTGTGCACCTTTCAAAATACTGTTTCGTGTATGAATAATGCCAAATTTCCTATTGAATTGTAAATAAGCTGTCTCGTCAGGCGCTGCATCTTAAAACAATTCACGATGTTGTTTTTATACCAATTGTGATAGTAATGTGTGTTCATCTCTGCAGTTTTGAGATTCACCTTGACTGTAAATGTAAATTTGCTTTGCCCCTATCAGAGGCAGGGAAATAATAATAATAATTTCCCTTCCCCCTATTGCTGTATCATTCAAATTTTTTAGCTTTAGATTTTTTTTATCTATGAATAATGTTTAGTGGCACTTTTGAGACTATCCAAGCTAGGAGAATGGGTTTCCTAGTATCTTATTGTCGGGAAAGAGTTAAAAAACCAATTTGTATATAAGATTTTATTTATAATACCTCACAAAAATTTCTTCCTCACCTATTGCCCTAATAACCTTCAGATATGAAAAAAACTATACCTGGATAGGAACTTGTAATTAATCTGTATGTTCACAACTGTGTCAAAGAAAAATAGTCTTTATTCCTACTTTCAGATGGGTGGATGTGATCTCACAAAAGGCCCTTCTCTGGGCTAAGCAACTCTGGCATGTAACATAAGTAATAGCAGGTGCGTGTAGCTAAATGGCCATCATGGAAAGGGGGGCTGTTTGGGGAACAGTCATGTGTTAGTGAGGTGATGTCCATTTTTAGATATATTCTGCTTAGAGTCATACAGTGGTGGTGAAGAGAATTACAATGATTAACTACCAAAATCAATGGAACAAACTTATTTTTCAGCCTATTCCTTCAAATGTAAATTGTTTAACCAAATTTTTTTGGTTCCCCAAAAAAAGGGGCGTTATTTCGGAGGAGTTGTTACTTCTGGGGTTGTAGTGTCAAGAGTTGACAGAAGCTGTCACTAATGCATTGACGCAATGCATTTCACTCAAAAATTCAATTTAGCAAAATCAATTTTAGTTATGTGAAGCAGAATGGAAGGATCTGTACTGCTTTAAATATTAAAAAATATAAAATTATTCATTTCTTTTTAAATTTTTTCACTTTTTTCTCAAAATGTTGTAAAACTGTTACCGCAAATTTTTTTGGATTAGGAGTTTTCCTTTTTTTATTCTTTTTATATTTTGATTATTAATTTTTCAATGCACGTTTGTCATGTTTATTAGTTTAAAATTGAATTGCCTTTATTTCATTTTTGTTGGCCACAATTTGTAACGTTGCACGCGGCTCGTTATTGCCGTTTGCAGCCCTGCAGTTAGGCGCCATATTTGTAACAATGCCTACGTCGTGGACGTCATCAAAATGCTTATTGTGCAAAAAATTATCAAAAATATTTTTGTTTAAACCTAGTCCCTAAATTTTTTCAAAACTGTCATTATCAGATTGCTTATTCTAGAAAAAATTGTGTAAATTTTTTTTATTAGTTTGTAAGTGCTGTCCACGTGTGAGCTGTACAGGTGTGGGACCTGGACACCAGAAAACAAAGGAATGTTATTCTTCAATGTTTGCCACTCTTCAAAGGATGTATGTTGGAAGGGCATCATCCCAGCCAAATTTCAACAGCCACAATCATTGCATTAAAATTTTGGGCACAGTCACTGATGTCAACCATCCCAACAGATCGAAGATGCAAGCAATGTCTGATAGAACGGCCTGATTTATGAGAGGACCATCTTGTGAATGAATCGGGTAGAAATGGTATCTATGCTGGGCTNGTCTGATAGAACGGCCTGATTTATGAGAGGACCATCTTGTGAATGAATCGGGTAGAAATGGTATCTATGCTGGGCTTCCAACTGAGTCCTAAGACCTTCTGTACGCTGCTTGAGTCAGCATCAAATGACATGGAAGCAGGCTGCTGCAAAGTGTCAGGTGGTAGCCATGCCAAGAGAGCTGGATGGTTGTCAATAAACTAGCGAAGTCAAAAACCGCCCACCTGGAGAAGCTCTATCAGTTCTGGCTGGCAATTGCATCTTCCAGAGTGTCTTGACCTGACACCACATCATCAATATACACATCTAAATGCAACACAGCACTGACAGTAGCAAATTGTTGCTGTTCATCATCTGCTAAGTGGTGAATGGTGCAGATGGAGAAATATGGTGCCAAGGATACACCATAAGTCACAGTGTTAAGCTGGAACTCACTCACCATATGTGTTGATGAAAACTGCACAGGATTCACTGAAAGTCACAATGTTCTGGCTTCACCCAAATTTGCCTGTTCATCTGTTGAACATCACCATTATACACAATGAAATGGCATCAAAATCACACGTCATATATGTCAGTTTGAAGCTTTGGCCCTGTAAGAAGGGTGTCACTTAGGCTAACACCACAGCTGGTCTTAACAGATGCGTTGGAGACCACACACATTTTAGTGGTTGTACTCTGTGGCTTCAGAACAGGGTGAAGTAGGATATAATATCCATTCCAGTCCTTGCCAGGTTGTTGACCAAAAGATAGGTAATTCTGTATGACGCCACAGTACTGGTCATGGAGCTCATGGTTTTGTTGGAAGTGATGCTCTAGGTCTGCAAATAATTCAGGGCACATGGATGAGATTTGCCCAGCGCACATACAGCATCATGAAAAGGCAGAGATACAATGTAGCATCCAGACAAGTCTTGTGCACAGGTCTTCTCATACAACAGGTCACGTGCTACATTAGGAGATTTATGCAACTTGNGCATCCAGACAAGTCTTGTGCACAGGTCTTCTCATACAACAGGTCACGTGCTACATTAGGAGATTTATGCAACTTACAGGGAATCTATTTCAACACCCAGAACTGCCTCATTACAGTGTCCAAGAATGAGGATGCATAAAACCTAACTTAATAAGTTACTTCAAAAAGCAGTGCTTGAATCCTTTCCCTCAGTACCCACCCCAGTAAAGTCTCAACAGCAACTGGAGTTCCATGCTCTCCTTCACGCTTTCTACCAAGCAGCAACAAGGAAAACAGATCTATTCCAATTAATATGTCAGTGGGGTCAGGAATATTGTAGGAACGATTGGTCTTGGTCAAAGGCAGATCAACTCCACTTAGTTGTAGGCAAAAACACATTTGGTAGATCACTGGTGAAATATGCAGCCAGTTGGAGATTTGGTGTCGACTGCTCAACTGGGAAGGGGTTG
>NQII01001249.1:467351-498091 GCA_002778355.1 Clitarchus hookeri
GGGGGGGGCAACAAAGTCCTTGGCCACATTCACCTTAGTAAAAGAAAGTCCCTGGATTGGTAGCAAAACATGCTCACAATCTAAACCTAGCTGTCATCGACACTGTTCAATCATTGAGATGAGAGAGAGAGAGAGAGAGAGAGGAGGTCTTGAGAGATTTTTGGTTGTAAAACTAGCCTTGCTGACTGAGTCCAAGAGTGCTGACACAGTCTGATAATTTCCACTTGAGTCTTGGATGTTTACCAAAGCAGTTGTCAGTAACACAGTTGCCTGGAACCAACCATGAAGAGTCGTTGGCGGTTGTTCATCAGGTAGGACTTCAATGCTGCATCCTCATTTATAAGCTTAAGAGATTCATATTGAGAAGATTCTGTTAGCTTTGGAGCAATATCGGAATGTAGTAAAGTGTAGTAGTGAGATGCAATTGCATGACAAGTAGTCTTCAATGTACAAATTGCAGCGCGATGGCCAGCACAAAGACAGCTTATGCATATCCTATTGTGTATTTAACTATATAATTTTTGTTTTTTAACTAATTTGATGCCAAACACCATACACTAGAACAATTCATGGCCCTTCTTGCACACAAATCACATAGGTGACTTTGCAACAGTGCTCCTGTCAAACATTGAAGAGGGGTTTGGCTTCACCATAGTACCTGTACCATGTGACTTAACATATTGCCACTGTGTCAGCTTAGGCGTATCAGGTTCAATGTACGAGCACCTGCTATAACTCTCTAATAATCTGGTGAAGTCTTCAAGACTAGGAACTTTATCACACGTAAGCTGTATTTCCCATTGCTTCCGCAAGGCAGCTTTGAGCTTTCTTTCAAGAATGTGGACCAGCAAGGGGTCTCACTGCTTTACCGGCAACTGTGATGCTCCCAAGCACCAATGTTCTCTGCAGTGTTAGACAAAAACACTCATTCTGATGTGGGGTAGTTCAAGTGGATGTCAAGTGATGTCAGAAGTGTATCAGTGTAATGACTCATTGACAGGTGTTGGTTGTTGCAACGCTGTCTAATATATTTCATACTATCTGGAAGTGTGCCTCTGTCAGTGTGTGGGACTGATCAGCAATGCAGGTTCACGCTCGAGCACAGATTTGAGGTAGTACAGACGTTTGACTCTCGTGAGTTGCTTGTTTTCCACTAACAATGCTGTGAACTAGTTGGATAAGTTAACCAACTCGTGCAATTTGCCGGAAAAGGTTGGCAGCTTTATTGGAGGTAGCACCACCCTGCTCGAATTACTGTTATACACTGACATATCCACTTGTTTATGGGGGTGACTTGGCAATCCTATCTTGTGCTGGCATAACCGAGAAATACACATAGTGAAAATCTTTGTCGTTAATTGTTATCAACTCAAACTAAAGATGGTCATCTTAGTCTGTTTTCACGTTGTAGAGATCTTTGCATGTTGCCACAAACAGACTAACCTTCTCGGGATGTGTCTCAGCTTCCTGTGATAGCTGAAATGCATACTACAGACTGTTTTCAGCCGTCACTAACCTCAACTGATGAGTAGTAATTTTATCCATTGTGATTTACTTTGTGTTCATGACACTACCGCACAAACGACAACGTACTAGGGATGCATGTGCACTTACATAACAAAGAATGCAGCAACAATGTTAAAACACCAGGTAAAATAAATGAAAAAAGAAAACAAGTTCACTGTAGGGTTGGTGTGTGCCAAAAAATAATGCATGAGGGTGACATTGTGTCCACTAGTGTACACAAAAAAACAACTGTCAAAACCAAGGACTAGCAAAAAAGTAGTTATAGCTGTGACCACAAAATCACGCCACCAACAGGATAGTGGGAATTAAAATGTCAAACGCTGTGGAGGCGGCATACAGTCAGTCAAACAGATGCCAAGGTAGAGAAGCAATTGAATGGAATGGTGGGGTAGAATAGGATCACTCAGCCTGCAGTACCTGCCACATTTTCCTCATGTGAAAATCCAGGATAAAATCATGGTCACCGTAGTGGGAGACAAGATGATTGTTGCACTGCCACATATTACGTTGTATGGGTTGTACATTGGGTACCAATTATTCCATTATTGACAACAGATTCTTGATCCTCTCCTTTAGAAAGACATATGTCTACATCTCGTGTTAGTTTTGCCTCATGTTTCAAAAAAATAAATATGTATGTATGTGTGTGTGTGTATATAAAATGTCTTTCAGTTACACAAAATAAAATTCATAAATGGTGACTTCATCCACTAGGTGTGGCTGTAGTCTATCAGTGTTATGTAAACTGTCAATTTGCTCATGACTTTGTATAGTAACTTATGATCTAATTGTTGCAGATGGAGCATGGGTTTCATCAACAAATAAATAATCCAGCTTTGTTGCCATTGTACTCTGGTGATAAACTGTGTGTAAAGAATGAGACCGTAACTGAAAATAGAAAAGAAATGAAAGATGGGAGAACCATAGAAGAGATTCTGAATGTTGGTGATAATTCAGAATATGCCAGAGGTATGTATGTATTTTAAATATGTTGGGATCACAATCTTATTTGATGTTCCTAATTCCTCTTTATATGCCAGGCTGTTGCATTGATTTAAAACTTCATGAATTGCTTATGAAGATTTTAATTTTGTAATTTTAAGTTGGTTCGGTCAAAATCATCTAGCAAAATATGTGCACTTATTTGTGTACTTATACTAATGTGTGCAGTGAATTATATAAAAAAAATACTTCTGTTATGTATTTAAAGTGCATTATTAATTATTGACACTTGAAATTAAATTTATAATATATGTTTTGTTTTGTCATTTAACTTTTCCATAGTGTCACTTGGCCAGAACATACCGTATTTCATTGCATAATCGTCGCCATCACATAATCGCCGCACCTAATTTTTCAGTCAGGAAAACAGGTAAGAAAAAATTCATTGTATAATTGCCGCATGGCAATGTGTTGTTTACATTTCCGTGCGCATCTTACATGGAAGTGGACGGAAACGTCAACCTTGCGTGACCTTGGTAACTGGTCGCCTTGGCAACGGGCTGTCCAATCAGTGCATGCCGTGAACAGTGTTTCCACCCGTACACTCAGTAGCAGTTTGTTCGGAAGCTTAGTAATATTTTTATCGGGTTTGAAGTTTAAAGCAGTGGTGGCTCGTTTATCGTGATAGTTTGTTTATCGGGCGGACGTTTGCTGTTTACGTTTATCGGGAGTCCGGTTGTCGTTTCATTTCAAACGTCGTCGTTTTCAGTTTTTTGTTAAGCGTCAGCATTATTTAGCTTTTTTCAGAATGCGTCAACAAGTTTTGTTGTATGAGAACTTTGTTTATGTTGACGGCGCAGTCTTAGTTATGATAACGAGTGGAGAGCGTCCGTGGCCAGGCCCTTATCTCAGGAGAGGGGGGTGATAGGCAGCACAAAAGATGCGTGTGTCTGTCGCCCTTGAGATCAGTCACTTCAGGTCAAGCAGTCACTTCAGGTCGAGCAGTGCTTCAGGTCAGTCTCCACTCAAGAATGCTCACCTAGGCCGCGTCGGGCGGGACGATAACCCCCACATCTGCAATTAAACTTTGTTATTTTATTTCTCCACAGGTGTGACAGGTAGCCACATTTCATATTTCCTGCGTTGCAAGTTTATACCAAGGATTAATTTGTAAACGACTGTGGCGCTGTTTCTGCACTTGTATGGTTATATGTGAACGTTCGTACTCTGCATATTATGAACTTCGACTGTGAACTGTGTCACAAAATGTTAAATAAACATATATAACAAATACTCTGGAACTTGAACTTATTTCTTAATTAATCGGCGTCCATTTTACTGAGTCTCGTGTTCCACCTTTGAGCTAGCAGTGGCAACGTAACATCGGCTGTAACTGCACGCCGAACGTTGCAACGTGCAGCACATGTTAGTGAGGCGTCTTTGTTAAATCAGCCGGGGAAGTTGTTCGTGGGTAATCTTGTGTTTGCACAGTGGGTAAATCAGTAACTACATGGCAGTATTTAAGTTAAAAGTGATTTGGTTTGCATAACACTGAAATTGAGCGGCTGAAACAAATGTTTCTGGAAGTGAGAAGATATTGCGTGACTGGCAGAAAATGAAAGAGAAACTATGCAGCACAAATCAAGCTAGGCTTGCCTTTTGTGGTCCGAAAAACAGTAAATTTCCTATAATTATTGGAGAAGTTCGGTCGTACACAAAAAAATTGCGAAACAATGGTTGTAGTGTCGTACGAATGTTACTAACAATCTCTGCATGCAAAGATTACTACAGTCGTTATGTGCCCTAAGACTGTTTGTTTACATTTTTTTAAGTGGTAAGATGTCCATCATGTGTATATTGGGTGGACGAATGTAAATACCTATTTGTAAATACGAACAGAAAACTGCTGACGGTTGGATTTGGTAAAGTTTCGTTTCAGACTTGTTTGTAATGCTTTTAAAAAAAATATATTTAATAAAATATTAAAAAAATAAATAACGTGTAGTTGTTAGTGAAAAAATTTTTGCCATTGGATTTTTCTTTGAACAATCGTCGCACAAAATTTGGCATAAAATATGTGATGATTATGCAATGAAATACGGTACATGACTATTATACGCTGTTCATGGTAAAGTGAGTACTTTTGAATTCAATCTTTGGAAAAAATCACATGTCAATAACTGCATACAATTTAACGTAAACAATGACCGCTGTACTGGCAGTAAAGTTAGCAGCCAATCCTATAAGTAGTTCCTTGCTTTCATGCCTTGTTAGTTGCAGAATTTTGTCACCTGTAAATTATTACCTTTGTTACATGCAATTAATATTAAGAATGAAAAATTGATGTTGCTGAATCACATTTGTGTTTCCAACTAATTTGCATCACCACATGGCTGACATTGTTTATGTGGCCTGGCCATTTGTTTTTTTTTTTTTTTTTTTTTTCATGTCTGTGCCCTTATGCATACAAAACATTGTTTCACAACCAACGTAATTTTAAGTGGCTGTTCGTAACTACTAAAATAAACACCATATCCGCATGGGACACTGATAGAGGGCAGTACATGCAATGATAAACAGTGCTGTGCTGTGGACAGAGTAGGAATCGCGTACTAGGCATAACACTGCGGAGCCCAATACAAATGTAGTCGACTCAGAGTAGTCTGTTGTTTCAAGCATCTGCCCTTGTGTAGTAAGTATTGTAGGCCTGAAGGATGCTGAATGGTGTTTCTGAAGAATTTCTCAATGTGTAGAATGTGAAGTGTCTGCTGTGCATCATTGGTGGTGCCGGTGGTCAAACGATGGTGCACATACTCGTCAACCTGGTTCCTGACAGCAGCGGCATACGGATTCCCGCCTGGACCGCCGCATCAGACGAGCAGCCATTGCCGATTGCACTGCGACCGCCACACAGATTAGGACCACTGTTGCACACAGGGTGCAACAGGACCATCACCAACTGTTTGCTGGACTACGATCAAGGGTGCCGCTTGTCAGGTTTCCCCTCACACCTCATCACCGTATAGCCCACCTTGGATGGTGTTGCGAACGACGCAACTGGAGGAATGAATGGCGCGGATTTGGGTTTAGTGATGAGAGCAGATTCTGCCTCAGCATCAGTGACGGTCGTTTGTGATTGCGGCGTCAACCAGGAGAGCAGCAACAACCAGTGTGTATACGGCAGCGACATACAGGACCAACTCCTGGCATTATGGTGTGTTACCCAACACGCTCTCAGAGGTTTTCGTCAACTCCCCTGGCCAGCACAATCCCCCGACCTGTCCCCCATTGAACATATGTGGGACTTGATAGGATGGTGTTTCGTGCAGTCTGCAATACCGGCAACAAACCTCCACCAATTGCAACAACAGGTGGAATTAGCGTGGAACACTATTCCCCAAGATGACATCCGACACCTTTATTATCATCTCTACACACGACTGCAGGACTGCATGGTCAATAAAGGCGGTTACACAAGATACTGACATTGTTGTTCAAGACACTCTGTAGCCTCTGTCCGTAAGTGTACAACCCTGTGATCATTATTATATACAGTGTAAAACTTATATAATTATTCAATAAAACCTTCATTCATGTGGGACCATTGTGTCCTGGTGTTCATTTTCCATTTTCTACTGGTGTATTAAAATATTTAAATTATAATTTACGTGTTGCCACTTATTTATTGCAAATTTTCTTTTCAGTATGTATTTATTTTGATGTTTTATGTAAGCAAGTATCTTGCAAGATATTTCCTATTTGGATAATCACAGTCTTCTCCTTGGATGCTCTTCCCTCCATTCAAAACTGCCAATATCCCCTAGTTAGAATACATAGTAGTTGTAAATTAAAACTAATTTTACCCATTCATTCACATTTTAACAGCTAAAAGCCTCTGCTTTATGGAAAAAGTACAAAAAATTACAAAAACTGCTATTTTTCTGAAAAAAAAAAAGTTATAGATATATCTTTTTCACACCGCGATGGTTCTACCATGTCTTTTCTAGTGTCTGGGAACTCCCTCATGCCTCCTAGGCTGGAGAGAACTTTTATTGGTCGTCCAAAGCAAACTTTGGGTAAAAATTAAAAAAAAAAATCATAAAAACATAACAAATCCATATTCTGACTGCAAAAGCCAATCAGAACCATTATACCATTAATTTTCTTNTCACATTTTAACAGCTAAAAGCCTCTGCTTTATGGAAAAAGTACAAAAAATTACAAAAACTGCTATTTTTCTGAAAAAAAAAAAGTTATAGATATATCTTTTTCACACCGCGATGGTTCTACCATGTCTTTTCTAGTGTCTGGGAACTCCCTCATGCCTCCTAGGCTGGAGAGAACTTTTATTGGTCGTCCAAAGCAAACTTTGGGTAAAAATAAAAAATANGTAAAAATTAAAAAAAAAAATCATAAAAACATAACAAATCCATATTCTGACTGCAAAAGCCAATCAGAACCATTATACCATTAATTTTCTTTCATTTTAGGGCAAAAGGTACCAGTCACACATTTGGAGAACCGAGTCACAAAAATCGTGTTGATCGGTGGAATCTGTGAAGAAATTATACCAGAGGTTTCACCTTGCACATTCACAAATTCAGTTAGTTTTGTAACATCATCATTTCCCTTGTCAAGTGGGTTAAATTATATAACCATTGCAGGGAACGGTTGTATGTCACCACAGCTGGACGTGTCAAAAGACAAAGAAACATAAGCAGCCTGATCTAAGTCTCATTTAAGTTGATTTGACCATGGAGCAAACACATGTGTAATTATGGCTTCACATTTTGTCCTGCCGCGTGTAAACTACTTGTCACAAAATATTTTCATCAAAGCATAGGTGCAGTCCATTGACCGAAAACCCTAGTTGTGATCACTGTGTGATATGCAAAGGTGCCATCTTGTACTGCCTATTTGTAGTTCTCCTTCTGGGGTTTAAATTTCTTGAAAAAATCTTTCACTGAATACGATATTGCTGCTGAAATAGCATTCTTATATTTATCTGTTTTCTCGTGGTCAGCTATTGACGTTCGACCACCACTCCCGATATAAAAAAAACTACTACAAATTGAGCAAAGCACTTTGCTCTCATTTCCGTAAACTGGACACAAATAAGAAAATGCATCTTTCAACGAATCACTAAATATACACTTCATTTTTTCGTACTGCTACCACTTGCCATAGCAACTTACAAGACTTGAACAATATGAATTGAATTGCCAAATGCCAACTGATAAATTAACAAAACTTAAGTTGATATAAAAATGTATTATTTCAACAGACCTAACACATTATATGGTTAATGATTATGAAATTGACAAGAAACATTTTACTGAAAGTTAAACATTTTTCTTCGTATCATTTTCAGAATACCAATTCTAATTTTTAAAATAATATTCTTTACACATCGGTTTCATTACAATCGGATATCTGTACCTGTTCCAAACTTAACCTTCATTCTGAGGAAAATACACGCTATCTAACTTTAACTCTTTCTGTGCAGAAATATAATTTTTGTGTTTTAGCTGGAGTGCTTAATTTTTGATGATTTGAATTAATTTAGTGGTTTTACACCCAAGTGTGTTAAAAAAAACACAGCCGCATAAATGTAGGAGTGCAACTATTGTGCTAAAAAAATATAAATGCCAAAAAAGTGAAAAATTTAATAAGGGAACAATGCTTTACAATTTGGGGCTGTCCCCAGAAATCAGGTATGTCTGGTCAGCCTAGGTGTGCATTATGATTAAAGCAGGAAATTTTCCTAATGGTCGGTCAATAAAAAATATTGCAATTAATAATTATAATTAATTTAATTTAATTTTTTTAATATTTTCTTTATTTATTGAAACGGCTGTTTTTGAGCATGTACTGCAATTTTTGTACAAAATTTACTTTTGGTTGTATAACAGGAAGCACTCTGTCTTTATTTGTCATTTGGGGAAGGGAGTGAGAAACAGAAGAATGAGTGTGTGTTTTGAAATTAATATTTACCAGATTTACAATATCTAACAGTAAAATACTGTAATATTCTACACTTCTCTTTTGACAAATAAGAAAAAAAAGGGGAGATGATACAGTTTGCAAGTGTAGTTAAATTAATATACTGTAGTTACCAAATGCTATTTACTCTGCAGTTATTTCATGAAAAGTATCAATGTTTTGAGGTCCTCAAATCATTAATACTTTGCTTTTAAAAAAAAATTGTCATGTTTCTTAAAGTTTACACACTCTTGTAAGTTTCCAAACGAAATTGAAATTCTTTTTTTTTAAATAATAATCTTTTTTTATATGGCAAAGGTAAGGCCATATAGCTTTGTCTACCACTTAACCACAGATTATTTTCTTAAAATAATAAATAATAATTAAAATTAAGAAATTAAATTTTTGCTACCTCAATGCAAAAACAGTAAAAATCAATTAATATTGTCAACCTAACAGAGCAGTCAATATCAAATATGTATAAATGCACTGACAAAAGAACAGCTTTATAATTGCAACTTTAAAATACAATTTAAGAAGAAAAAAAAACAATGCTATAAGGAGGTTACATAGAAAAATACATGTATTCATCTTTTGTACCCATCCATAAACACACACTTGCCCACCAACACACACACACACACATACTTAACTATGCATCACGTTTGATGACTGGGCAAGAAAAAAAGAATTAAATTTATTTGGTACCTTTTATATTTGCTGATGACATAAATTTCAGTAGAATCTTTCTGAAAATTGTAAATTATGGGCATTGTTTTACATTTATGGGAAGTTTGTTCCAGAACCGAACATGTTGAATACAAAAGAACCGGGAGTAAAAATTAGACGTATGATGTGGAATAGCAAGGAGGAGGGAATTATGGTACCTAGTATTGACGCTATGGCGGGAATGCAACAGAACAACACTGGAGTACAGGTACAATAGCCGATGTTGCCTCATAATTTTAAACTTGTAGCCATGACAATTTGCAAGTGCGGTAAATTTCAGAAGGAAAATTTTTACTGGAAACTTACCACTATCCATCCTTACTTGAAGCAGCCAAGAGTTCTGTGCCAGCTTTAGTCATTGTCACCCAGCTATAAGGAAAAAGCCCATTGCAAGATAACCAAGATGAGCGTACACACTTGTTGCTTGATGCTACCAGCCACTGTCCACTTCTCAGAACACAACTCCCACAGATAACTCAGTATAATCATCACTGTCACATACCTTTTTACTGCCCAGACTGCTGATGGTCAACTCTTGGCATACAACGGNTTGCTTGATGCTACCAGCCACTGTCCACTTCTCAGAACACAACTCCCACAGATAACTCAGTATAATCATCACTGTCTCATACCTTTTTACTGCCCAGACTGCTGATGGTCAACTCTTGGCATACAACGGTTTTTTCATGAGGGCTGCTTTTAAAATTTTTCTCAGTGGCTTGCTGCAAATTACTCTGACTGTGCTTTGCTGCTGACTTGTCAGGGATTCTTTGCAACCACCAATACTTTCCTCTTCACTCCAAATGATATGCCTCAGCACAAGTGCTTAAGTGAACCACAGCAGCAAGAACTGCCACTAAGGCAAATTAATTAGTAAAATGTGCATGTTTATTATCTATGTAAGTTTAACAGACATTAAAAAAAAAAGTACAAGTTATATAAAATGTATTGTAAATGTATTTTAAATGCAGCTGTAAAGGTTTCATGTTTAATCCTTTTCACTCCAGCAGCCTAAACATACTGCATACTGAAATAGATGTAGCTCTCCTTAGAGCAACACAATGTAATCCTAGGAACTAGAAAAGAAAGCCTAGCTCGACAAAGGATTGGAACCGAAAATTATAAATATGAACACATGGCTCACCTTAGGAGTGTAAAGGGTTAACTTTAAGTGGCACTACAGCTCCAAAACACAAAGTGTATAGAAATATTTGAAAAACTTAATCTTGCTGCATTCTCCCAGTTGCAGAAAGTGTGCAACCAAAGACACTTTGAGTGCTCTTTATCCATTTTGGGCCCAAGTCACACAGGGCCACCACGTCAGCCCATAGGTATAAATGGAGCCTTTCACACAGGAAATTGATGGGGGCTCTGGTCATGTCGCCAGAATGTGGTAGCAGGCAGGCACAATCACGTAAGCCCACCGGTGTGGTGACACTGCCACATCGTCCTGTTGTTTTATGTAAAACTATTTACACGAGATGCGACCAGGAGTATGACCAGTTGTTACAGCTCAGTGTTCTGTGAAGTGTGTAACGAGTGGTCAAAATGAGTGCATATCCGGGAAATTCCAACTTCTGCTCTGAAAGATATATAAATGAAGTTCATTCAAGATCTGTCATGATTTTGCGAAGGTCACTTTACAAAGTATTGAATAAATACACCTTCTGCTGATCTTTTTTTTTTTAGCATTAGGAGTACCCACAATCTCAGTTTGTTTATGGTGTTTGCATGAACAGGAAAAAAAACAGCACAACTACTTCTTAACTCCAGTTTTAGTACTGTTTCATTGTTGGTGGCTAGTCTGGTGTCTGCAATAAATTACAATGCACCACCATTGTCACACCACGGATTTTGTTGGTGTCGCCACCATGGTGGCCCAAAGTGAAAGAGACGTTAATGTGTTAGTGTATGGTTTGAATAATTGCACAGATATTTTCAAACATAAGTTATGTGATAATCATTAAAATCTGGAAAATAATGTTTCTCATTCATGCATAGGTACTGTAATTGTCAGCAACTTGTCAGCATGAGTACAGAACACCTGTAGACACATGTTTTTGTTATCTCCAAATCTGTCCTAAAAAATTAATATCCATAGCAAAATATTTTCTGTTCTCATTTAAAATTGATATTGCATAATGGTTACTCAAGCCATAATTTCTCATTTAAATTTCACCAGCAACATTCTGAATGAAGGTTTTTCCTAAAAAATGTAATTATGAAAAGTGTTGGTAAAGTAAATTTTTATACACATACTGTATAATTTTACTAGCAGTGTCTGTAAAACACTGTTTATGGTGACTGTAATTGTTGTGACAATTGTTGTGAAACAATGTTTTGTGTTATGGGTTATTTGGTTTTACATTTGTGACTTGATCCATATTTATAGTAATGTGTGATGGTAGTTAATCTCTCAAGAAAATCAAGAGTTGTTGCTGAGTAACCTTCAGTTTAAAAATTTGATGTCCTTTCTGGTTGTGGCTCTCTGCTCATGCCCCAGAATCGGTGATATTGCCTGTTAATTATTGTACTGTCTATTTTATAGATGGGTTGAACAGTCAATAAAGAGATGGTAAATTTGTCTTGTATTGCCTACATACCCATCTATAACAACCGGGTACGCTTGATTGTAAATGCTTAATTTTGTGAAATTGCTAAATTCCTAGGGCCGCAGTTCACAATCATTACTCACTTCTCAGTGATGTACCGTGCAGCACACCGTATTGTTGCGACAAACATGTGACATAACACCGGCCGTAATTGCAGCACCTCTCGCTTCTCGGAGATGCCTGAACATCAGTTCGCCGTCTCTCTTACACAAGGTCTCTCTATCAAACCGACGAAAAACTTCAGACTCCCCCTTTGACAAGGGAATATCGTCTCTTCCTCTGCAGGGTGGGGCGATGCTCCCCTCTAAGTTATTTAATTCGGTGCCTGGGGAATGTTACATGGGTCTGTCAATACTCAATACATCTTTATCGTAGTTCAGTTTCATTTACATTAAACATGTTCCAGATAGCATTAAAATGCTTTTTACACATATATTTCCTTAGTTCTGATTTTGTAAAACAAAATATTCCCCCCACGGCATATGGCCTAGAGCAAGAGGAGGGGCGGAGGGGCAAGTCTCTCTTGTTGTCTAGACCACACATGCATTGAAAATGGTCAGCCGCTCTATTCATCTTTACCATTTGTTCTATACAGGATAGAATCTTATGATGAATACAAATACAATTTGAAAAATAATGCTACATTCTGACACATAGCGAGATGATGATAAAATTGATATTGGACAACAAGCTCTTAAAATGAACATTATCAATTAAGATGCATGTCATAAATTGAACATACTTAATATGATGTAGAGTCATCACAAATAACAAAACTTCTCTTCAGATTCACTCATAAATGTTGCCATTTAATCTTACAAAAATGATACACATACAACAGATAGCCAAAATTATGTAACTCCTGATAGTAAGTTGGTTGTAATGCATTGTATAAATTCATCATAAGTGGTGTTCAAGCTTGTTTTTAGATTATAAATGTTTAGTTTGTACTTAGGATTGAGCTATAGGTTATGTGCTACTGGTAGTATGCAGTTGTATGTTCATTAGCAAATTAGTTACACCTCTAAAATACATTTTGTTTCACCAGATTCAATTCATAATTTTTTATTTTATTGCAGGTCATAACATTTCCTCTTAACACAGCACACTTAATATTACAGGTGCACTGCACATTGTCAGATTTCAATTGTCGTAAGGAATTCATTATTACTGTATTGTCTTATTCCATGTACTCCATGAATCTGTAACTTATTACTGTTTCACTACAATAGGTATTTATTTAAAGCCTTAAATTAGTGCTGTAGCGATTCCACTTTTCTTTGATCTTGATCTCGATGCTGATACCAATCTCAATTCTCGATTCCAAAAATCGCGATTCTTTTAGTTAATTACAGAACTATACAGAACTAGATACTGTATAGGAGGGTGTGAAATTTAATTATTTAAACTAGACCTATATTAATTTATTTGAAAATATTTATATTTCCATACCTTACGTGCCATGATAAATTTTCACTAACACATGAAATTATTAAAAAGTTTGCAAGAATAGCAGAGTGAAATCACATTATGTTTTACAACAAAATATATCTTTTTGTCACACCCAACTGATAGACACAATAACTGTAGATTAATAATACTATAACAGGCTGGTGTTTAACATAATTAAAACATAGTTGGGCGAGATTGGAGATTTTGAGCCAGAAAAATTTTGGGCGGGGCTGAATAAATTTTTCCACTAGAAAAGGACGAGATTGGGAATGCATCATTACTCATTAGTAAATAAAAAAATGTCCATTATTGCCTCTACGTATAAAGGTGTTTTGCAGACACTTTTTTTAAGACAGTTAACTTAAACTGCTCATTTTTTTAAATAATTGCATTGAAATATATTTCTTGTTATAATCAAACATGTTTTGTTTTTTTTTCAAATGGCATGGATTTGCTGAAGTACTATCAGTGCTGCTGCGGAATTAAATCAGTGGCTCAAGTAGTCTAGTAAACAACTGTGGCAGACGCTAGACAGTCGTTCCAAAGCCGTAAGATGTCGAGAAACTAGTTTTGTTTTACGATAACGCTATTTTTTTTATTCATTTCTCTGAAACATTATAACGGTACAAATATAATTTCTTCTCGTTCCTTACCAAGTCATAACGCAAACAGTGAAGCATGCGCACGTAATTTACGATGTTGTGAACGAAGAAACGTCATATCAAAGCCACAAGAATGCACAAAAAGTGCAAAAGTAAACATTCCATGAGTGGAGTAAAAAGTAAGTTTCTGTCACGTGCAAATTAATAAAGTGCTATGATCTTTATGTAAGTCTTTTACCGTGGTAACGTTGAAATCATATGCTATGTGGTAGGTTTTTTAAACTTTCTTTTTTATTCGAGTGAGAAAAGTATAGGTTATGCAAAAAAGGGGGCCGTGTTCGAATTGGCACTTTTAGTCTACTAAAAGGTCATGTGACCTGAATTAGTCTACAAAATGATGACGTACTTGGTATTTTAGTATATAGTTTTTTAGTTGTGTGTGGGAATGTAATTTTGCCATTGAGAAAAATTCGGGCGGGAAATTTAAATTTTCCACAGGAATTCGGGGAAAATTGGGAAAGATATTTTAGGTTAGATAAAGACGTTTATGGGTTGCTAGACCTAGTGAATAACATTCCATCATGTCTTATTTCATTAAAACAAAAAAATAAACGTAGAATAATGACTGTATGTACTAAAAATTAGATTCAAGCTAGAAAATTCGTAGGGTTTTATATTTTTATACACTTAGTTGTTGCACTATGAATTAATCTTCTGGGATTGGAGCACTTCTTTAAAATACTTGCTTCAATTTTAATAGAAAAATCCCTAATAATATTTTTTAAATAATAAAAAAAATTAACTTTAAATTTGTTAAAAAACATTGCCTTGATGTTTTCAGTTCGCTGCTATTTTTTTTATAATTTCACGACGTCTACTAAGGAACTTTGATATTTTTCGTTCCATTTTGCTATTAAAATGTGTGTACATTGACACAAATTTACTCAAATTAACTTTCAGTGGGAATTTTAACATCCGTGAACACACACGCTTCGAATCATGTAGTGCAACTGCAATCACAGCCAAGTTGCATTGGGCAGGTTATGAATGCAACATACCGAATCTGTATGCTAACAAAGCTAATTCTTCTATCGATATAGAAATTAAAATTGGCTAAATAAATTAATTACACATTTTCTCATTACGTTTGGAGTTTTTCAACGTCTCGGCGACGAGTGAGCACAACACGCAATTAAAAACAACACATGCCGAACAAAAAACAATGACAATTTGCTGGCGTGTTACAAATTGTTTTAACCAAACCCATATTAAAAAACAGCATATTAGATCTCGGTAAAATATTTAAACATTTGGAGTCTAATTAAACTTTCATTGTGCAGTAGCTTATTTTTATGTGAATGTTTAGGTTATGTATATCGAAACTCGCGTCCCACATCAACCAGCAATCAATATTTGCAACTTATAGATGTCGCTCTCTTGTAAGACAAATTCAGTGTTCATGGTATACTGTAATTTCTTAATAGTTCAAGTTTGCAATTAGTTTTAGTTAATTTTCGCAATGAATACGTAATATTAACGTTACATAATGTATGACATACAAAAATTTTTTTTTCTTATGTAATGATCTTTCAAATCAGAGAATAAGAGGAAGAATTGAAATTTTCTTGACAAGGTTTGATTAATTAAATCATAATCGCTCACGCAGAATCGATACAAAGCTTCTCACATGAAACCCGACTTGTATTTTAGTTGGAACAACCTACAAACGTGAACATAAATTTTTTCCCGAAAATTACCGAAAAAAATTATTTTCTGCCTGGCGAGAAAATCATTACGAATTCCCAAAGTTCGGGATCCCTCACACCCCTAGTTTTTAGTATGTAACGAAATTTGCTAAAATACAAAGCTACCATATTGCGACCCAACTGAAGCTATTGAATACTAATATTCTAAATGGTGAATTTGAACAGTTTTATTTTCAGATTATTTCCGCATCTCATATTTTCACGCACAAAATAATTTTCCAAGAGTGATTCAATTACTGGCATAAATCAAGTAATTTTAAACCATTTTTGAGAGGTGATGGTTTATGAATTTGTAGTAATTTGTTTTTATTGCTTTGATTCTTGGACTTCCAATTCTCGATTATATGATTCTTCAAGAATAGCGGGTATTGAGAAATCGTGGAATCGTGTTTGACATCCCTACCTTAAATTTATTTTACCAAACAGCAGCATAGATGCTTAAATGATTTTTTTGGCATTGAATATAGTTGCCCTTGCATAAGGGTTGTGCATGTATTTTCAGGCCTGAATATCAATTTTTCATCACAAAGTTTGCCTTCTCACAAAGGTGAAGCTATATGAATGTATCAGTAAATACCTATTTTCAACTTTTTGATAAAATAATAGGCATACAAAAACATGCAAATGTAAATGATTCTGTCCATGCACTGTGTTTCATCATGTAAGCAATAAATACACAGAATTTACACATTGCTGTACATACCTTGTGTCTTATCTATCACTTCATCTTTCTTGTGCGCTTTCTCGCTCTCTCTCTTTTCCCCTTCCAGCCAAACACTACTATAGATACAATCTGATAGAAGTGCTAGAAAAGCCTAATGTCGCACATTACAGTGTACTTTTCATGTNCCCCTTCTCAGTGTGTGAGTTGTAGAACAATGGCCGCACTGAAAAAGGTTCTTCCAGTGCATAGTGGAATCCACAAGCTGGAAAATGTGCGTATGTAATAATTTATATCATCTACAAACATGTTGAGTAAATACGTCCTTACAATAATGTTCTGTTCTTTGTTTCTGTCTAGAATTTCTCACTACCATCCCTTACATAATGGTACCTTCTACTTCCTCTTCCCTCCCCTTCAATGTCACGTTTTGCTGCTGTCCTGTTTAGGGTGGAATTCCATCTCTTTTAAGAGATGGAGGGGAGGAGAAAAATATTGATTGATGCCTGGCTAAAGGAGAAAGGTAATGAGTGGAAGAAAATCAGAGACAACCGAACAAAGTCATGCTCATTTTGTTTATTTATTAGCACTCCTTCCTCTGACTGAATGCTGGAGATTGATGCAATCATCCTTGAAACTTTTTTCTTCTAGCACAACTCTCAACAACTCCCCCCTCCATCTCTTTCCCCTTGCCAATTGTCGTATAATGAGACCCCTGAATGTGAGCGAGGTTCAATAAGGGCTCATTTATTATAGCGCCATTGATACACAAAAATAAAAATTGCCAAAATCATTGTGTTTAGGTCTGATTATGGAAAGGAATTACGGCGTAGTTAAGCCGCAAACCAATTTATCCGCCTTCCCAGAAAATTGAGAGTTGACTGTTGTTGGTATTCTAGTTCTAGGAAAATACTTTGAAATAAATGCAGTGTAAGCAAATGCAGTCACAGTGTTGGTTTAAGTGTGTGTTGTGTTGGTTCTGTCCAGAATTTGTATTAGTGTGAAGAAGAAGTGTAAATGCCTATGTTTATTTTGTGGCCTTAGTTCTGATTTTTTTTATTACTTGTCAAATGGTTTGATTGTCCAGCTCACAGCAGCTGTGATGTTTGCTTCTTGATCTGTTTCTCTTGTCTCCCTCAGCAATGCAAAGAAGTGAGGAATCACTCTACAATGTTAGAGGCATTGCAGTCGAAGGACAGCACTACATGACTCCCACATGTGTCCAGCGTAGTTGTAACGTGCTGCAACAGGCTTGGCACGGGTTTGACACTGCAGAGCTGAAGACAAGGTTGCAAGGAACACTGGAAGCACAAAATAAAAACAATAAAAAACTTTCAGATTCTACGGCAGACCCAGAAAGGTTTGTGGAAATGATGGATCAAAACGCAGAGAGTGGGGGTTGCTCTAGTAAGAAACAGTTCTCGTGTGGGATGTGTTTGGCTAAGTTTGATGAAAAATACATGTTAACCAACCATATTTGTACGCATGTTGGTGACAAATCTCCTTTATGTTCAGTGCATCCACCTAAGGTACCTTCTAGACAGGCCACACAGAGTGGTGAGAAACCTTTCTGTTGTCCTGTGTGTGCAGCTGAGTTTTTCAGCAAGTCTAATATGACGCGACATATGCGTTTGCATAATGGTGATAAAGGTCTGACATGTACAGTATGTTCTGCTAAATTCAAACAAAAAGATGCTCTCAGAAGTCACATGTTCACACACACTGGTGACAAAAATTTCTCATGTTCGCTGTGCAATGCTAAGTTTACTCAGAAGTGCGACATGACACGTCACATCTGTGTGTATAGTGGTGAGAGACCTTTTGTGTGTTCAATATGTTCAGCTAAGTTTGGCGATAAAGAGTCTCTAAGGAGTCATGTCTACACACACATCAGACAGAAGCGTTACTCTTGTACGTTGTGTACTGCTAAGTTTACTCAAAAGAGTGATCTTAATGATCATACCCGTACACACGGTAGGTTACCGTTTTCGTGTCTAGTGTGCACGAACAAGTTTTCTAAAAGGTGCGAATTAGAGAGGCACCTTTGTCCATTCATGCGTTCCTTGCCCAATAATCAGAGCTAAATTTGATATTGTTTGTATACTCCATTTTATGTAAGTACACTAAATTTTGACAGTTCTAGAAAAGTATAGCTGCCACAGTGTATCCTTCTGCCACAACTGTTCTGTCTATTAAGAAAACGAAATCAAATGCTATGATTAATGTAGGTTGCCATTCCGACTTATTCTATTTTTGATGTGGCCAAATTATACTGCAGGGGCTCTGTTTGTTTTATTGCGAGTAGATAGGGTTGGGAGAGAAGGCAAGACTAGTTGCGTCTTTTGTGAGACTGCATTGTTTTGCAGCTCTTCTTGCGAGACTGTATCCTTTTGAATTACATATTGTTTTAATGGACCAGTGGAAACTGTTGCTCGTATGGGAATAACGTTCAAATTATTGTAACCTGGAAAGTTTTAACCTGTTTTTAAGTTTGAAAGAAAATGTGATAAGTATGTTGAAGTATCTACTGACATGAATAATAAACATATTCCTTACGTAAATATTTTTGGTGAAGTTAACATTACACATGTGGTTTTTTCCATAAAATAAATGTGTTATTTTTACTAGTGCTGAGCTGATATAGATTTATACCGATACAATGAACGTATGAGTAATGAACTGAAAGACTTCTACTAGCACTAAAAGTATTTTGGAAAGCTGATGGAAATCTGTGTTCAGTGTCAAACTATGTACTATTTGATGCTTTAGGTAAACATACAAAACAATATGTAGATTAATTTCACATAACTTCTTAAAATCGGATAATAAAAGCAGCACTCAAAAAATACTTCAGTAATATATTTTTAATCTTAGGTCAGGGCAACTTGAGCAATTAATTTTTTTAACTTATCAAATAAAAAATATTAAATCTACTTGGCAGTGTACCACATTTCTCAACATAATTCAACTTTGTATATATTCGGAAAATTATCAACATGGAAATTTTTTTTATTCAGTACACCTCTATTTTACTTTGAGTAAAATTGAATTGAGCACTGCCAGTTGTCAGGTGTAATGATTGTCAAATTTCATATTGCTTTTAGAAGATTTTAAATACTGAAATGACACTGTGGAGCTGCAGTGTGACGACTGCAAAGTTGGTAATTCGGCAACACCCAATACAGGCTGTAGATGATTATCTCTTGCAGCTCCTGTCACAGCAGGCCACAGTAGGGCGGGAGCGGCATCTCACTCTCCCTCACACTTCCCTTTGATGATTATCTCACATTAGGGTAACTTCATACAAAAATAATTCGATAAAATATTCTGAAATCACCAGTAATGTACTCACATAAACGTGATGAAAAAGATCACAAGTACAATGGTGTTCACCGAGCTGGAGACGTTTTACTGAGCTAAGTATCCTAATGCTCTGTCTTAATTACTAAACATATTTTAAATCCAATTCACTAAAAGCCAAAAAAAATTGTACATTACTTAAAAAATATAATTTAAACCATGAATGCTGGAAGTATAATTTAAATTTAGAATTACAACTTTAAGCTCTGTGCACTATTTTCTTCCATCATCATCATCATCATCATCATCACCAACATAACATACATCATGCTACAACTTATCAGCTGATACACTACTTTGCAAACAGAAGCATTTGCCGTACAGAGTGTGTAGGTTGGTTATATTGTCTGTCAAAATTTAGTCTACATATATAAAATGATGTATAAGATATATTATCAATATGAGGAAAAAATACATTCTTATGTGTATGTTTGCTAAGTAGAAACATAAAAATAGGCTTACAATACAAAACTATTAATTAATCTCAAGGTGATTAAATGTTTTGTTTGTAGTGACGTACAGGAATGATGGCATGTTTTAAATGATAAACACTTTTGACGTTCAAGTTTACTAACTTTTGTGGTATCCGTATTTACAGAAGTATAACTAACACTCATTGTATCTTACTTATATGGATGCTTTGTTTTAATTTGTAGGTAGTTTTTTAGTTTATAAAAGATTAAAAAAACTTGTGTAACATTTAAATTCACAATACATAGTTTATAAATGTGTAGGGTTTCGAATCGTGTACATCTGCAATGTGTGCAATAAATCAGCTTGTGAAAGCTTTACTATCGTATCTTCTACATCTCGTAGATTAGTGATGTAAACAGATTCTTTCTTTATTTCCTTGTTTTTTTTGTAGCACTTGTTTTCAGTTTAAAGCAAGTAATCATTCTACGTGTAATGTGAAAAAGTGCCGTAAGGGCATTCAAGAACACAAGATTATTTTCTACATTTCTTGCATATTATTTTCTTTGTCGTGATATAAAAGAATGTTCTGGGAAAATTATGACAACTAAGGAAATCAACTTTTCAAAAATGAATAAATCAAGTTACAGGAGTTTAATATGTACATATATTTTCTTACAAATCTCAAAATTGAACAAGGTTAATATGTCAGGCTGTAGCTCAACATAATTGTTCATCTAATTATTATGTAGTGAAGATTATTTCTTGGGAATTTGTCGTGAGTTTAATCTGTATTTCAATCTTAAGTTTTCAGATATCATTTAAGTCGAAATAGCCGGAAGTTCAACCTTTACTGCAGCTGAATCAAGTTTCGGTTTTCAAAGAAATGCAACATCCCACTGCTGTGACTTCAATAAATACTCTAGCTGGAACCAAACTTTGTGTACAAATAACTTTCAGAAATTTGTAGGAATCTATATCTCATATTTTACGGCAGGAACACCTGCAGGTAACCCATCCACTGCACGAAAGTGACCATGCATCTCCTTTCCGTCCATATCATTCATATCCCTATAATTGACAACAATGGCTTCAGTAAAATAATTGAGAACTTGTTCATCTGCCAACGTAAAAAATATCCAGTTTAAATCCAAGTGAAAACCATCTCACAGGACACAATTGGTAACTTCCCCTAGTTGTGAGATATGAAAAGGTGATTAAATCTGTTTTATTATTATTTAGGCTAAATTTTTTTTTTCTTTTCTCAAAATGCCCAGGCGTTCACTCATTACAAAGTGTGTATAAAATGATACAAAAATATGTGAAAACTTAAAATTTTTATATATTTTACAATATGCAAAATACTGTCTTTATACAATATTACTGGGCTCAAGTATTACATACTAACAATAAAACACCCGTATAATAAAACAAACAATAAAAAAATTTCTTTTCTCCCCAAGTGTTTTCTATACCTGCCTCCATCATTCTCTCTCGGCCAGCAGTTGCCACCCCCTTAAGTAGTCTACTATCTTCCAGAGTTGGTTGTCCAGGGCGTTTTGAAACCTCCCAGAAGGATAGCTTCATTTCTTAAAATTCTAATTTCGGTGATGTAGCAGGCAGCATCGCGGTGTCTCCAGGCAACCACCACCAGCTGGTCAATTTGCATAGTGCTCACAGCGAGGATGCACGCTCACGCCCGACGTCCCAGTACAGCAGATGTCCAACGAGGAATCATCGGGTATGTTTCGTCGCACATCTGCTAACACCCTGGTAGGATGCGGAAACCAGCAACTTTGTTGACGAGGAGAATTGTGCTGTGTTTCAGGCACAGAGTCACATCCTCCCCTCCTCAAAGCACACCCAGCAGCCCCAACATAGGTCAGAAGACAGCAACTTTGGGTGGCCAATCCGTTATCCTTATTTCTTCGGAGGCTAGGACTCACTCCAGACGTAGATATTCTTTTCTTCATACATAGAAAAATGTTCCTCAAACACACCAGACCACTCACATGAGAGTCCCAAACTACTGTCGTAAGAGAACTGGCCAATGCTTAACTTAGGGCACTATAACTTGTCGTTTTACAAACAATTCATAAAATGGAACCATTATAAATACTCTCATTTTACAATTTATATATACAAGCTCAAAAAATTATTATTTTTTTCTCAAATTATATCATTTTTTTATACACATTCTAAAACAATCGATAAAATTACGGGATAGCTAAAAATATCTACATAATAGAGAACTGGGGCGGGGCACAATTAATATATTTTGCAGTAAAATCTTTTAACGTGTCTTATGTGCACTTTAAATTCCTTGTGTTGGAATTGCATTTGTGCAACAAGAAGCATAATGTGTCAAATAACGCAATATCTTAAATCTTCCACTGTGGCACTAACTTTGAGCTAAAATAATCCACCTTTGAACTCAAGTAATGCTAATGAACCATAACCAAATCACCACTATGTCATTTCAAATCTTTACGTTTCATATTAAGTTTTCTTCCATTTTTTTATGGTGTATAATTAAGTTACGTGAAACTTCTTCCCAAATTTCTGACTAATCTTTGTTTGCTACATTTTCCACACAAAGGGGGTGCAATGCCCAAACATTGAGTTGTGGATGTAATAACTTGCTACCAAAGAAAACTTTTGCAGGCGTGTGTTTATGAGCACTGTGCATTGCGTTATTAAAATAAAGGACGAGATTATACAAAACCATGTCCCATTCTCTTTGTGTCCCCAACTGGAAGCAACCTTGTTGTTATGGTTGACTCTTTTAACCAAGTTTGCTTGCGGATAATACGTGAGGTTTTACCATTTTCACTCCCCAAGTGAACATTAAATCCTGGAACTCCTGTGACAAAAAATATGTCTCGTTATCCGTGACAACAAAAACATGTGACCCAAAATTACAAAATAGACGTACAATTACTTTGCAGATCTCAATTGCTTTGATAGTCCGTAACGGAAAAAGGAATCAAAACTTCCTAAAACTGTCTACAACAACTAAAACTTAAATGCAACCAGACTTTCTGCATGGCAAAGGACCCATTACATCTAAGTATACTCGCTCCCTTACAAAATTAGGGATAGAACCAGGGTATTTCCCTTTTTATTTTGATTTTTAGGTTTACCTTGTTGGCACCCACCACATTCTTTTACACATTTTTCAATTCCTTTTCTTATACCAGGCCAGGTTAAAAATCTCCATTACACTGGAAATAGTTTTCTCTCTGCCAACATGACCTCCATTAAGTGACTCATGATAATATTTGAAAACTATGGGTCTGAAATTTACATGCACTAAAACATGAAATTTACTCTTTTTTGTTAATTCGCCGACAAAACCTTTGTAAACGGCGTAACCTTATGTTCCTGAATTAGACATGATTTGCTGGCATTCTACGTCTTTTTGCTGATGTTCCTTTATGTCAGCAAAAACATCTGGAAAATTATTCAATACTTCTTTATTTTCAAACTCATCCGATGATATTTGCTGTATTACATTTATTTCATTGGAATCTCGTGGAACAACCTCATCCAATTGAAATTCATCACTACAAAACATGTGCAAAATGGCATCTGCTACAGCATTTTCCTTTCCTATTATATTATGAACTACAAACTTGAAATGAGCCAATCTCACTAACCAGCGTGCTAAATGACAAATAGGTTTATTAGATTTCAGAAGGTAACTTAAAGCTTGGTTGTCAGTAAACAACTCAAATGTCATGCGGTCTAAGTAGTCATGTGAAATGTTCCATTTCCCAAATACAAGCTTAGCATTGTTTTTCATATATTGTATATTTTCTTCCTGTGACTTTTTATAGTTTACTGGCATACGCGACAAGAGCAAACGCTCCATCTTTTTTCTGGCCAAGCACAGCTCCTAGCACAACTGAACTTGCATCACAACGCAAATTGAAATTTTGCTGAAAATTTTGTAATTGCAAAGCAAGCGCCTGTGTCAACTTGCCTTTTAGAATTTGTAACTTTCTGTTGTTCGGATCCCCACAAAAACTCAGTATTTTTGCTTTTAAAAAAAATGTAAAGGTTTTCTGATAAGGGAAAAAATTTGGTTTGAAGTTACCATAAAATGCAACCATATCCAAAAAACATTGGATACCTCTCACATTTTTTTGCAAAAGGAAATTTACAATAGCTTTAATTTTTTTACTGGTTCGTGTGTAGCTGATCATCAGCTAAACAAATCCTAAGAACCTTACATGCTGTTCAGCCCAACTTATGGAGATTAATCGTCAGTCTTACTTCCCGCAAAGTCTCTATTACCAGACGAATGTGCTCAAGGTGCGTCTCTATTGTGTTACTATGTATACACACATTGTCTATATACGTGAACACAAAATTGTGCACATAGTTACCTAACACCTGAAATAATACTCTTGAAATTCCTGTGGACCGCAGTTTACCCTTATCTATAAACGTGTCCATTGATATAGGCCCCATGGGATACAAAATGCTAAAGGTTTTTTAGAATTCGGATGAAGTTCACAATGCAAGAATGTAGATTTCAGGTCCAAAATACTGAAAAGCTTATCCTTGGACAAATATTGAAACACCATCTCGAACAGTGATACTGGGTACAGATCGATATAAATCCTATCATTCTCTAGCCTATAATCATTAATGAAACTGTATTTCTCTGGTTGTTTCTTAGGAATGAGAAACGAGGGGCTCGCATAAGCACTCTACGAATCCCCAATAATACCTTCCTCGTTCAATTGAGCAATTATTTGCTTAAAAATAGAAACTTTGGATGGTGGCACACAATGTGGAACTGAAAACACAGATTCATGATTCTCCAACTTTAAAACAATGGAACTTTTAGTGTAATAACCCAACTTTGTCATTATAACGTCAGCAAATTCAGTCTTTAATTTCATAATTTCTGTCCAACTGCTCTGCTATCTGAACCATTTGAACCTGTTGACTATACAACTGCTTATTTACCAATTGTACAGGAGAGACTGGAGAAAAACTAAAACTTATACACTTATTCTTTACGTCCATGCAACACTGAGTTTTTACAAGATAATAGGTACCTATAATAACAGAATATGACAAGTCCTTAAATAATTAAAACTGCATTTTCCATGAAAAAATTTTCAATTTTGACATTTATGGTTGCTACAGCCTGGGATTTCACTAATCCACCATTAGCAAGAGTAAATATGGCAGTCTGGCCTTGCAATACTTTAATATACTGTGTACCATATAAGAAGGCTACATTCTTGACAGTTGACGATTGCTGCACCTTTTCGTTTATGGATCCATTCGCCATCAACTGGCGTGTCAAGTATAGGCTTTGATGCGGCGAGTCAGCGCGTCCAGGAGGTGCTGCTACGTGTGTCAATTGGTGAACTGCTTGGGTGGCGCTGAATTCGTAAACGGAGCTTGGTGGACGTGTGTAGGGTCGTTCGTAAACACTGTACACAAAATATATGTTACTTTAAAAATTATACAGAGCTTGCGGGAAAATAAAACTATTTGTATATGCACGTAAATAGGTTAATTTAAACAACAAAACTATAATGTGTTTCTGGGTGTAGTTTGGGATATGGATAACAGATAGTGTGGAAGGGCGTGTTGTAACAGATGGCGCGCCTGCACCTGAAAAGATGGCAGCACATAGTTGGAGAGTCGGGAAACGTGAAAAAAGGATTTGAAATTGCGTTTCACTTATATACGGATAGTTTTATTGTGCATCTCATTTTGAACACCTATACATTACTATTTTATCACGAAGTTTCGTTTCTAGAACTAAAAACTGTNTTATTGTGCATCTCATTTTGAACACCTATACATTACTATTTTATCACGAAGTTTCGTTTCTAGAACTAAAAACTGTTGTTTTATGACCACGTAAAATAAAATGTATTAATTAATCTACAAACTCTTTCTTATCCGTGTATTTTCTGCTTGTCTGATGTGCGTCGGCAGTGCACTCAGAATAGCCAACGTAATATTAATTTCTGTTCGTTCGTGCATCAGCTGATACAGGATTTTGTAAATGGCACGTTGTTTGTTTTGAATACATTAAGTTGCCACTCACTCACTGTCAGAATGTGGCTTTCTTATATGAATTTAACTATAACCCCAACTAAATTATCAGGCATTGACTGGTTACATATTTCATGACTCATCAAAGATGTAGAAGCACCTGAATATATTAATGCATTCACAGTAGAAACCCATATTTTCAAAAGAAGAAACACTAAACCTGGTCTGTTTTTTCTAGACACAAAATAATTAATACTACCAACACCTGCTGCTTTTTTCCTAAACGGGCAGGAAAACTGCAAGTGACCTTCATTCCCATAAACTTAACAAACAGCAGGACAACATTTAACTGTATCATTTGATTCACCTGGTGACATATCCTTGTCCACCTGCGTACAGACATCCTGTTTATTTTTCTTCTCGTTTGACTGTTTGTCAGAATGGTGACCTTTATGCCCATCTTGTGTGCAACTCATGACTTTGCTCTTACTTGGCACATCATTGAAGAAACACTTTTCACTAACATCATTTGTACGAAAACAGTGTTTATAATACCGCTTTGTTTTGGTAACCACGTCATGCCTCTGGTGGCTATCTCCTATACTGACTCTAACAAAAGCTTTTTAATTTTGCAGCTTTGTGGCAAAGGAAAAATATATCTGGTTTCCAGGCAAAAGATTGAAAAATATAACTTTGGTCAAGTATGACTCATCACATGGGCTACTTAACATTTCTACTAATGGAATTATTTCTTGCTCAATAGCTTTCATTGTGTGCATGGAACTTTGATATCTATCAAGTGTCTCTAAATGCAGACACGTAGTAGCTACAGGAGATCCAACCATTTGTAATAAATTACAACAAAGTAATTTACTAGCAATAGCCTGACTCAAAACTGGCTGTAGACTCGTGGGAACTTTAAGCAACACAGCAGCATTGATAACTGGTGGTGCGCACATCTTGAACGATGTTGAACAACTCTACCTAAAAGTCTATGATCTCTATTAGACTACCCGACTTTACGTTAGGAATTTTACTCTCAATTCCAGGAGGACTAGAATTGAGTGCTTTAAATAATTGACCAAATTCACCACAACTTTCTTCTGATTCGGCTGTGCTCTCTTTCATCACCACGCCACTTAATATTCCCCGTAATACGCCAGTGATGTTGCTCTCTGTGAACTTCACATTTGCATCAGCCAAAATGCTTTGTAAGGTTTCTTTGGACAAGTGATAGATCCAACTTGTATGCACAGCACCTGCAGAAGTCGTCATAAATTGGTACACAATTACGCACAAAAATAAAAATCTCCACTTTCCCTTGTTTTTCACTTCTCACAAAAATATTTACCAATTTCACGTTTGTCAAACTGGCCTAAATGATATCGATAGCAGAGTGGTGCAGGGTTCTACCTGCCATGCGGCGGGAGCACCCGCAGGTAACCCTTCCACCGTATGAAAGTGACCATGTATCTCCTTTCCGTCCATACCATTCATATCCCTATGAATAATTACAATCTTAATCAAATTATGGCTTCAGCAAAATAATCGAGAACTTGTTCATCTTCCAACGTAATAAATAACCCGGTTAAAACAAAGTTAAAACTAACCAAGTGAAAACTATCCCCTAGGAAACAATTGCAAACTTCCCCCATTTGTGAGGAATGAAATGAAGGTGATTTAATTTGTTTTACTCTAATTTGGTCTAAATATTTTCTTTTCTCAAAATGCCCAGACTTTTCCATTACAAAGTGTAGATGAAACAATACAGAAATATATGAAAACTTTAAATCTTTTACAATATCCAAAATACTATCTTTTTACAATATTACTCGGTTCAAGCATTACATATTACAATCAAATGCCCCTATAATAAAACAAACAACAAAACATATATTTTTCTCCCTAAGTGTTTGCTATGCCTGCTCCCATCGTTCTCTCTCGACCAGCAGTTGGAACCCCCCTTAAGTAGACTGCTTGCTTCCAGAGTTGGTCGTGCAGGGCGTTTAGGAACCTCCCAGAAGGATGGCTTCTTGCTAGCCAAAAATTCAAGTTTCAGTGACATAGCAGGTTGCATCGCAGTGTCTCCAGGCAACTGCCGCCCTTGTGACAGAAGGGGAAGCCTCCCACCGTCGCTAACTGGTCAATTGACATTGCTCGTGGCGAGGATGGAGGCTCACGCCCGACGTCCCACTACAGCAGAGGTCCAACAGGGCATCATCAGGTATGTTTGGGCATCATCAGGTATGTTTCATCACACGTGTGCCAACACCCTTTTAGGATGCAAAAAAACAGCAACTTCATTGATAAGGAGAATTATGTGGTGTTTCAGTCACACCATTATAATTTACTCTAAAAAAACATGGAAAATGTTAAGTTATCAATGTCACAAAACTATAAAATATTCTCAAAATTACAACAAAAAAAAATTTCTCTTAAACAGCCTAAGCAAACACATACTGTGTTCTCGGAAATTCACCACCAATGGACAACAGTGTACACCGATTCAGAAAATTTCCAAACAACAGGTTGTTTATATATTTTTTTTTGTTAAGAATGCAACTGAATAAATTCATTCATGCAAAATAACTTGATAACATGAAAACCAGATTAAACATTGTGCTAACATATATTACAATTAGTGTCCTCTTTCTTTTTAAAATACAAATCAAGTCTTGAAAATTTTCTGCAGTGTTGGTGCACAGTTCAAGGCTAAAAAAATTTTTTTTACAATTCAACTTTGCTATTTGCCTTTATTTTATTTTACTGCTCACAAGTACTTTATTTTATATATGTATTTGCGAGGTTGTGTTCGAAAATTTATCAATTGATGCTCTGGTGCCTGTGCACTAGATCCACCAACATTTCAGGTCGGTTGAACCAGTGGATACGTATTAACTGAACTCAATCAAAGAATTAATTTCCAAACATCCTGTTTAGAGTTGTTCCGATACCAATGCTCTTCCCTCTTGTTTGTTGTTCCAGCTCGCCAGTATTGTGCGGAAATATGAGAAATAAGAAAAATTAAAAAGGAAGAGATTTTTCCCAATTTATCTGCAGTATAAACACAGCACAAGACAGTAATTATTAAATTAATGTCTTTGTTAGAAAAATAGCAAGCAAAATTAAATCATCACCGGTTTTCGATACACATTACTTAAGATATCGCAAATTTTTGTTAAAAAATATAAGCTGATTAACATGGTCAGGAAGTAAGAGACTACGGTGATGTGTAACAATGAGTCCTCCTTGTAAAAACACTTGTTCAGAAAAGACTGAACCAGCTGGAACTGAGAGCCAGAACTTGCTCAGTCTCTTTATATTCTTGTGTAGTGAAGTGTTCTGGAAACCAGCTGGGGATGTATCGTAGCTGACAGGAGACGTGCTTAAGTAATCATCCTATTCACATTCGATACTTTTTTCACAAACTGCAAATATTTTGTTTTTAGTTTTCTGGCTTAGCAGTCTTTTTGGTTACCTAGTAAAAAATGGAAATTCAAAATTAAGTCAGATACACCTAAAATTTTTATTTAAAAAAATTTTATTAGCCTACTTGAAATATTAAACGTTACTAACCTGCAAGAGAGTGAGTTGGTGAGTTTCAGTTACATATTCACATTCATCAGCATCAACATCCAAACAGCTCTGGTTATTCTTGGAATCAGCAGTAGGCACAGTGAGAGAAATTTCTTCAGAAATGTGTTTTCTGCACTTTATCAGAATGCTTGCCTCATCATCAAAGAAACTGGTTTTGTACCTAGGATCCAGTACTGTTGCNTTATCAGAATGCTTGCCTCATCATCAAAGAAACTGGTTTTGTACCTAGGATCCAGTACTGTTGCCAAAATATTAGACTTTGAGTCAACAAGTTGAAACCTTCTAACTAGCTCTGAATACAGGTCATTCAACAAACCTATTACATTCTGTTTTTCTAGTTTTTCTTGCAAGTTGATTAAAACTGCTTTCAGACTATGAATCAAAGGCCAAACATTAGCTAGAGAAATGTTTCACTTGCTTATCTCTTTAGTGAATTGAGCAAAATATTATAGAATTGTGAGGACATTGTCAGCTAGGACCCATTCTGATGCTTGCAAATTGGTGACTTGCTGGAAATGATATGCAACAACTGAAACAATAAAAAATAAGCTGAGAAACCGGTAGGGCTTATTACTGTAAACATTTATTTCCAAAGCATTTTAGAAAATTAGAAATGCAGTTTGAATGAAATAATAATACAGGCCTATATTGCTCTGTTTCATATTTTTTTGTAAATTAAGTAATTAATTTAAATAAAATGTGTGGTTATTTAGTGTGGATGATATATGAATAAAAAGTAACCCTTACAAACCAGTGAAAAACACTGCAGAACTAATGTGTTAAATACACTTGACACCTGTCAAAGCTGAGGTTTGGACGTAGGTGTTGTAATCTGTTCTGTGGTGTGAGGCGCCAACATTTAATACTAGTCCTCAGTGATCGGGCGTAGGAATGCTTCGACACTGTAGTTTAATGGTCCAATTCACTAATGAATGAATACAGGGTAATTCATATTTCACAAATCGAGGTTTTATTGTTGCATGAACATGTGAATTGATACATGAGCCCTTGAGACAACTCCCTCCCTTTTCTACGTATGCTCCGTACAATTCGCGTCGTAAAAGGGGGG
>NQII01001249.1:501592-537261 GCA_002778355.1 Clitarchus hookeri
CCTTGCTGACTTCCCACTTATTAGCAAAGGCAATTTTTCTAAACCTTTTATATTTTCCCCAACTAAAAGTGTTAGTTGTTCCTTGCTGTGCTTCCTGCCACTGCAAAGTTTGCCTTTAATCCATTGTTTTGCCTGGAGTACACTTATAAAATAAGCCTGCCTCATTGACATTAAAATTGTGTATGTCACGTCTGTGTATGATCATTAGTAACAAATGTTTTCCACGTGTTTACAGTATCCATCTGGCCAACCAGTACTGGCCTTAAATCATCTTTTCCTAACCTTGATGTGAATATCTCAGGTTTTTTAAGTACATTGACAGCATATTCTGCGGAATTCAAAAGTTCTTTACTATGTCCAGTTTTTTTTTATTATTATTATTATTATTATTGATATCCCACTTTCAGAATAACAGCCACCTTTCCAGCAATTGTCAGTGTTTTTGTACTGAACACATTTTGGTTTTCACAATGGCATTGTGAAGACCACAACACAGCGCACTCCACTATTGTGCAAATAACATAAAGGTGTTCCTATAAAACTAGTCCTGTGTCGTAAAATTGAAAACTTGCTGCCCCGGACAATTATAAAAAATAATACTGAGAATGTGTGCTTTCTCCATGAATGTAGCCTGAAGCGAAAATGACAGTTGGCCGGTAGACATGGCTTATAGCAAAGCAGGCATTGCAACTACGCGTGCAGTTTCACATTACAGTAAATTGATGCTCGCGTAGCCAACCACGACTTTGTTTGGGGTGATGCTCCCGGATTTTTGCACATGCCAAACGATGCTGCTGGCCAGCAGGGTTCCTCGGGGATCTCCTGTTTCTTCTTCCCTTGCATTTTGGTGCTACTCCATACTTGGTCTCACTTCAGCCTCATCAACTTTCAAGACCTTGTTAAGAGCTGCACCACTCCACTGCTCATTACATACCATCTTTATCACAAAATGCAAGTGCCCACACATAAAGTATGTTCATTGTGCTAAGGGCCAAGTAGAATACAATTTTGCGTATGAAGTACTGCAGTTTGGTTTTGATGATCTGCACATTGTTTGTCTTTTAATTATCCAAATAATAGTTTGACTTACATGTGAATTTTTTAGTTTTTTTTTGGTATAGAATGTTGAAGGGACCAAGAGAAAAATGCAAATTAAACACAAATTAAAATTATTTATTTTTGATCTGTTCTGGTGCTACGTACTGTATTTTAATTAAAACCAAAACTACTGTGAGAGTAACTAAAATAAGGTCAGAATTTAAGGCTCATCAATGGCTGTATAATATTAGCATGTCACTCTCCCACCACTGGTGATCTGGGTTCAATCCTTTGTGAATCGATCTGGTTCAATTTTTTTCAAATGTAGAAATGTCACAGATGTTGCAGATTGCCACTGGATACTTATTTAGGTGCTTGCATTTCTCCCGCCACTGCTTTTTGTCATCTCTTCACTCGCACATCATCTCACCGCATCCTCTCTTGTGGGTTGTTTGACAAAGATGCGTGTGTCCCAAGCTGGTTTCACTCATCCATGTTGACCATGGTTTAAAGATTAAAGCAAATGTTTTAACATTGAATTTAAAAAACTTCATGTATAAAGAAGAATATTTCAGATGGCAGAGTGGAGAATAGTACATTAGAACCTGACTGTTGCAGCCTGATTTACTGCAACCACATCTCTTACAACTTGTTTTTAAGAAACCATTAAAAATTTGGTTTAAAAAACTTGAACAATTGAGGGAAATCTGCTGAGAAGAAAACGTTTGTTGCACTTTCTTTGGTTGTTCCACATTGCATTTCGCTTAGTGAGCACTGTACTGTAAGCAGCACATATCTAAAAATAGTACCACCCATAGATTAACATATCCAAATTCCACCAAAATTCACGTATTGTTTTCCACTATTTCCTCAGGATTTTTCCTGGAAAAGCAATAAAAAATTGATAAGTCGAAAGCGTTGCATTTTACGACCAAAATAGTGCAGACAAAAATAAAAGAACACAACATTTCCCATATGATATCCAAAATCCACCAAATATTTTTTACTATTTTCCCAGGATTTTTCCCGGAAAAACAATTTTTAAAATTTATAAGTCGAAAACGGTGTGTTTTACAACCAAAAGAGCGCTGGCAAAAGTTAAACTAAAGAACATAACTTTTTCATTATGATATCCAATATCTGCCATAATCCACCTGATATTTGTTATTATTTTCCCAGGGTTTGTCAAGGAAAAACTATTAAAAAAAGCTAACAATTCAAAAACTGTACGAACACAAAATTTCTTGTATAATTTCCAAAATCCACCAAACTTTTCTTACTATTTCCCCAGGATTTTTCCTGGGAAAACAATAAAAAAAATTGATTTTGAAAACTGTGCATTTTAAGACCAAAATAGCTCAGACAAAAATTAAATAACGCATTTCCAATGTGATATCCAAAATCCACAATAATCCACCTAATATTTCTTATTGCCTTCCCGGGACTTTTCCCGGAAAAACTATAGAGCTAAAGAAGTTAAGTCGTAAACTGTGCGTTTTGCCCCAAAAGTGTATAGGCAATAATTAAAGAACACAAAATTTCCTATGTGATATCCAAAATCTTCATAATATTTTGTACTATTTTCCCGGGGTTTGTTCTGGAAAAAGGTCATTTGAAGTGTTTAACGTATCCTCGAAAACTCATTAATGTATGAAACGGACTAAGTCTTTGCACAAAGTTGCACAATGGGCTATTTTCTGGTTCTGTTAGTATAATATTTATGGCTTTACACCACAATGATTGGTCAAAAGTTAGTACAGGCATAGTTTTCATATTTTAATCTCGATCTGCGATTAAATGAAGTGCTGAGTACAAGTCTTGTCTCCATGGTTCCTGTCTATGATGGGGAGAAATGTAACACTTAATTTTCCCAGAAGTGAACGATTTGCATCATTCCTGACCAATTTGCCCTTTGAGACCTCAACAACCATCCCATCTTCCACAGTAAATTGAGATTTCTGGTTGGATACTCAGCTTAACAGCTTTGAGTTTGTTGCTATTTTTGTATAAAGAAGGTGAATATTCCTAAGCTGTTGAATTTCTTTTGGAGTTGTTTGTTTTCTTGCGACCAGTAAGCATGTCTGCAGTTCTGGAGTGGTCACAGCACTCATTGCCAAGCCGTGTAGCATATTATGACCATCCAGAGTCAGTATATTGTGGTCTACATTATCAGCTACAAACTGGGTAAAGTTTCCAGGAACAATTCTATTTGAGTCATTGCTGTTAGCCGCTGCAACATTTCTTTCAAAATTCATAACTTCTTGATACGAGCAGCAGAATCCCAGATCATGCAGAATATCAATTAATCACTTGGATGCAAAATTATGATGAAGTTAAAACTCCAAGACTTAAATTAAATGGTAAGAGACAAACTCTTGGGCGAATCTTTTGCACGATTGCTTGACCAATACTAACTAATTTTAAGTCATCTCATTGGCAAGCATTTCAGGGAAAGACATAAGGAATGGTGGCAGAGCATCTAAGCACATACTTGCAGACTAATTCAGAAAATGTTGGGTGAAATCCTAGATCGTGAGTTACAGGCTTACATTCGCTTCTAATTATCCTTGCAGCTGTTTCTATGATCCCACATATTTCATCATAATGATTCGTACTGCCTCTGTTCTGGAACTTAACCAAAATATATTTCACATTTTCATGGAGGCTAAGAACATTTGTAGTCCCGTGCTTTTTTGATAACAACACCGTACCATGAAAATGCTCGAGAGATTCTTATCATAAACTTTTCTGAATAGGCTTCTAAGTTTTCTTGTAAATTTATCATGACCTGTAATTCATCAATATTGTTTTAGTATCTAGAAACCTTTCAAATTCTTCCATAGCAATAAAAAAAGGCAAGCTTCAGCAATCAGAATGTACATACAGTCCTTTAGATACACTAAGCTCAACTCCCCTATCACGCGACGCAGATTTTATCCTAATTAAACCCTTTTTTTTTTTTTGTAAACTTAGCAATTTCTTTAGATGTACAGTAATACCCCGACTTACGCTACCCAGTTTTACGCGGTTTTTCTTTTTGAGCGCCGCGCACCTCGGCTCTCCCACCCCGCCCAGTCAGTGTTCGGTTTACAACAGGTTCGAACGTGTTTTGCGTGGAATTATTTTACGTACGCAGTGAGTTTTATTGTTAACTCTAATTATGTCATCCAAAAGAACAAAAAATGAGTCATTTGAATCAAACAAGAAAAGAAAATCACTATCTTTGGAGTGTAAACTGAATATTATCAAAGACTTTGAAGCAAAAATTAAAATTTGTGAATTGGCAAAGAAATTTGACCTACCGGAATCAACAGTCCGAACGATTATAAAAGGTAGAGAAAAAGTTGTGGAAGCTGTGAAAGATTCTCAACCGTTGAATTCAATCATCATTCGTAAACTTCATGGTATTATTGCTCAGATGGAAACATTGTTAAAATTATGGTGTGATAATCAAGTACGAGTGAAAAATTGTCCTGTTGATCAAAACACGATGTGTAAGAGAAGAAGCTGGGGAGGCGGCCAAAGATGAAATGTTTGAAGCTAGTAACGGCTGGTTCTGCCGATTCAAAAGTCGTTGTAATTGGCATAGCATCGCAGAGAGTGGAGAGGCGGCAAGCGCTGATAAAGAAGCTGCATCTTTCTATCCAGAAAAACTCAAGACAATCATAGAAGAAGGTGGCTACACTAGCCAAACCATATTCAACGTAGATGAAACCAGTCTTTTTTGGAAGAAAATGCCTAAAAGAACTTTTATTGCTCGTGAAGAGAGAATCTTTCCAGGTTTTAAAGCCGCCAAAGATTGATTGACAGTAATGGTTGGTGCGAATGCAGCTGGTGATTGTAAATTGAAACCTCTCTTAGTTTATCGCTCAGAAAATCCAAGAGGCTTAAAAAATAAATCTAAAGCTGGTTTGCCCGTCATTTGGAAGTCTAATGCGAAAGCTTGGGTGACAGGTTCTCTTTTTGAAGACTAGTTTGGCCATCATTTTATTCCTGAAGTCAAACATTATTGCCAATTAAAAGAAATCCCATTTGAAGTGATGCTAATAATTGACAATGCACCAGGTCACCCTCCTGCTACTCTAATTAATTTCGACCAACGGGTGAAAGTTGTATTTTTTGCCACCAAACANTCGACCCACAGGTGAAAGTTGTATTTTGCCACCAAACACCACCAGCTTGCTTCAACCGATGGACCAGGGAGTCATTAAAACATTTAAAGCTTACTACAAAAGACAATTGTTTGCGCATCTACATGAAGCTATGCGACAAGACGAGCTTTCTGTCAAAGACTTTTGGAAGCAATTCAATGTTTTAGATGCTGTTAGAATTGTTGGACAATCTTGGAATGAGATTTCACCAAAAACTTTGAATGGCGCCTGGAAAAAACTGTGTCCATTCTTTTTCACCACCGAAACCCAAGGAGAATCAGCGCCAGATCTTTGGAACAAATCAATAGTGTAATTGAAGAAGTGGTCGATATTGCCAAACAATTAAATTTAGAGGTGGATGGTGCTGATGTTTAAGAATTGATGGATTCACACAATCAAGAGCTGACAATTGACGAGCTTATAGAAATGCGTGAGCATGAGCAAGACATTGAACAAACTGATTCGTTAGACCAAGTTGAATCGGAAAATCAAATGACGATTGCAAACTTAACAGAAGGCCTCAGTTCAATTGAAAAGGGGTTACAAATTTTAGAAATAATAGACTCCAACGAAGAGTGCATTTCTACTACAAAACGGGGAATAAAAAAGTTATTGGCATGCTACAAGGAAATTTTGCATGAAAAGAAGAAAAATTTAACTCGTCAGGCGACAATGTTAGAATATATGAAGCCTTCTACGTCAAAATAACTTCGATTTACGTTTTTTTATTTATATCAATGTAAATTGTTTTACTATCTAACATTTTATTAAACATTTTTCTTCTAAATTATTGTTTTCTTTAGACTCTGGTCCCAATTAAACATAATTTATATGTATTTATATGCAAAATTGAACCCCAACTTACGTGAATTCGACTTACACGGTTATCGCTCGGTCCCACCTATCGCGTAAGTCCGGGGTATTACTGTAATATGTTCGTCACAAAATATACGCTTATCATTTTTCACTTTTTAAATACAGGTCCTTAATTAAACTGTAAGCACAGCATTTCATGAATGTCGTGGCATACTCTCAACTGTTTACGAAGAATGATTATGATTACGCAATGAACTCTATAAACTGTCAATCTCCATAATCCTTCGCGAAAGTTAAATAAACGTGATATATGTAACGCATATATTAAGCTTGTTGCAATCCATTATAAAGAAATGTCCTACATAAGACAGGACAAGAGTATAGAGCATTACTGCAACACGCCAGCACAAAACCACAGCTAATATTGTCAACAATGTTACAGTACTTATCTAAGATCTATCACTTTGCTGCACATCCTATGGCTGCGAGTCTGTTGTCTGTATGAGGGTGTTCTGCTTTATTTCTGCGGAGGAAAATCAATGAACCATGTTAATATGAAAGTGTGTTAGCAATGACACTCATTAAACTCAAAACAATGCTTGAGGAAACACTTTACAGATAGACAGGCAGTCCTACACCCATGCTTCACATTACTATATTTAGAGATATAGTTTATTGTGTTTAGGGGTCAGGGGACTATCACCCCCACCATCCCCTTCCTGGAGTCGCCCTTAGCAGAGCGGGATGTACAAAAGCGGAATACAATTAAAGGGTATTGGGGACGAGATCTGGTCAACTTGTTATTTCTTCTGAAATAACCAAAATTCCAAAAGTCCACTACCAGCTTTAGTAGTTATACCTTGAAGACCAAAATAGTAGAAAAAAGAAAGAAGAATATAATTTTCTTCAACACTAAATAATTTACGACATCATGAAGAATCTTCTCTATCAACATCAACATTTACCGTCAAAATGTTATGATAAAACCTGGTATTACCTTAGGCACTTTGAGGTTATCTCACCCAACTGGAAACTTAAAAAATCCATAACTATTAAACTATTGGACCGATTTACAAAATTCAAACACCATTATCTTACAAATCCCCCTCCCCCACAGCTTATGTTTCTGCACCAGCATGGTAAAGGTTAAGCCAAAGAAATTATGTAATATCTATTTTTAGAATCTTACATTTACTGATTTCAAGGCATTTATAGATAACTTTTGGTGTTATAATAATTAATTTGTGATTTAAGTAAAATATTTGTTATGTACGTATTCTGCCATGGATTTGTAACATAGTGGTGTTTGAATTTTGTAAATTGGTCCAATAGTTCAACATACAAGTTCTAGTAAATAAGTGTCTCAACATGTCTCTTCCCAGTAGATACCTTTTATACTGGTATTGTCCAGTTTAGTTGCAGTTTTTACTATCACATTTTAAATAAACATTTTAAGTCGCTGAGTTGCCAGCTACTTTTTCACTCTCCTTCACAGCCATTCATTTTATCTTTTCCTCCACATCCCTTCCTCTACATCCCTTCCATTCTTTCACACCCTCGGCAAGAAACTAGGCAGTCCCAACTTGTTTATGGCTGGCTTTGACAAAACGGAGGCACTACGATAATTTGTTTGAAATAAGCACACCATTTTCAGGTAGTTTAATTACAAAATATGTAATTGGAATTAAGTTTACATGGAGTGTGTGGCAAAAGGCGCAGTATAATTGTTGGTCATGTAAAAACTTATGTTTCGAACTGCGCCAAATTGAACTCCGAGGAACAACTTTATTGTCTTGCTATAAAATCTATCTTTAAAATAATTTTTTAACAAACATAAAATTCATTAATTTGCAATATTAGTTGATATTAATAGATATTTGTTGGTGAAATCTAAACATTGTGTTTGAAGCGTGAAATTGAAATTATAATATTTTTTATTTACCTATTGAAGGAAACTCATCTTGAAAGCAGATTTTAAGGGTGCAGCCTAATACTCTACTGGCCAAGCGAAGGTATAGGGTTTTATATGTTAAATTATTTTAGGCATGACTGCCTGCTTTTACAATATAATTTTCAAACAAAAAATGCTTTGTGTCATTTGAAGAAAAGAACTATGCTACAAGAGAATATGTAGGAGTAAATTCAGACCTGCCAACTTTTACGGTTCTGCCATAATTTTTACGGGTAAATGCAGTTCTAACATTTTTACAGGAGTGGCACAAATTTTACGTTTCTGCTGGCCTGAAGTTTTAGTTTGTCACACTGGCCCTCTTACCGTATGTATTGTATTTGTACCGTATTGTAACACAACAGTGCCATATGTTTCTCACTACATGTAATGCCATAGTTTTGTCGTGAATGTTTAGGTAAGGAGAATGCAAGACAATAATTATGAATGAAATTTAACATCTTGTAAAATTGTTGATACTTCCCATTTTATGGTAGAAATACCATATTTTAGAGTACATAATACCATTTATTTGCACAGACTCACTGACATTTTGTTCTGTTGGGTCAACATCAACATTGTCTATTGTGCGTCTTTCGGTTTTAGGTTGGAATAGTGGTTTGTGTTAGACAAAAATCATAGTAGTTGAGTGAAAGTGAAATACTGTAGTAAAATATTTTACTATAATGTGTAGGCGTGTAGTTGTGTTTCACACGCAATCACACAGAAAAGAGATGATTGTGTTTGAACACGTGTTTATCAATCTAGGCATCTTTTTTGTATTTTCGTTTAGTAATAAATATATATTGATCATTCTCTAGGTCACTACAAAACATGTAAATTGTGTGATAAGAAGAAACAGTACATTCAAATGTTTAGGTCAGTGTACTCTACACACTTTTCATGTATCCTGAAATCGGACAAAGGTGAGAAATATGCATTTTGTAGCATCTGTCGCTGTGATATTAATATTTCTCATGGGGGGAAAAATATCACTAACCACATCAAGTGTGTGAAACAGGCAAGTAATTTGAAAGACCACGAGGAAACAAAAATATGAACACTTACGTGGCAGCACAGGTGTCAAAAATGAGGTTATTCAGGTGGAGTGTTTGTTCACTGGATTTTTGGTGGAACACAACATTCCTTTTAGCATTGTAGATGATGTCGACCCATTGCTTAGGAAAATGTTTCCAAAGTGTGGTGTGGCCAAGCAGTACGACTATGGTCGAACCGAGACGACTGCCATTGTTAATGAAATGGCTTTAGATGCAGTTTCCAGTATTGTTGAATGTTTGCAGAATGGTCCATTTCGCCTTTCTATAGATGGTAACACTGATTCATGTTCCAAACTTCATCCAATTGTGGTGATGTATTTTGATCCAAAGAGCCAGTTGGTTGTGAGTTCTTTGCTCTCCATTGCTTCATTGTAAGGGGATTCCACAGGGAAAAATATTGGCGAACTGCTGTTCACAGAACTAAGACATCTGGAAGTGCCTTTTGAACACTGCATAGCCTTTTGTTCCGATAATGCTGCTGTGATGATATGTTCTAAAAATGGCAAAATTTAATAGCAATTGGCTGCCTCTGTCATTTGGTAAACTTGGCTGCAGTGAAAGAATCAGCGTCCATTCCTGTAAAACTTTATGAGATAGTCATAGATATTTACTATTACATGGAAAAAAAGTGCCAAGAGGAAGGACAGTCTTCGAATGAGAGCTGCACAACAAAGAAGCTAGAAAAATCCTGAAATACGTTTGCACAAGGTGGTTGACATTAGGTGCTAGTTTGGCAAGAGTTGTGGAGCAGTGGGAACCACTTCTTAGTTTCTTTAACGAGAAAGTTACGGTTCCAAAATCTCAAAATTCTTTATCATAGTACAAAATTCAGAAGAAAGATCCCAGCTGCCATTACAACTCTGGTCTAAACGCAGAGAAAATGAGCAAAAGAAAACCAGAATGTGTGGTTGGTACAGGCGTGAAGAGAAACAAACCTACAACAGAACAAAATTTGAATATTACACTGAAAAACAAGAAAAAGAAAAGCTCTTCATGTTCCTGTCCTCTTCATTAAACAAATCCTTTTGCATGTTTGTACTAAATATGACTCCATTATTTGCAAACTGAATTTGACTTTGCAGTCAGTCAGTCAGTCAGTCCACAAATTCACATACTGCAGAAATTATTGTTGGATTTATACTCAAGATTTGTGAAACCAANTAATATTACACTGAAAAACAAGAAAAAGAAAAGCTCTTCATGTTCCTGTCATCTTCATTAAACAAATCCTTTTGCATATTTGTACTAAATATGACTCCATTATTTGCAAACTGAATTTGACTTTGCAGTCAGTCAGTCAGTCCACAAATTCACATACTGCAGAAATTATTGTTGGATTTATACTCAAGATTTGTGAAACCAAGTGCAGTAAAGAACATAGATTTGCTGGAAGTAAATTATCATGATGAGGCCAATCTAAAACAAACCAGTGAATTAGTTCTGGGAGGTACAATGCAAAGGATTGTTGCTACCCTACCAGAACAAGAAACAGAAACATTTTTTTCAACAGTCCACAAATACTACACTACTTCTTGTGATTATATTATTCACAAATTTCCTTTGAAGAGTGAAATTCTTAAAAAAGAACAGGTTGCTCAAATTGAGAACATTGAAAGAGTAAATTTCAGTGATGTAATGTATTTCATTTACTTGTTTCCTATAATTTTACCTGTTAAAAGTGGTGAATCCAGAGATGTTGCTGTAGATGTGCTGAAAAAACAGTTCACGTCTTTGCAAATGGAAGAGTTGCCAGCTATTATTTCCAAGCAAGACAGAATTGATGCTGTTTGGGCATGCATTGGTAGCATAAAAGATGCACACATTTCTTTGAAGTTTGATGGAATCTCCAGTCATGTTTGCTATTCTGTTGGTGCCACACGACGACGCTGAATGTAAGCAAATTTTTAGTTAGGTTAAAAAAAATTAAACGTGCATTTAGGTCTTCGTTAAGTTCAAAACCTATCTGTTCTGAAGAGCACTTCTCCTGTTTGACTACAGAATTTATAGTGAAGACTTTCTGAGAAGATAGCCATTAGTGTGATGTTTAACATATAAAGTTTATATTAGGTGACTTTTATGTAGATTGTGTAATAATGGTGTGGTGTTTTGTGAAGTTCTACAGGTCTGCGACAGTTTTGAGCTGTGTTCCCAGAAGTTTTGTAATTAGTGTGATAAGTTTTTGCAAGTGTTTGCATTAGGATTGTTTTAACTTACATGAGAGTTGGCAAAATTCAGAAGAAAAAAATCAGCAACATCAAAAAGTTTGGTAAGTAGGTTTTCGTAGAATATATAAAATAGGATCTGTTTATTTTATGTTGTTTGCAAAAAGTAAGTTTTGTACTTTTTTTTTGCTTAGTGGAATAGTATTTATTTGCATATTGTGTGAATATGTATTTTTTTCCACTTATTTATGGTGAATAGCTGTTTTTTCTTAACTGACGTTGAAATGCCGCAAGTTATTTATGCACTATTTGGAAAATTTTGAGTTCTTACTGGTAGACAACTTGAGAAGGTGGCAGGTTTGTAAATTACNTTATTTATGCACTATTTGGAAAATTTTGAGTTCTTACTGGTAGACAACTTGAGAAGGTGGCAGGTTTGTAAATTACAGTAGAACCCCGATTTAACAAAATGTCACAGTTCCTGTAAACTTGTCACTATTCGTTTTTAAAATGTCCCCTTTCACACACCTAAATGTTTAATTTAAAGTGACATTTCCCAAACTTCAGTCTGCACTTACTCTTCCCAAATCTATGTCAACATTATTTTTGCAACTAGTATTTATAAAAAATATATTTATTTTGTAGGTGTCCCAAATTACACTCTGGTATGGGGAACTTGAGTTGGGTACCTAAAACTCATTGTAATCTCCATTGAACCATTCCAAGGGAAACTTGGAACACTTCAAAGTGTATTGTAGGTGATTAGAANTTATTTATGCACTATTTGGAAAATTTTGAGTTCTTACTGGTAGACAACTTGAGAAGGTGGCAGGTTTGTAAATTATAGTAGAACCCCGATTTAACAAAATGTCACAGTTCCTGTAAACTTGTCACTATTCGTTTTTAAAATGTCCCCTTTCACACACCTATATGTTTAATTTAAAGTGACATTTCCCAAACTTCAGTCTGCACTTACTCTTCCCAAATCTATGTCAACATTATTTTTGCAACTAGTATTTATAAAAAATATATTTATTTTATAGGTGTCCCAAATTACACTCTGGTATGGGGAACTTGAGTTGGGTACCTGAAACTCATTGTAATCTCCATTGAACCATTCCAAGGGAAACTTGGAACACTTCAAAGTGTATTGTAGGTGATTAGAAAGATGGGCAAACAATATACAATTTAACGGAAGTAAACAAAATGCAACATACAATAAGTTTTATAAGTAGATACCAAATTAATATTTGATTTCACAAGGAAATGTGTATTTTCCCCTGGCCACATTGATTGGTTTGACAGTTCTTGCAATTCTCTTAAAGAGGATCACTCCCTGCCATCTTGCATAGCGATAGGAACAGTTGTCAACTCGTATTTTTAAAATGTTTAAACACATTGTATCGCAGGTGACATTCACCCACTTGCCATGCCCGCATCAGCCTTTGTTAGTATGTGGCGACACTTATATCGGTGGAGCTTGAGAAGGGTGTTGTTCTGAAGGATAAGGTAGAGGGTATGATAGACGAGGAGAGAGGTACGAATGGGAGTAGAACTAGTCGAGACCAAGAAAAGGTGGGTAGTTGTTGGAGGAATTTATTGATCGGCAACCAGAATGAGAAAGGGAGTGGGGTAGGGATGAGAGATGGGAGGAGAAAGAGTATAGAGCGGAGGAGGGCAGACAGGTTACAGAAGGGAAGTAGGGAGGGAAGTTTTCACTGATCTCCAGGTTTTGTGTGTGAAAGAGAGACAATGAGTGAAGTAGCGCGCTGATTGGTAGGCAACTAACTCCCTTTCGCCACCACGCAAATTTGTGGGAGGGGAAGATTGGAGGAAGAAGCAACGTCGTGCGCGTCTGCTGGTAGTTACATAATGCCGCTGTCTGACGTTTATTTTTTGTACCAATTGTCACTGCATACGCGGAGGTTACTTACGGCATTCTTTAAACACAGGATCTACAAGGGCAAATACAACAAAAAAAATTACGGGTCACTGTAAATTTTTGTTATAACAATAACTCGCTATAGCGATAATTTATTTTGCCTTTGTCAACTATTGTTATAACGCGGTTCCACTGTGCATCCCACAAGGCCGTGCACCTTCACTTTTGTCACAAAAATGTAAACATTGTGCCACGTGCCACTAATGGATAATACATTTTTAGCCAGTGCAAAAAATGTCCTTCCAAAAGTTAAATAAATAAGTAAACAATTGTTTGTACACTGCACCATGACTTACGACCCGTAGTGACACGTGTAAAGTCAGCCAACGTGCATGCGCACAGCTGGTATGAAAACCGTGATCTACTTTTGAAGGGCAATGGCAACACGTGCAAGAGAGAAGTAAGGCAGATTGCAGCGGGAACTGGTGGTACTGGCACGCTGTTATTGACGTAATATGTTGGATTGACACTGGTTTGCACTCATATCTTGAAATCAAAAACCAAAGTCGAAGCCGGAAAACTTAAATGAGTTGTTAATTAATAAAAAGTACAAAACCAAAATTTAAAACCGCAAATAAAATTGTATTCTAATAAAAATAACCTAAGCGGTCAACAGACAATGCAGTGAATTTGAATTGCTATCTATAATCAAAATCTAAATAGAAAAGCAAAAAATCAGCGCCGTAACACCACTATTGAAAGATGTATATCGAAGCTAAACGCAGCGCACAAAGACATGAGAATATGGCGTAGAGATGGGTAATACAGTGCTATGCCATTAAGTGGAAGCCATTAGTTGTGATGTCATGCCAAGCCGTTGGTTCCAAACAACTGTTTGTTTACTTTGAATAGCCTTGCGAGTGCCACATGAAGTCGCTTGTTGTTCTGAATTTTCCCTATATCTTTGTTATTGAGATTCTTGTGTTTGTGAATTTGGCAGGCAAACACGTCTTAAAACTGCTATTTATTGTTGATTTATTTGGCAACGAAAGAAAATAAATATTAATGGGTGAAAATGGCAAAATGCATATGAGCTGGGCCATGCGAGTACAGAGGCGCACAATCCTGAAAGTAACAGTGTATAGTGTACTCATATATGCCGTGGATGCATACGTGAAAGATAAATAGTGTACAATTATGGTGTCTATGGTGATATATTATTCGCGTAAGTGTGTTTAGTTTTTGCAATTATGGTTGCTATTACTAACCTGCCATGCATTTATGAACTAGCCTGTAAGATGGGGACTTGTTAGAGGTACATGCACTTTTATAAAACCTCAGAAATGTAATTTTCTAGTTGCCAATTTCCATTTCAGTGTAAGAGATTATGGAATTAATTTATTAATATACAAGGCTGTAAAAGTTAGAGAAGAGTGAAGGTAAACAAAAATGTGAACAACTGATCCAAGCATGTCGTGGTGTGTTAATCATTAAAACTTAACATTGGCAGGTAACAAATGAAAGTAAGACACTACCAAATAAAGTAATTAACATTTAATGCTTATCATTTCATACATTTGACTCACCCAAAATATACATTACGTATAAGAATACAAAGCGGTAAACCACACGCAATAAATGCCACCAAAATACCATACCATTTAATTTGACTGGAAAAGAGGCAAACAAATATTTTACAATTCAAAAGTGAAGTTAAAAATAATAATACTAATATACAATGCCCAGGCCACCTGTCTGGCTTTGACTCCCAACTCAAAGTGAGAGAGGCATTAAAAAATTGTACACAATGAAATGAAATGATATGATTTTAAAAAGACAATAGAAGAAAGCATATTAAAAGAAAATACTCCTCCACACTACATTAAAGCTAAAGCACATAGGTTTACTTAGAATAGTTCTAAAAAAAACTGTGAGGATTACGTTAAAAGCTCAATACCAAGGTTCATGTACATATAATATCAATACCAAAATCCCAAAAAAAGGATCACTTAAAAAAATAGGAACTGTCCCGAAAGTCAACGAGTGCAGTGTTAAAAACAGGTACAATCAAGGGCAACACACACCAAGCCCCAATCAACCATCGTTACTATGCAAAAATTTTCCAACAAGAATTCAATAAAAAAAATTACAAGTGAAAATCCAGAAAGCATGCCGTGAAGCGGCTTACCAAAACTCAATTTTGAACGGCTACCATAAACACAATTTAAAGGTTAAGCCAACTACACAGAAGTTCCCTAAAATCACTAAACCCTAGCCTGCACAAATCATATTAAAAACTCTGAAACGTTACTGAAAGGTCAAACACTACACCAGTGACTTACCTTAAAGTTAGCGACGTCCGTTAAAACACGATACCTAAGTAGTGTACATCGTTAAGCGACTGTACCAAGCAGCAGAATGCCCAGGGTTCAGACAATTCAAAAAAGCGAAAGTACAGAAGTATCGAATATGCATGCATTTGGAAAGGGGCATGGTAAGGCATAGAGGTTGAAGGAAAGGATGAGGGTAGGGGAAATGACTGAGTGTGCCACCGTCTGCCGAGAGTCGAACCTGTGGAGACACCTTCGAAGTAGAGACCACTCAAAGGTAGCGCAGGATGGCGCAATGTTTCAATCATTACTTTTAGCTTATCTCGTCATAAACCAATAAGAGGCTACAGCTTATAAAAACAAAATTCATTTTTTCTCCCCAAGCCAGCAAAGTTGCAGTGACAANAGGGGAAATGACTGAGTGTGCCACCGTCTGCCGAGAGTCGAACCTGTGTAGACACCTTCGAAGTAGAGACCACTCAAAGGTAGCGCAGGATGGCGCAATGTTTCAATCATTACTTTTAGCTTATCTCGTAATAAACCAATAAGAGGCTACAGCTTATAAAAACAAAATTCATTTTTTCTCCCCAAGCCAGCAAAGTTGCAGTGACAAGAAATCAACTGTTTATCAATACAAGAATATACCGTACATCCAAATCAGCTCTCATATTTTTAATAGCTATTGCAACCCTGATGATATGTGTTTTCCCACTCTCACTCCAGGTAATTTTTGGGATGACTCATTAATAAAGGCAATAACCCAATTCCTTCCATGATTTCCCTTCATTGTGTTCTTGGTGTACCATTCTGTAATGAACCTGCTGTAGACAAGATGTTAAAGCTACATAAATGAATTGTAGGGTCAGTCTGAAATTCAAATTTTGAGGGTAACTAATCGGGCGTAACCTTATAATTTTGACGTGACAACGTCTTAAATTAGGTTGCGGCTGGGAGTCACTTATGAAAAAGTGTAACGCTCGGTANCTTAATAAAGGCAATAACCCAATTCCTTCCGTGAATTCCCTTCATTGTATTCGTGGTGTACCATTCTGTAATGAACCTGCTGTAGACAAGATGTTAAGCTACATAAATAAATTGTAGGGTCAGTCTGAAATTCAAATTTTGAGGGTAACTAATTGGACGTAACCTTATAATGTTAATATTGATGATGAATCACAGGTATTTAGAATGAAGTGTGCTTCATGGAACAGAGAGTACTCTAGCCACTACACTACAATGGCCTCGTCACGTTAGGAAGATAGCAGTTTAGAGGTTTAAGTGGTTTTTGAGAGCCAATGAGGGTGAAATATGGTGAATATGGAGCAGCGCCGAAATGCAAGGAAGGGGAAAACGGGAAAACCTCAAGAAAACATTCCAGCCAGCAGCATCATTCAGCACAATTCCTATGTGTGAAAATCTGTAAGTAACCATACAGCAAAACAAACATTGATCACCTTGATGGAAGGCAAGCGTCCTATCACTACGTTTACTGTAGTCCCCCTTAGGAAGAGAGGAGAGGCACTGTTTGGGCACTTATTACTTCCCCCACCTCATTTCTTCAATTATATTTGGAAGTCAATTACAAAGTTGGAAAAAATGATTGTAACAATCAAAATAATTCTCTACCAGCTTATCACAAATCTTGTTTATGAATGGGAGGGACAGTATTTTGCATATCTGCATTTTATTCTTTTATAATTATACATACTAGTTTCTTTCTTAGGTACCAGTACATATTGGAAGTTGTCGAATATTATAAATAGGTTGAAATGTACGTACATCATCATTAAGAGATGGGATATACAGACCAAAATACAGAAAAGAAAATTGTAAGAAGTCATGTAGGAATTCTTGGAAATAGCTTTTGAAAACTTTCACAGTAGATCTACTTATTTTTAAAACATAGGTAAGTACTTTTACAAGCTGATGATAACGTTTACAATTGTGACATATGAAATAAATAATAAATTTTTTTGGATATACACTGTTGTAGCAGAGTTCATATTGCAGAAAACAAGAATTACACATACAAACACAAGACAAAACCAAACAGGAACAGTTGTCAACAGATACGTGAACACACAGAATTCTGTTGGAGGAATCGTTTAGTTGCAAAATGACCACTGCGTTTGTTTTTGTTTCATTAATTTGTCACTTACTCCCAAGTAGGCAGTGATTAGAAATGACAGTTGCAAACTCTGGATTTATCAGCTGGTTCCACACACATGCGCACACACTCTCTCTCTCACTCTCTCTCTATGTGAAAATAATGCCATCTGGTGAGGTGATGAGCCTCCCTACTTTTAAACTTATTAAAAATGTAAACACAGCAGACTAAAGGCCTGATGGCCTTTAGGTGCTGATGCTGGCCGCGTGCTGATGAATTGTCGATCCAGCTGTGCTTTGCTGATGAATGGTAGTTCTTTCGACCCATAAAAGATAGTGCAGTGTTCGCCATTTTTTTTTTGTAGGTGTTGTTTGCATTTTTGTTTTGCGTGCACAATCGCAAAATGACCTGACAACGGAGCTATAATAATTGTTCGATCGTGTCTGCAGATTTGAAATCATGGATAATGTAATGGAAAACTTTTAACGCTAGGTTTTTGTGCATGACTGCATATGTGTACCAGTTAACCACAAGTCAAACACACAACTGACGAAATCACAGATACTGGGTGCACCCAGTGAAATCAAGCAGGGAACAGGAAGGTGAATTTGCAACTCTGTTTTCCTATATTCGCACATCCGAGTCACGTCCAGCTGTTCAGTTACACACAGCTGGAAGCCTGACAGTTTGTATATTGTTGGACATGTTGCGACCTTCGCTCACAAAGAAGAGTAATCGCAAACCATAGTTTCCAGTATTTTGTCTTGCCTTGCCTTGACACCGAAGTTTCTCACATTTATTTAAAATGTTCTGTTGCGATGCATTATGCAAAGTGCTTTCTGGAAATGATTTATCATTAATTAGGTACTGGTGACGTTAGTTTAGATAGGTAGAATGCAAAGTAGTGAAAGGGAAAAATTGTGGATGAGTTACTGATAGCATAAAATTACATGGATTTCTGTGTACACCACTATCTCGTGAAGTAATGTAGACAAATGTAAGCAACATGCAAAGACATGGATTTCTGTGTACATCACAGTGCTTTGAAGTAAAAAGTAGAAAATAATAAGCAACACACACAATGTGAGTATATATATATTTTGTTTTTTCCCTAGTATTGACATCGAGGTTACCCAGGGCTGTTAAAGAGTGTAGGATTGCCTGGCGCCATAACCCAGTGGAGAGTTAGTGAGGCGAGTCGTTTGGTCGGCATCTCAGGGAGCCCTGGAGTCCTCAGTTTGCAAATGATGTCACGTACTTACTGTAACAGTATTTACACTTTATGAAGAGACCGTGGGCCGTCTCGTACGCCTGAATTATACTAGAAATTGCTGGCGGTATTACAAAGGGTGTAGTGTCCTGGAGGACAATAATCAAAGCACATTGAACTTTGTAAAGCGGTTTATTCACAGTGCTTGATAACATGTGAATAGTGAAAGAAAACTGACCCAGCACTTACGGCCTGCCGGTGACCTTAGCTTGAAAATGAGCGTGGTGTTATGCGTATACACTAGCGTTAAGCTCTGGTGCGAGTGGCTCTCCCCTCTGCACTTAAAATAAATAAAATGCTCCAGTTAATGAACCATTGCAGTGAAGTGATAACAGTCTAAATGATGGTACCGAGGGGGCTCGCGGAGCGAGCGACAACGCCGCCATTCTGGCCCGAGTGCTGAGACGAACTGGCAGAGTGACATCGGCTTCCGTCACGAGTGACAAGAATCGACCTCAAGCACTGAATGGAAAAACGTGACGTACACTACGTAATATTATGGCAATGGTGAAAAATTGTATAAATTCAATGAAAAACATTGGTAACACCCACATTAATTAACGAATGTCTGTGAAGTTGATGGGGGAGTGTCACCACACTAAATGACAGGTTACAAGGATGGAGGCCTGTATATGCTATCTTTTTGAAATCCTAACTGCTCTTTTATAACTGAATATTAAATAAACTAAAACGTTTTCTTGTGAAAAGTGTCTGTATTTCACTTCCAGTGATGCCAGGTGGCTGTCTCCTGAAGAGATGGACGAGTCCATCTGGGCGAAGGGGTGTGGGTTGTCATGCTCGATTGCTCTTGATATATATAATAATAATAAAACACATCCCTGACTGTACCTGTGAATGAAATAATATTTTATGTGTTATGAAAAATGCTGCGCACTACTGGTTACATTTTGGGGCACTTAGCACTTCGGCCTACAGGCCAGATTACGTCACCTGGCGATGTGTTACATCGGAAGTTCGCAGTGCGAGCTGCCACGACGTAATGGCTGTGGCTTTGGGGTAAACACTGTTTCGGGTCGCCTACTTATTTATTAAAAGTTACTTATTGTAATAAGTAAGGCAGTCTCTTTAGTTACGTAATCCTTGTTGGCAAGTTCCGTTCTTTTCAACCTGCACTACGCCCTCTTGGCCTGATTTGGTTGATGCGGTCAGAGTGGGCACAAGAAGCTCGTGGACGCATGGTTCACGTCAGTATATAAAAAATTGTAAGTTTATTATGAATACGTAGAATCGTAGCAAGACATTTTACATACGTGGAATTATTAAATGTTGAGAGAGTACGGTAAACTTGTTATTGTGAAACTAGGAAGGTATGTAATGTTTAGTTTCCTGTGGAAATGTAGGGTGCAGAGTAAGTTATTTTTGTGTGCCTTAAAAACTGGTGTGCATTTATAAGAAAAAGATTTACTCTGCTAAATGAAGTAATAAGTATTAACATACTAATTAATTATTTATGTGTGGTAAATTTTTATTTGGATGACAAACTAACAAGTATTGACAAGTACCTTGTACATACAGTTGAACAAACCATTGGCCTGTAAAATCATGGCTATTTTTCTTTGGGAAATATTACCGCACCAATCTGTTTGATTTTAGTATACAAAATTGGCCCGAGGCGCACAGCATCAGTTAGCAGGACTACATCCTCAATTGACATGTTGCCACAAATTGTGTAATGTAACAAAACAACGAGAACCACTATCTTGGGAAGTTAAAAATACAAGGGATGCTGCGATCGTAGTAAACATTAGGAAATGTCGCGTCATTACATAAGAATGTTGCCTGCCAAATTTGTAATCTTCGAGTGTACTGCTTCGGGTATGATTAGTAAGAACCAAAGTTCGTTTTCCATATCGATATTTAACATAATTACTCATCCCAGGTTATTTTATTTCGACTATTTACACTGGCGAAGTTTTACCAATGCTGAAATTCGGAATATTCGTTTACTTTTTTAGAATAACACCACCACTTGCACTCTATTTCGGCGGTTATCGCGTTTAAAATAATAGGTACAAAAGTTTCTTAACGAATTGTCTTGGAATTTAGTGACAGTAGGTATCTTATGTTACAAATATATTTATTTTATTTTATTTCATCCGACATTTCAACAAAGTTCCGAATTTAATTGCGCCTGCGCAATAATATTGATTTGATTCCTGCACGTTCATTGTGGCGCGAATAACATCGGCCAATAATGTGCAAAGTGGTAGCCAGTAGCTGTTTGAAGTTAAAAGTTGGCCAACTCTGCCGCACTAACACAGGTCACAGCGGGTAAGCCAATCAGAATTCAGAATGGCATCGACTATCACCGTGCCAGCAATCCACCAGCTCATTGTAGCAGTGCCTTTAAACTGGCTAATTAATCTACATTTTCTTTATTTTAACTACCTTTGGAAAACTGCAAAATGTATACGTTTGTCGTTTGCTGTCATGTAGTTAAGCTCCATTTTTACTGAAATGATTACACACCACTGCAAAATATATCACTAATTAAACACAAGACTAAACAAAAGCATATTGTACAATACGATGTATCAAGGAAAAATTACTGCAACTAACTAAAACGTAGGATACAAGTTTTTAGCATCCAGCATTACTTATAATATGCACTTGTAATTGTTTTGTTTACAAAACTACCATGGCTACATGTGGCCAACAAAGCATCTGTATTGCAATGCATGAAATACAATGAGGCAAAATAAATAAGTATCTAGTTTTAACTCTAGTGCTGCTGACATGGCTCGGTTACTGTGATTTTCACAATGAATTAGGCGTTTGTTTTATTAACTTTATTTTTCTAAATTTTGAACTATTACAACCGTTAAATTATAGTTGATAACAATTCACAACAATGAGGAAGAAGCTAAGAAAATATGATGTGCTTATCGTTACAAATGTATTTATTTATAAACCGTTTTTAAAAATAACTGAGCATCAGATTTAGATATTAATACTTCTACCTAGCACAAAAATAAACACACAGTGACACGCTCACTATACAACGTATATCCTTATTTGATGTAGCAACACAAAATGCACTAGACTTTTATGTTGCAAGATCCAACTATCGGGCGAAGCATGGTGTGGCTGTGCTGCATTGGTCGCTCCGAACCAACTCGGCAGCATGCTGGTCATAACTAAGTAAAATCTCTTTATCATTCACTTGACTCAAATTTTATTTAAAAGTTACTTTTTTGAAACAGTGCAACTAACGGCGCAAATTTTCGCTATGCCAAACTCTTTCTTAAGTAATCTCGTTTTGTTCCTAATCTAAGTAGAATTAACCCTAGTCATATCGCAATAGCTGACACTAGGGCTCTTCAATATCATAATTTAATCGATATTTTCCCAAAAAGTATTTTCGTTTAATTGAAATTATCGATAATACCGTAATAATTGTTAATATAGAAATTGTCGATAATTTCAATAATTTATATGGTTGTTAGTACCATTATTATCAGTATAATTTAAATTACAGTATGGTAGAAAATATTTTTGTGATTGTGTATCAATAGTATTAAAAAGAAGTGAGTTAAAATTAAGATAGTATTTGCACATGAACCTATTAATACATGTAAAATTACATAGCAATATGTGAGAGTATGTATGTGCATGTGATAAGACAATTGCAAATGCTAATATACATATATTGAAAACCGTAATCTTATCACAAAACATTATGCAGTGAAGGGTAATAATCATAAATTCAGTTTCACAGCAAATCTTGATAATTTTAGATATATATACTTAAATATTACTGTAGTTATTTTCAACAAATATTAAACAATATTTTTAACCGACCCAAGTTCTTATCCTGGGCTGAAAATTAATCGCTAATTTTATAAAATAGGTAATTAAATTTTTTAACCTAATTTAAACATGTTTGTCTCTGGCACTTGCCTGTATACGTTACACCACTCCCCTAAAAAATTGCGATTCCATGCACCGATTCGCAGCAAACTTGCTACTCTCATACACTATTGTAGACGTCCAGGATTCGAATAGACGTTACCACAGTGTTAGGTGATACACTTAAACTACTCCGTAATTACACCTGATTTTTTAAAGTTTTGGACTATGCTGTGTTTTTTTTCTTCTCTTCTCAAAATCGTCAACATTCAATGCAAATTAGGCGAAGTGTCAAAATAGGTACTTCAAAACGACACGTCAGCATGGAATTCAGATAACGCAATATGAAAATAATAGCCGTAGAAAGCTGGGGCAAAAATAAACCTTAAGAACTACAAAGTCGATTTTGCCCCAATTTTAACAACACTGCCACACATCGTATTTTCATACTGCAAAGCATTCGAATAAGCTAAAGTCAGTGATAGGATAAACATTTGCGAGTTCGTTCCTGAAGAAAACAGAATATTTTCAGGGAATCTCAATTTACTGCTGATTACCGATACAGTGCTTGCATAATTTCTTGGCAGTTGATTGAATTTTGGTGATTTGTGCTGATTCTGGTTGTTTAAACTCATACATATAATATTTGTTAATATTTCAAATGTATTTCCATGAAACTTAATATATTATTTTCATTTATGTATTGTTTCATAATTGTTTAGAATATTGTCTTAATGTACACATTTCTTTAGACTTACTTAAAACAATGCATGTATTACATGCAATTAAAAATGTGTATTTTCAAAGGCTTCCCACAAATTAATTTACAATATAATTTTTCTGACATTGGTTAATTTTCTTTTCTACGCACCAGAAATTATTTAGTATGCTAAGAAACCATTAGTTCGGAATTTTAGGTGTTTTGTGTGAAAAGGCTGATCATTATTCCCTGAACTGACAAAATAAACTACTCGGAATGAAATCAATTTTTGAAACTCCAGAAATCTTTGCAATTCAGTAGCTGTGCAATTGCGTATTGTGCCAGAGGATATAACTTCGTTATCACATTTTATGGTTATTCATACTATAAAAATGACTCAACATTACTGTAGCTTCTGTCACAAAAAAATTACCAAGATCCTAAGGAAAAAATCGTTTACTAAAGTAGCTGTTTGTTCATAGTTAAGAATAAAAGTCCCTTGATATGTTCTGATGAAAGACAGGAACTTGTGCCCATCAAAATGCTTCCTGCAAAGCTGAAAACTCTCTCTGATAGCACACTAGTTTTCACCAAGCAGTGGTAAGGTGAGTGTTTTGAAAGCCTTGCTACGTTTCAACTTTCTGCCCGTTGGTTGCGTATTTCTCAGCATATCGAAATAGACACTGCCATGTGACTTAAAAGTTCCAGTGAATTATGTTAACCTATTGCAGTTAAGTGTTCAAAACAAAGTATTAAAGTCCCCCGGGATGCACATGCAGCTATCTAAGATCCGTGGAATTAAGACAGCGGGAGATGGCGAGGGCGGGTGCCGTCCATGCCGAGAGCTCGCTTTACTCCGCGAGGTTATTAAAATAATGGACCTCATTAATATAAAACTTGAAACATATACACATAAAACACTGGAAATTCTGAGCGAGTTTTCTTAATGCTGTAGAGAGTTAAGAGTTTTTAAATAAGCACTAATATAATACAAAGAATGATTATGTGGTGCCTTGCAGAAAACATGGAGAATTTAGGTCTGTTAAGTTTTGGGGACTCTACGACTGGAACGGTCGGTGCAGCAGCTGATTGAGTGGTGCCTCAGCCGCAGGCGCAGCTGTCTCGGCGGGATGAGTTATACAGAGCTCCTGTAGGGTTGTATGCCAACTGGTGGTTCAACTTACACGTCGCAGGTGAGATCTTACTGGTTCAGCAGAGCCAGTTGGCTGGTTCTACNTGTAGGGTTGTATGCCAACTGGTGGTTCAACTTACACGTCGCAGGTGAGATCTTACTGGTTCAGCAGAGCCAGTTGGCTGGTTCTACACCTGCTCGGCAGGTTGGTGGCCCTACCATCATCGAGATGCTACCTCTGTTGCTGCGGTACCTCTGCAGCTGGCATCGATGCTGCTGAGGGCGGTATGGCCGCCCCGTCGAGGAGATGCTCGACCCGGAACTGGCCACCGATGAGTCGTGTGACCTGATATTCTGGAACGGGGCACCTAGGGGTGCGGGTGTGACCTGGTGGGTCTTCGTCACAGCACTGGGCGCTGCTGCATCTGGTGGTCGGTCGTCAATCCAGGTACTCCATGGAACCGGACGTCCCCATGGATTGTAGCACCGCCATGGCAGCTGACGACCCAGATTTTCTAGAGTGTGTTGGTGGACCTGGTAGTCCGCGCATGTCTAATGCTGGTAATTGCCATTCCGTATCGGCTGGGACTACTTTGGTCGGTTGCCTCTGACTGGTTTTACCTTGGTTTGCCGCGGTTTCCGGCGTCAGCGCAGCTCTTAGGTCATCATGATTTAATTTAACTTGCCTTCGGGCACCCATCTGGATGATGTAGTCGGTCTTCCCCACCCTTCATACCACTTTTTGGGGTCCACTCCAGTGAGGGGTGGGGGGACTTCTGGTGTTCTCGCACATGTATACATGTTTCGTAATTTTCAGGTATTTCGGGGGCTTTGTGGTTTCTGGCAGCCACTGTTAGATGTACCGTTCCTGTCGTTCCTTGGCCTGTTCGAACATCTTCCGGTGGTGGCGCATGTCTCTGATTCTGAGGGTCCCGAGTTCATGCATATTCCCTGGGTTGTGCCAGACAGTGTCTGTAAGGTAATTCTCAGGCAGAACAGTATCTCCGGGACGTGGGCGGCCCAGGTAGTGAGGTCATCCCCCACGCGAAGCCGGAACTGCGCCTTGTATTCTGGTTCCTTCGTTCTGTGGGATTCACGTGGGGGTGGTACACCGCTGTTGTGTGGGGTATTGCCCGCCACTTGGTGCAGAGTTCATGCCATCGCTTTCGCTTGAACTGTGGCCCGTTGTCGGAGATGATTACCTTTGGGTAACCCCAGCGAGCGAAGGAATTATTCTGCAATGCTCCGCCTACGTTTTCGAGGCGTTGACTCTGGAGGGGATAAGCCTCGCACCATCTGGTGCTCAAATCCGCCACCACCAATAAAAATATCTTCCATTTTGGGGCACTGGGATATGGTCCCATTAGGTCCAAAGCGATGGCCACGAAGGGTTTCTCTGGTACACAGGGTTGCTGTTGAGTAACGATATCGGTGCGTTTTCAGGCAGTTACATGTTTCGCAGACATGTAAAATTTCCCGAACTTGTCGGTTGAGTTCTGGCTAGAAACAGTGGGCTTGTATGTTCCGCTTGGTTTGCACGGCTCCTGGGTGTCGCGCCAAGCGGCCGGCGTGTGAGTGTTTCAGGACGAATGTTCGTCCCTCATCCAGGACTTACGTTCGTCAGTTACCTGTGGACTGGGTCTCCAGGCGGTTATCGACCGCACACCAGTTGACCAGCTGTTCTCTGGCACACTGCACCTGTTGCTCCGTGATATCTTCAGACAGCTGTTCTGGGGCGAGTACTCGTTCGTATACCGTATCACTTGTTAGGTCTTGGTTGGCATTACTTGTGCCTATGGTGGTGTGCTGTAGCCGGGCAACCGGCGGACTGTCAGGCAAGAATAGGACTTCCCACTCGTTTTCTCAACGTGGTATTTCGATTGTACAGATCGCACGGGAAAGGGTATAAGCTATTTGGTTTTATTCGCCCGGAAAGTGTTCCACCACGAAATCATAGGCCTGTAATAACATGGACCACCGCTTGAGTTTGCTGCATACAGTGTGCATATTATGCAGCAACATTAAACACCGATTGTTGGTTCTCAATGTTTATCACTGGCACTCTAGGTGTTGGTGGTAGTGTTTTAGTGCCCATACGATAGCCAAGCACACTTTATTGTTCATGTAGTAGTTGTGTTCGTGTGGGACAAACTTTGCGTTACTGTAGTCTTTGACTCTGCATTGTCCACCATCATCGTATTGAAACAGAACGGCAGCAAGCTCCTCTTGACTCATCTGTATGCAGACATAAATGCCTCTGAAGTTCTAAATAAGACAGTTTGTCGCACTGTTGGATTCCTTCGACTTGTGTGGGCGTCCTCATTTCATTGGAAACTCCATTATGTTGACAACAGGGCAGTTAGTAGGGCTGTTATCGTGGCGAAGTTGGCGTTAACCATGCATCCACGAGTTCCTTGTGTCCACTCTGACCGCACCACACACATCAGGCTAATAGAGTGTAGCGCAGGTTGATAGGAACGGAACTTGCACCTTCTTGCTAACAAAGAGTACGTAACTAAAGAGACCGCTCTACCTATTTATTACAAGAGACATCTCTCTTAATAAATAAGTAGGCGACCCGAAACAGTGTTTACCCCAAAGCCACAACTGTTGGGTGCACGGGCCATTGGTCGTTACGTCGTAGCAGCTCGCGCCGCGAACTTCTGAGGTAGCTCACCGCTGGGTGACGTCAACTGGTATGTAGGCCAAAGCGCCTCAAAACGNTGACGTCAACTGGTATGTAGGCCAAAGCGCCTCAAAACGTAACCATTAGTGCGTAGTATTTTTCCAAACACACCAAACAACGTCATTTCATTCGCAACTACTGTCAGGGGTGTGTTTAGTTGTATTAAGAGCAATTCCACACCTCTTTGCCCAGGTAGACTCGTCTATTCCTTCGTAGACAGCCACAAACAATGTAGCTAGTGAAATTCAAATGCATCATAGAAATTGAAATACAGACACTTTTCACGAGAAAGCATTTTAGTGTATTTAATGTTAATTTATAAAGAAGGAATTATGTTTTCTAAAAGGGATATTGCCTGTAGAGGCCTCCACACATGTAAGATGTCATTTAGTGAGGTGACACTCCCCATCAACTTCACAACATTAACTTTAACATACATTTGTTAATCAATGGGGGTGTCAGCAATGTGTTTCATTCAATTTATACAATTTTTCACCATTGCCATAATGTTACATAATGTTTGTTTCATAGTTTTCCATTCAGCATTTAACGCCGGTTCTCGTAACTTGTTATGGAAACCGATGTCCATCGCCCGCTCCACAAGCCCCCTCAGTACCATTAATAAGCTGTTGTCACTTCATTGCAATAGTAACTTAACTATCACGAAAATTAATTTTATTTCTTTGCCGTACCGAGAGGACAACCACACACACTCTCACCAGATTTAACGGTATCACATATCCGCATAACCCCAAACTCATTTTCACGCTAAGGTCACCGGCAGGATGTAAGTGCTGGGTCCGTTTTCTTTCATTACTCATATGTAATCAAGCACATTGAGTAAACCGCTTTACAAAAGTTTAATGTGTGTTGATTCATTGTCATCTGGGACACTTAGGATACTACACCCTTTGCATTACCTCTAGCAATTTTCTATATATATATTTCTGACAAACGAGATGGTTATACAATTTCGTCATAAGGTGTAAATAGTGTAACAGTAAGTACGTGATAACATCATCTGCAAACAGACGGAGGAATTCAGGGCTCCCTGGGCCGTCGACTGAACGACCCAAATTACTAAATCTCCACTGGGTGATGGTGCTGGANGGAGGAATTCAGGGCTCCCTGGGCCGTCGACTGAACGACCCAAATTACTAAATCTCCACTGGGTGATGGTGCTGGACAAATTTTACACTCGACGAGCCGTGGGTCACCTCGACTACGTCAAAGTTTTGTATGTAGCGCCTTAACCTGTTTACAAGCCCAAAAAATTTCTTNAGCCGTGGGTCACCTCGACTACGTCAAAGTTTTGTATGTAGCGCCTTAACCTGTTTACAAGCCCAAAAAATTTCTTGGGCAGTTCCGGGTGTTGGTTGTGGGGTAGTCTTGAATTAGCCTCAATTGTTCATGGTTGGGCTGGATACCCACGGCAATGACCATGTGGCTCAGGTATTGAAGACATGTTTTCCCTATATGACATTCCGTTGGCACACGTTAACCCATTGGTATCCAGTCTCTCCAAGACCAGGGATAGGTGGTGTATGTGTTCTTCCCACATTTTTGTCCAGATCACAACGTCGGCTAGGTATGCGATCGTACACTCCCATTTCAGCCCAAGCAGGACGTGGACCATCACACTCTGGAAGGTGGAGGGATCGCATATAAACCCAAAGGGCATGTCGCAAAATTTAAAATGGCGGTCGTTGGAGCTGTGAATGCGGTCTTGTGACTGTCTTCGGTTCGTACAGTTGCTTGACAATAGCTGCTTCACAGGTCAACAGAAGATAAAATCTTGGCGTCCCCTAACATGTTAAGTTGAGAGTTCACACTGATTAAGGGTGGGGTCACACTTCCGGTCACATGGTTGAGCAGAAGGAAGTCCACGCAGAACCTCCAGCTCCCATATTTCTTGGGGGCCAGTGTGGTAGCTGAGTTATAATTGCTTTCCGAGGGTTCTTTTACGCCATCCCTAATCATTTCCTTGATTAGTTGATTAATGATCCTCAGGTGATAAGGATCATAATCACGAAGGGTGGACCAGAGGGGTTCAACTTTAGCGAGTGGTATCGCATGTTCTGCCACACTCGTTCCTTAAAGGGGGTCTTCCATGGCAAATAAGTGCTGTCGTTCGGTCAGGACTCGCTGGTTCGCGTCCTTATGTTCCGCGGGTACGCAGTGGTTGAATGTGTCTAGTTGGACAAATTGTTCGCTGTTTTGTCTGCGATGCCTTAGGTTGTACACCGTTCGCCGTTAGGTCAAACCAAATTAAATGCAGTCCATGGCGATTTAAATAATGGGATTGTGTTGTCTAGGCCCCATCACCCCTAGAATCAGGTCCTCTAGTATCTCGTTGGAGATGAGGGCGAAGATGTCCATAGAACAGTCACGAATATGTATTTCCACTTGGCCTTCACCCAAACATTAAATTGTTCCATTCAATGTGACCAGTTGCACGATTTACTTGTCCCTGGTTATAATTTTATTGCCTATTAGATCCGTCCACACGAAGTTATGTAACAGGGCCGTATTGATTAAGGCGACGATATTCCACTCTTCCTAGCATATGAGTATTCTGATCAACTGATCACTGCCAGAGCTAACCTGGCCTAGGTAATGGTGGATCTGTTTGTTATTGGTAGTTTCGGGAGTTCTGGTCGCAACAATTGTGGAGGGGGAGGCCCCAATTTGTCGTACTCTGCTTTGTTGTTTCATTGCGGTTCACTCGCCCAGTTCTGGCACATTTTGTGCTAGTGGTATTGTTCGTCCTTACATATGCAGCAGCAAAGCTGGTTTGGTGGAATCTTCCCACTATGAATGTCCCAGATTTTGGAAATGTCCCTAATGCCACGCTTCCCTTCGGATGTCCGGGTGTCCACAGTATTGCTCCGTGCCTCTGTCCTCCCGTCTTTGCTGCACACATTAAAATTTGCCGCCCTGTGCTTCTCAGTGTCATATGCTGAACTCACGGCTGTTCTTAGGATGTGCGGTGTTGCGTAGAACACCATGGGCCGTAAGGCCGGTTGGTATTCGTATATCTCAGTTTTCACGATCGTTTCGAACACGTCTTCCTCCTTGTTGTTTTAATGTGTTATACATGTTCGCATATCTGGCCATAAATTTGCCTACAAGTTGTCCCCAGGACATGTTGAATTCTGTGGCGGACCCTCATCATGATTTAGCTTCCCCGAGTAGTTTGTTCCTGATGGCAATCACCCATTCATCCTTGCTAACCCCGTACCGTTGTAATCGGGTAGTGCTCTCTTTGAGGAACGCACGTGTACCCTCAGCTAAAAGTTTGGGAGTACCTGAAATTTGGTGGTTGTCGCGTTATTCTGTCCGGTCATGCTTATCCCGTACTCGGGGTCTGATGGCCCCAGTGTTTTGAACTGTGTACCATCGGCTTCTATCTTCCCTGCCATGCGGGCATTGGTGCCACGAGTTCCATTTGCTGGGTTTGTTGGTTTTAATCTCAATACAGGTCGGGTGAACACGCCATTTTATCTTTTTATTCCAGTGGGTTCCGGTATGTTGCCATATTGGGCTGCGTACTTTTGTTGACACTGTTTATACTTAAATGTTCACTCGCGGACTGCCTGCCATTCCCCCGTGGACACATATGTGGGGTGAAAACCCGCATTACACTCTTTGCAGATTTTGCATGTCTATTCGGGGTTAACACAATAAGCTGCCAGACACATTGAACCCTGGTTGTTGTTTGGCTAAACATTGGTTTCTGGCTTAAGCTCGTTCTCTGATCTGGATGGCATGTTGTCCACTGTTACATACATTGCAAGCACTGGAACTGATGGTGCTGCAGGGTAATCCATTATGTGTGTTCTAAGCAACTCATATGTATTCAGCGTTTTTATGTAGCACATCACACTGTGTTTTTTTGCCAACTTCCGCACACATGGATCGCGTGCAGCGGTAAGCGACTGCTGTGGAAGGAAATGAAGGCAGGAAGTATGTATCATATTCAGTCGGCAGGTACCTGCATATACTTGCGCGTATGTTATATTTGTCGAAGTGATCACGTGTTCAGTTTTTTCTGCACTGATCGCATATCCGACAGGTGGATGGTACAGTTGGATTGTACTCAATTTCTCAACTGCCTTTTGTATATCACACGACGATGTTGCAATGGAACACCCGGTCGATGTGACGAGGTAGCTCGGCCCTTAGTTGTAATCGCGGACTGTCTTCCCAGAAGGCAGTGAGTGGCCTTTATCATTCGCGGGCTATCAGCGCCCGTGGAGCGCATCGCCTGGTATGGTTGCTTACCGCAGGCAGTCACCCGATTTTGTGCGCTCTTGATCGGTCGGCTGTGGCGTTAGTGTGTATTGTCCGGCGTAGGACTGACCTACGATACAAAATGGTGTCATGGACAGCATTCTTCTTGGTCAAGCAACAAAAATGGAGAATTTTAACTCCGACTATACTGTCATCTCCAGATTTGCACACACATGTTTGTTACGCTTTATTTTTAACACACCTATTTGCCCAAGCCATTAAAAATTACCTGAGTCGTCGGGGATAGTAATGCGGACGTCGTCCGGCGATGATGTTAAGAAAAGTCAGAATATTACACAATATTCCTACAAGAATAGAATGGGCGTCAGGCAACTGGGTGTGCACGAAGTTACAGTTCTCAAGATCGTTGGCTGAACGACCACGTGGCTGTATACCCTGTCACACAGTACAAATTTACAGGAAAACGTAATATATAGCCGGGGTATTCTGGTTCCCCAGCTTGCATTAATATTATCTTTTTACCTTATAAATGAAGAATGCCTCCTTGAGGCGCCAATGACTTCCTAGATAGGGCCAGTTCCTGGAATTCAAAACTAAATGAAAACTCACAAGTTTCGGTTAACTCAAGTAAATTGAATTGCTGAATAGTGTACACAGTTACATGTATACGACATAAATTAATGCAGACCTTTCTGACAAGGTCTACCAGCGGCCATTACTGTACAAAAAGGCCAAGAATGGCGCGAAATTTTACTATAGTAATTAAACCCTCCGGGGTCAGTAAATTAAACTGATGGAGAGGAGCTGAGAACGTGGAGAAGACTGTTGGTAAACACAATAAATGTTCTAATAAATTATGTTAACCTACTGTAGCTAAGTAAGTGTTCAGTACAAAGTATGAAATTCCCCAGCAATGCGACGCACGTGCAGGACCTAAGACCCGTGGAATTATACTGCCGGGGATGGCATGGGCGAGCGGAGCCCTTGCCGAGATCACGTTCCACTCTGTGAGGTATTTTAATTAAATGATCTCATCAACCTAGAACTTGAAACGTATACACATAAAACACTGGAACGTTCTGAGAGAGTTTTCTTTATCCTGTAGAGAGTTAAGAGTTTTTAACTAAGCACTAATTTAAACACAAAACATGATTGTGTGGTGCCTTGCAAATAACATGGGAAATTTAGGTCTGTTAACTTTTGGGGCACTCTATGACCGGAATGGTCAGGTTGAAAGGAAGACTGACTAATTATTTCCCACGTCACTAATTGGCTTGATTGGGAACACAATTGCACTCGGAAAATGATATTGAAAAATTCAAATATGCTAGCCTTTCTACTCTACACCTCATTAGATATGCACATGGCGTGTATTTAACCTGCGATTACTTTGCAATCCGCTAAGGCCGAATTTCACGAACATTAGCCTGTGGGCGATAAATTCTAATGCTATTTACTACACATTCTAACACTTGATTCCTATTCTAATTACACAGATATTTTTAGGGTCACCACAGTCACTCGGTTGGATCACTCTGTATCGGGTCATGACCCGTTGCCAAGTGAACGATGCGGGTGCGCATCGGGACGCACGATGTGGCCGCACTGGTAGAGCAACTGTGGGCCGATGAGGTGAGGACAGTGACGTTGCCAGACCATGCAGAAGTGGTCCACTCAATTTCAAACGTTCGCCTTTAAAAGTGCGACTAGCTGAAATACTTGCGCATTAAAAAAAAAGCACGCTATTAGATAATACTGTGTAGTTACTGCTTCGAACATAAGACAACATGCCTTAAATGATCGTTACATGACTAATAAATATTTTTAACAATATTTACGAGTAGAATAATATTGCATAAATTCCTTAAGAGTCTATATTTTAATGCAAAACCACGCACGAGCAATTGAAGGGCGTTGCTTTTACATTATGAGTAATGAAAACTCCTCTTGAAACTTAATGGTTTAACATAATTTATTAAAAATTTTACAGCATATTTCAAATAATATTTGTCACTGGATGCAAGTTTCGTGAAAACTCGTCCAGCGATGCAGTTTTTAAGGTATATAATACTACACATTGGTAAGGCCTACTACTTTGCTTACGAAAAATAACAATTTTCACTTATAAAATTTAAATGCCTACACTGATATGAACGAAATGTCACCATAATACTAATGATACAATACCTAGCCCGTGACAATTTATTTCTTGAAACTGCATCCACACATTTAATGTAGAATCTAATTTGCCTCCAAAATACTTACCTAAAAGGTTAGTCGTGCGGAAACTAGAACTTACTCTCTGATGTATTGAGAAATATAGATTAAATTGTTCGGACAGACATTATAACATTTATTTAATGTATTCCTAACTGTCGAAGCAATGTTTCACGTGCAGCATAAAATATTTCATGGCGATATTGTCTCAAAACGAATGACATACATGCCGATGTATAGCTCGTAAATTGCGTATTGCGTAAATACTAAATTACACAAACAGAACTATTAAAGCTTTCAGAATTGCAACACACATCGCAAATATAACAAAACACGATCATCAGAAGTTTCAAGGGTTAAAATGTGACTTATATTTCACGAAGTAACACATTTTCCAGGTCGGCACATTATGAAAAATTTCAAGAATTTCTGGGACAAGAAACTACATTTAAACACAGCAAAAAGAAATTACAAACGATGTCACTTCACTCAGAACATGTTGAAAATTTTTTTTTTGTTCCACGTTATTTCAGTAGATACAAACTGACCTTTTTGTTAGTCGTGAAACGCTAATTGTTCACACATGAGCGCTGACCGGAAAAGAAACCAAAACAGCTAACTTGAACATTGTGTAAGCCAGGTGATGATGTAAAAGATTTATAAACATTTAATTGTGTTACAATCACGCCATACTTTATTCAAATTTGCATACAACAAAAAGAAACTGAATTGCAGGTGACAAAAATGTTTTAATTTTAAGTCTAGGTAATGTACAAAATGACTATAATATAGGAATTGCCGTGAGTATCGATAGTATCGGAAATTAAAAAAAACTTTGATAATATTGCAACATATATTTGCGATTTTTCCAAAGTTAATTATCGATGATAACATATTATTATACTCGTTACGATATATCGAACAGCCCATCTGACACTACGCCAATTCTGTACAATGTGCATAAGTTAGTGCGCCAATACCAGAAATTTTAGTGAGTTACCCATGACTTAAAGCCGCGGTTATGAGACAAGAGCCCTTCATGATGTGTCATGCTATGTCTATCTCGCTAGGTGCACTATGCTTCCCATTCTGCTAACCCATGGTGGTCGGAGTTGCTAATGGATTTTAACCTTTGTTCTCTCCATATTTAGGTAGACAGTTTAAATGTATCTACAGAGAAATGTCTTCATATTTTTCCAGTAAATGTATTTCCGAAAAATTTTTGTTTGAAGAGACTGGACATTTTGCTTGTTTGTAATTGTAAATTTCTTTGGGGTGAAAGCACCTACACATAAATAAATTTGCATTTGACACTTCCATTGCTTTCATAACTAACAAATTGCTGTACTTCCAAAGACATTTGCAAAGTAATTTTTCAGCTTTTGTTGTCCCGAAACTACTGGAAATACATTTTGGAAGAACACCTAGTGAACTTTGTCTAATACAAATACTTCATTTGTAAATAGTGCTCTGGTCATGCACGGAAGGGCACAACTCGCCTGCAGGTATTTTACCAAGTGTCTTATCACAAGTCGTCTGACAATATGAGCGCTGTGTGCTTTGTTGTTCCGTTGTGTGTGTATCACAGTATATTTCTATTATGCCCGGGAGATTATAGCGATNTGTCTAACAGAACAGCAACCACACATGCAACCCGACCTGCTGTAACCCCCGTGTGTCAACAAACACAAAAAAAAATGGATTGCTGGAGGTAGGTTTACATTCTCATTTTATTCTGGCACAGCTGTCTCCAACGCCTACTCGTCACCCTGAACATCTCCCATAGTATATATATACATACATACAGAGATATATAGCGATGGGTGCCACACCCCTCCACCCTTAGTCTGTTCATCCTTCTACACAGGCGCAGCTTCGACATAACCTCTGTTGGGGGCAGTCGGTCCGAACGTAGCGGTTACTACCTCCGCGACTCCTGCACCGGAGTGCACCACCCCTCTGATAACACCTGGGTACTGCCGGAGTCAGGTGACCATCCCGCTTTCATACTCTCAAGAGGTTTTTGAGGGCGTGATTATTAGGGCCGA
>NQII01001250.1:14037-28148 GCA_002778355.1 Clitarchus hookeri
GGGGGGGGGTCACGACAAAAAGTGGAACATACACATTTTACTCAAGCCTGATTGCGACCGAGAGAAAAAGGTTCCGGTACGATACGGCGACTGTAGAGTACTGTAAGGGTTGGGTGAGGACGAGGGGGTAGGGGCGTGCCGTAGACCGTGGCACGGCCAACGACTGCCGCTATTAAACCGGCGCCCGGGCAGTTAATTTCGGCAGGAATGGCACCTGATGTTCCCACTCCACCGCCGCGCGGGACGGGCATTCGTCCTTCCCTCCCCATTCCCCACCGTGCGACAACTCCACTCGCTTCTTTCTCCGATCCGCGCTGGAGAACAAAAGCGCGGTCCGGCCGGAGATGCGCGGATAGAAAAGCTTTCCAAGCTCTGATTGTGGGACAAAAAAAGTGGGGAGGGGTACGGGGGAGAATCCTGCATCACAACTACCCCTCTTTGTCTCTCTCTTTCTCTCTCTCTATTTGTACACGCTGTGATCTGAATCGTCGAGAGATAATAAAAAAAGCGCAGGAAATGAGTCCGAATATCAATACGTCCCAGCTTCACAGTTGGCAAGAGCTAAACGTCCCACAAAAGGTCTGCATTATAAAATATATAAAAAAAAAGACAGCCGTGGTAGACAACTGGAAAACATGTTGCCAAACACGCAAAGTTACTCTCCGAGAAGCAGCGTACGAAATCGAAACGTAAGTGATCATGTGCTATCACCCCACTGAAGGAATACAAATTATGTCACCCCGCATGTTTGTCGCGACTAATTTGACACGCATGGGGCAGAACTACGCCAACGCGTAAATAAAGTTCAATTGTAATTTGGCCGAAATATGTACACGTAGGTAAATACGTGGTCAAGTCAGTTACGAGTTAACGGATGTGTGACTTCTGCGCATGTCTCCATACACTGATTGGCCCGTCGCCTGTACAACTGTCAAAGTCACGCGGGTAACATCAATGATCGTGTTTGTTTACATTTGAATTTTCAACAGACCCGCTCTTTTATATAAATCAAATACGTCCACAAGCATGAATATATTCTAGTTACATCAAAAATATAGTCAAGTAAAAATATTAACACCTCAACGCACACACTTATGTAAACAATATTCTACCTAAAAATCCCATCCATGTCGTTTCTTAACGTGCTATTGGCAAAAATGCGGATCAATGTTAAAATAAAGATAGTAGCTACTACGCAGATAGTATGAGCACTCTACCCCATCGACGGTTTCACAGGAATGCTTAGACTGTTTTAACGCCTCCGTGGCCTGCTAGGTGACGTAAGGAACGTTTGTGGGGCCAGAGGAGCATCAGTTTCCTCCGTAGCGAGAAGTTCGTGGTCTGGAACACAACTTAGTGTATATAATACTGTAGTGTCGCGCGCCTACATCCTATACAACTTGTCCTACACGCATGTTCGCACCGCCTTGTACCGTAGGCGCTAAACGCCGCAATATTAAACACATTTAAATGATATAAAAATACGTTTCCGGATATAAGTGTATAGGACATCTGTGTTACTATTGGTCCATGGAAAATATGTCTGGAGTTTGGGCACTGAGTTTCCGAACATCCTGTATAGGCAGACCTTAGGCAGCATTTTAAAAAGTGCTCAGTTGACCTTGAACATCCTATAATCCTGTTTACTTGCAACTATGCTGGGTAGTGAACTGAGATGTCCGAAACAACGGCTGTCGGCGTACGAGCGGACAGTAACAGACCCGGCGAACCCAAGAAGGCGCTCCGTGCAGCGAAGAGATTTGGAGGGCCGATGAGGGTGAAACGAGGTGAGAATGGAGCAGCGCCGGAATGCAAGGGCGGGGTAAACAGGAGATCCCCGAGAAAACCCGCCGACCGGCAGCATCGTCCGGCACGATTCCCACATGCAAAAATCCAGGCCCTGCCGGAGATTGAACCGAGTTCGCCTTGGTGGGAGGCGAGCAGGCTAACCGCTCAGCCACCGCGGCCTCATNGGCCCTGCCGGAGATTGAACCGAGTTCGCCTTGGTGGGAGGCGAGCAGGCTAACCGCTCAGCCACCGCGGCCTCATCGAGGTATTGAGAGCCGATGGGGGTAAAACGAGGTGAGAATGGAGCAGCGCCGGAATGCAAGGGAGATCCCCGAGAAAACCCGGCGACCGGCGGCAACGTCCGGCATGATTCCCACGTGCACAAATCCGGGAGCAACCCCCGCCGGGAATCGAACTCGGTTCGCCCTAGTGGGAGGCGAGTAGTCTAACCACGCCACCACCGCGGCCCCAGAGAACGCGCGCCAAAACCCCGACACCCCGTAGGGAGAGCAAAGTGTTTTAATGGCGTGCGGTGGGAGCTAGTTCGCATTTGTCACCTCCGAAACAGCGGCGTGTTTGCAAGGCTGTTCGAATCAGCGAGCAATTTGCATCATTTGACGACCTACACACCGCGCTGCGTAATGCGCCATAAACCATAAACAAGCATTAGCGAGCGATGGGCGGGCAAACGCCGGGGATTGGCGATTGGGGAGTTGCAAAGCAAACAGGGTCGAAAGCCCCAGCAGTGGGTTTCCATCCGCTGACGAAGCGAGACAGACACTTGGACTTGGTTGTTTACAGGCAATTCAAGGTAACTTCCAACTTTCCTGAAGCCATGCTTAAGTTGTACTTCCAGGATATTCCTCCATCTCGTTNAGGCAATTCAAGGTAACTTCCAACTTTCCTGAAGCCATGCTTAAGTTGTACTTCCAGGATATTCCTCCATCTCGTAGAAACAAAGCTTAGCGAAGTCTAGAAAATTACACCAAATAGGACAGTGCACAGCATTCGTGCGCACTCAGTGTAATAACATTTTGCATAATAACTATTTATTACTGGGCATTACCAACACACATATTTTCTCCCTGTTTTATTCATATTAATTATAAATCGAATATAATAATTTATAGATAAAATATAAGTAAAAATATAATTTAACCAAAAGAATTTTTTTTTATGTTAACAGAAGTAAAAAATATTGTGAGACGTGAGATTTTTAGTATTCAGGAAACAACCAAACACGACATACATGGGGCGATTTTTCAAAGGTTCGATTCAAAAAGTGTGAAAATACCGCGAACAGACTTAAGTAGGCGGCCACCTCAAGTCACTTCTTCGCCTCCAGCTTTTCTGTATCATGGCTCTGCGTTGGAAATGCCACAGCGGTTCCGTCAAATCCCTCTGACCTCGAGCACGGCCGGCGAGGCCAAGTGAAGTGTAAAGCGATAATTCAGGGTGCTTCGCTTCCCGGTCGATTAGGACGATTCGGTTCGACGCACGAGGGTAAAATAGGCCTACCCGAGTAACAGCGAGGTTTGGGCGACCCTTGCAACAGCTCAGGTCTTTAAGCCGGCCTCACACGCTACCTAATCTCTCCTACCTTCTGTTATACCCAAGGGCACAACATTAGCAGCACTGCCTACTCCCATGTTACGGAAATTTCGCTTCGGTGCCTTAATTTTAAAGATAGGCGTTTCAAGCAAGATGTACTCTTCACGATTTTTTTTAAGGAGAAGATCCCTACGAGCGTATATTTTCAATATAGATAGGCAGTATGTACTTTTTTTGTAAAACATACATTTTAAATATTCCTTGCAATAGCTATACATGTTATGGAAACATCTCTGTTGCAGGGAACTTCTCCCGAAAAATTCGTGAAGAATACATTTTGTTTGAAACGCTTATCTTTAAAATTAACGCACTTGGGCGAAATAACCGTAACATGGGATTTCCTATTTAAATTTCGCAGCTGCCAGCTGGTAGGCAGTGTCCTTAAGGCATAAACGTTTCTATAGCAGAAGAGAAGAAATAGTGCATCAGTTCATACCCACACGTTACCTAAAGTTCTAACAGGCAATTTTAAATGACAGACATTCCGCATTTTTCAAGGGGGCAAATATATTAAAATATGATATGTAAACCCTTTGTGGTGCGCCGGTGTTTTTTTATCCTCTGAAGACTGCATATATTTAAGTTTCTGAGTACGAGTACTATTAATGAATAGAAAATGATACGAGTAACGGCACTGTATACCTATAGAAAACAAGGTATCGACATTTTCTGTACGATGGACATTTACGTCACACAATAAAACATCAGCAATTTATTGAAATATTAATCACAAACAAGCATAGTAATCAATATTGTGCTTTTCGTAATTATAAAAGCTTTTACGGTTGGAAGGCCAAAATAAGACAAACATATATAAAAAAATAAAGCTTTTATGCGTGGGTGTTAAAATTACTTATGCTAAACAGCTTAAATCATGCACTTTTAAAACCAATCGATTCGATTAGCAAACGACGACAGCCAGTCGATTGCACTGTGCAGTTGCTTGCGTGTTTTTTCTTTTAGACAAACGGATTATAGAAATAAAAGTTTTCTTACAATATAATTAGTTATAAACAGCAATAATATAAAACAACTGAAAGAATTTCGCTATATGACGGAGATTCGAACTCTTAAACAACAACCAGGATATTATGCGGGTTTGAAATCGGTCCCTAACTTCCGCGCCATTCTGTAGTGGGACGGAACAGCGCATCAATCCACAAGCACAGGAATATTCTACTGTTTGCTCCACTAACTTGCCTAAATAAATCGCGACTGGGCCGCCCTCAGCGTGACACGCACTGAGTTGCCTGGTCGAGGGCGTGGTATAGGCTGTTCACGGTTAAGTGAGCACTTTCGGAATCAACCTTTGAGAAATGTCACTGCCCTTACCAGCATATATTTTAACGGGGACGCTGACTGACATGCGCCCAGTAAAGTTGGTAACAACGGACGGAATATAGTTCTAAGTCTTAACGTTGAATTAAACGTGTTAGGCAAACTTTTATGAATACTGAAAGGGTTTATTTTGCTTTATAGTTTTTAATGCACATACATATATGTAAAAATGAGCAAATTTGTAAAATATTTTCTTTTGTAGTAATTTTACAGTTCCACTTGACCGGTGCATGAATAAAGTGATCAGGCCCATTGTAAAGTTAGTTTCACATAAGGTGGAATATAATACATAATGTGCGTACAAGTAAATCTTGAGCAGGACTTTCAAAAGTACTCAAGTTTACCGTGAAGAGACTCTAAGTCTGTTTCAAAACATACGCGTATTCGTACCAACAAACCACGACGAATTGTAACATATTTTCTCCTACTTTACAAGAATTACTGTGTTCCGCTGGTATGCCTATTGTCATGTGTGGTTTCGCTGTTCGTGTTAATTCTTCTATTACTGACAACAGGTAGCTAAAAAAAAAGTCATCAGTTTGCGTACATGTTTTGTACTGACTACACGACCTTGAAGCTGCCGCGTCCATAAGAAAGAGTGACGCGTGGGCGAGACGGAGAGGTCTTGTGTTTCACGTATTTCCTGGGATCTCACTTGAGTTTGTATGGATGTTTGGTGAGCGTTTGATAACGTGGTCTCTTCACGTTCACGAGGGATGGTGGGAAACACTGGTCTGACCACTAGGCCACCGCGGCTTGCGAAAGCCCTGGCGCGAGCTAGCGCGGTCGGACTGTACTGCGGCCTCTTATCGTCCTCCTGCCTCGCCAAGGGTGTCTCCCAGGCGCTGCTGGGATGTGTCGCTAATGAAAATCGGCGTCGATTTGAAGCGGCCGTTTCCGCCCCGACGCTCCTCCCTCCTAATTCCGCCGTCAGATGGCAGCCCCCCTCCCCACACNAGTCGCGACCTCTCCACAGACACCAAAGCTGCAAGATGAACTACAGAGGCTATATAAACCGACCAACATTACTCGAAAACCTCGAGAAAAAAAAAACTCTACACATTTTCGCAGACTTTAACGATCTCATACGCTAACTTCTGAACAATTTTAAGCTATGTCTCTTTTTGGGTTTTAAATTCCATAAAATATATAACCGGTTGCCTGGTGCGGAACAAGCCGATACAATTATTTTAGGCGTACCTCGACTTCCTTTCGATCAAGATATCGCTTTCAAAAAAAAATTGTCCATTTTTTTTCCTAAAACACATTTCTACAAAAATAGTTTATTTTTAATTTTTTTATATCTTACAATTGCGGATAAAGTAAGTTTTACAGACTTTATTTAAATTATTTTTAATTTACTACTATTTGCTTTTTCATAGCACGATTCTTTTCTTCAGAGAGCATAAAGTAACTTATAAAATGTAGCTGAAGACACGCCTAAAAACATTTAACATGTAAAACATTATATTTGCGCTCGGCTGGTCTTGCAATAAGCAGCGCCCTTTAAAATGTATTGTTTCTTCTCAAATAATTCTGTTAATCGTATAAAACTCTTAAATTTAAAGAAATTGTAATTAATTTTCTAACCTCACTTAAAAAAAAAGCAATGAACTGATCGCCTTCTGAGTTTTTGAATAATTTTCTCGACTCCTTCGAAGTTTCACCAAAATAATTTTAAAATATGGCATACATAATTTTTCCCCCCGAGAAATTCTACGAGTCTCTGGATTTAGAAGATGTTTTCAATGATACTTTGACCATTAAGTGGGACAGAACTTTCGTAGTTTAGCTGCTAACGTTCAAGAAAACATCATTACGCAAACTCCACTGAAGTTTCCACTTCATCTCACGCAGGAAATAGCTACGTTCACTCGGCAGCGCGCTGCCAGGTGGATAAAGAGATATTTGCTCGGAGTTTTATTAAAATTGTAACAATGCTTTTAATGAACTGAATTCAAAAACTACCAAGCTGAAATGCGCTCAAAAAATTGTAGACTATGTCCCAAAAACAATTACTTCTACTAAAAATGAGTATAATCTAAACATAAAAATCTCACGATTCCTTTAAATATAATCGTAAATTGAAACTTTCTTTTACAAATTGGCAGCTACACGTTTTTCCTGCATGAAGTATCGTGCACGCCATCGCGCAAGTTGGCAATCTACAGTGCACAGTTTTAGCAACTGCGATTAATTTTCTTTCCTTTAATCTTGAATTTATTTCTGTTTAAACGCAACTTACGTTTCGAGTCAAACGTTTGAAAAATAAAGCTGTTAGCGCTTGGGACCTATAAACAATATTTTTTAAGTCCGAAATACTTTCCCCGTGTTGGTTTCGTTGCGTTTAAGAGAAATAAATTCTAACTCATAATTTACTCTTTTCCAGTTCCGCATGGGAAAATACGGATTAAAATCAGTCCATGCCGGCTTCAGGAATTCTGTAAAGTAGATATGTACGTAATGATGTTTGAATTTTAATATCATACCTTAACAGTAAGTTACAAAGAGAAGATGGCAAGAATGCCACCACCTTAAGACGGTCGTCTACCTGGACCTCTGAACTGGCGTGTGGTGTTCTCTTCGTCTTGCGTGTACCTATGGGACTTAAAGCGGCGAACATATAATTTTATTGCTGTACAGTCTGTAGCAAGGTACAGTGCACAGCCCTCGAGTATTTTTTGCATGTATCAGACGAGCAAAGAGTGAGACGCAACGTTTTGAGGAAGTCGTTTTTAACTATGTCGGAGTGCTAAGAAATAGTGTTTCTAATGTGCGTGGCGTCTTTAAAGCACTCAACAACCCTCGCAAAAAAAAGCGTATTTCAAGCACTCTGCAACGCAGTTCAAGCGTCATGCAGGCGAAGCCCCTTAAGTAAAACAGTTTACAGACTGATGTTTAGTGGCAATATGGGTTTAAAAAATGTACAGTGCTCAAGGATAACGAATTGCATCCTTTCGGATTACATTAAATTTCAAATTTAAAAAACCTGCTTTATGATTGAACATAGAATATGACATATTTGGTTGTTAAAGCTGAGGCAGTTGGTTGGTTGGGNGGAGGGTGAATTTGAAGTGAATTGGGGATGGAGCAGCGACGGGAAGCAACGGCGAAGAAAACGGGAAAACTCCTGGAAAAACGGTTGGCGGCAACGTCCGCCGTATTTCACCACAGACGAAAAATCTGGGTTTGACCCCGCCGGGACTCGAACACGGTTCGCCGTGGTTAGACCACTGCACCACGAGGTACTTTGTTAGACACAGGAAATAGTTATATATTTTATGAGACACTCAATGCTTTACTCCTATAAAAATTATCGCACGTGGCTACATCCTTATAAAAAGCAATTTTTTTTTCAGTTAGTTACACCTGAAAAAACAGCGCTCAATCACTATTAACTTTAGAAATTAGCAGACCTAAACTTTAAAAAATACCTAAAATATAATGGTATAAAAATTGATGAACCCGCGATTACTTTCGTGAGCTAAAAAAAACGCTCATCGCCTAAATAAGCAACAGACATGTCCAATGCATTAGTGCGCTCTCTGTTGATCACAAATGAACTACATAACTCCTACCACTCAAACTGTCTTGTTGCACAACATTCCAAAATTTTTGTGAGATGTATATTTGTTGTTATGGCTGCAGCAAAACAGAAAACTTTTGGATTTGACATCAAATTATTCAAACAATATGAAGTGTGCAGTTTTTCATTCGAGGATAATGTTATTACATACAATGCGTATAAGTTGAACAATATTTTGTACAATTATGAAACAATTAATTTGTTTGTTATCCAACGCCCTTAAGTGTTGAGTTTGGCTCGAGCGGCCCCTCGTGACACGACGCAAGACCGGGAGTCGCCAAAGAACAAACAAAATATGAACATGCAAGCCCGATTATTTTTTCCTATTTTAAATTGGCCCTCAGTAACTCAGTACTAAATGCTGGCTACTTATGAACATCATCACTGAACATAATTCAAACGTAAGATCATTATAAAAATTTGTTTTNGTACTAAATGCTGGCTACTTATGAACATCATCACTGAACATAATTCAAACGTAAGATCATTATAAAAATTTGTTTTAAATTTTTTTTAACTTCTTAGTGTGCAAGATATTATACACATTCACCAGGATCCGAGTTAGTAAAGTTGGCAAGTAATAAATTATAAAATAAAGTTTTTAATTATAATTTGTCTCAACTTAAGACCAGATGAACGTGTGATGACTGCGTCATCTATCGCAATGAAGTGCTGGAGATAANGTACTAAATGCTGGCTACTTATGAACATCATCACTGAACATAATTCAAACGTAAGATCATTATAAAAATTTGTTTAAAATTTTTTTTAACTTCTTAGTGTGCAAGATATTATACACATTCACCAGGCTCCGAGTTAGTAAAGTTGGCAAGTAATAAATTATAAAATAAAGTTTTTAACTATAATTTGTCTCAACTTAAGACCAGATGAACGTGTGATGACTGCGTCATCTATCGCAATGAAGTGCTGGAGATAANTATAATTTGTCTCAACTTAAGACCAGATGAACGTGTGATGACTGCGTCATCTATCGCAATGAAGTGCTGGAGATAAAGCATAAAGACCGTTTGGTAATACTTTTGTGGCCTCACGTCCAACATTCAGTGAGTACAAACAGTTCCCCACGGATTTTTTTTTCTTGAAGAATTCGCTTAAAATATTTTCATCAGTTACAAATAACGAAAGGAAGGAGGTAAATGAGACTATGTAGGTTTTCTTAGATTAATTTGTTTTCTGCACACAATTTTCCTGTTTCTTACATTACTTCTTAGCGGTTGAAAGGAATGTTCCTTAATGTAGCACCTACGCCNATATACTCGTAAATATATGTGCATTTTGCACATCCCCATCTCGATATTTGCGGACAAGGCGGGTAAATCAAAATACCCTTCAGGAGTCTTCTTAATGGAACTTAACGAAACCTCTGTATAGAGATCACAACGTTTGGTTTTAAATGAATATTTTATACCTACGGAGACAAGACATTCAGGCATACTACGAGATAAGACTGAAACTGCGATGAATTATGAAACTAATTCAAAGTGAAGCGATACTTCGTTATATAAGCAAAGGAGGTCGGAAAAGACATAACACGAATTTAAGCCGCCCGCAAAACGGGAGGTGTTTTCCACGTATGAAGTACAGAAGTAAGGGAGTGAGTGGCAAAGACAGTGAACCCAACATGCCCACAGCCACAGTATAAATCTCTTGCCGCAACTGACATAATAAATTCTGATGCTTTAATTTCCCATCCAATCAGATGTCACTTGAAAAAGAAAATTTTTTGGGAAGAGTAATTTTTAAGTTCGCAAACATGTCACATAAATAATGTTCTCCAACGCGGTCTTCATGTTTCTGTTTCTACAGAGATTCCGCTATTAATACTCCCTCACTTTCGCTTACATTCTTCTCCCTTATTTAAACGCTTTTGTTCACGCAGAAAAAAAAACACGAACACGGTTAAACGACTGTATATGTCCGGGAAAGGAAACTCTCAGAAGAAATGTTAAAAGTTAATTGAGTCGCTAGGCGAGAATGGCAGTGCTTACGACTATGGCCATGCGTACTGTTAGTAAGCGCCGCTATGTAAAACGCGCTAACCTCTTACTCTTATTGGTATGGTTAGGGTTATTACAATTTGCAGCAAGGCCTTAAGGCTTACAGTGGCGGACATCAAGTACACTACTGCTGCTACACGCTAAGGATTGAACTGACGTACAGTGCTAAGGGGCTAAGAGAAATATTTTGAACATACGTCATTGCTTCACTATGTCGTCACATAAAACTAAGCACTTGGTTTTCTGTGACGACAAAGTGAAGCAATGAAGCATGTTTAATATATTTCACTTACTCCTTCACCCCCACTGCAAGAATTTTTTTAACAACTTAGTGCTACGACGCTTTGTAGGGTAACCCTACAAATTTAAAGGTGGAGAGTTTATAAAAAAGTTAACGGTAGGACCCCATACAAGTTTCGCAGATGTTCACCGTAGTACATTTTAAGGTATAGCAATCTTAAAGTTGTCATTTATAATTATACTTGGTAGAGTTTTAAAATATCATTCTAAATGCGCTAGATTTATTTCTAAAGTTGTATTCTGGGTTATTGTTACGTGCGATTTCTTCTCGTACGACAGCCAACAAAACAAATTTAGTAGTTTTATAAAAATATATATATTTTAAAACTCTGCAAAACAGTTCCTGTTTAAGTACGAGGGTAGCTTAATATTTCCTGTATCAGTCTCCAGTATTCTGGATCAAATCATTGTCAAATTAAAACTTCAAAGCTCAACGGGAGTCAAACATTGGTAAGTTGTCAGGCGTATGCGATTACTCACGAGGAAATTCTAAGCATTCAAACGCCTATATTAGGCTCTCGAGACACTGCTGTTAAGGCGCCGTCTACCTGGAACTTTTTCCCACGTTTAGACCGAGAAGCGCGGGAGCGATAAGGGCGACACTGCCACGCGCATCAAGTACGCAATCGCCGCTAAGCGCAACGCTCTGAACTGGCGTGCAGTGTTCTCGTCGTGCTGCGTGTACCTATGGGACTTTTAGCGGTGACCATATAATTTTATTAGTGGGAAGTCTTTAGGAAGGTTCAGTGCAGGCCCCTATAGTAGTTTTGTATGTATCTGATGCATGCATTTGGAGCTACAGCGCCTTGGAAAGGCCGTTTTTAGCAGTTTTGGAGTACTCTGAATTGATGTTTCTAACGTACGTGATATTTTGAAAGTACTTAACAGCTCTCGTCTGAAGTGTGTGTTCTTTTCGTAGATCAGCACGTTGGACGCACGCTTAATAGTTTAGTTGAAAAACGTGTATTTCGAACACTCTGCAACGCAGTTCAAGCGCCAGGTAGACGGGCGCCTTAAGAGCGTCTCAAAGTTCTCCACTCTCCGAACACCTATACCTCATAAAGATCGTTGCGTAACTTTAAAATTAGGTGTCACCGCATATATGTATTAGATAGAAAAAAAAATTGTCGCAGACCTGGCATGTTGGGGCTCCATAGTTATAACTAACACGTGGAAGTTAATTACATCCGCCCGCATAGCTAATTTAGAGTTTTTATTGAGCTCTACTCGCTGACTGCATAGTGGTGACTAATTATACTCAAACACTATTCGTTATTCAATTATGCGCCATAATTATAAACAAACAGCTGAATTCATTTATCAATACTGCGTGTACCTAGGACATGTATTATGAGCTCATTTCATAAATTATTATTAATCGCAAAATGCAACTATAATGAAAAAAATTTAAGATCTGGAGTGAAACTGTTTACAAACAAGATAGTTTTCTGTAAATAACACGTTATTAAATCTTAAGTGTCCCGAAATCAAATAAACGTTAGGAAGTAATTTTATTGTACTTTTGCATTAAATACTTCTTTTTGAAAACTGGTTAAAAAAAAAAAAAAAAAAAAAACCCACTAAAGGCAAAAAATTTGTAATTTTATAAAGAACATTTAAAGCCGTGTGTTCAGTCTTACAGACGTCTATTTTTGTACCCTGGCAGTACTAATCAATAACATGTTCACAACTTGGCTCGCGACGTAATGGAAAAGATCCTCGGTAAGTTGAAATTTAGGGAAAGCAGAAGTTTCAAACCACATCACTATGGACTTCGCCCTGTAGTACATCACACGCCTTCTGTATTAATGCAGTTCTCAGCAACGAGATTATCCTATCATTAGTCCCGAGTGGATTATTTCAGCACCAATGCCAGTATTTCCAAGTGTCGACGAAATTGCTACGCTTGTGGACCTATTGGACATACGAATGTAACAGATATAGAAAATACTTTTTTTTGTAATTTTCTCAATGCCTATATTGCTACAGTTTTCTTTCAGCTCCAGTAGCATTTTTAAATTATTATTTCACTTTGTAACCGCTTGCAATGGAGAAAAATTCACAAGAAAACATAAATTAATGCGACTTAAGAGATAAGCAAGAGGTACGGCGCGAGCGATAAATACACTAAAACAATTCAGTAAAGCTCTTTTTGCATTCACTATGAGATCCCATATTTATTGAGACTCTTTTTTACTGCATTGATTTAACTACTTTATTCATCAACGTAATAAATTAAATCATGCTTGGGCTTAAACTGGCTTAATTATTACAAAACTTCTGAAAACCAGATTAATTTGTATCATAGCACAAACACAATCGCCAATGTTTGAATTTTATACGTACAATTTTCTCTTTACATAGGGTAAAAAATGTACAAGATATAATATACGTAATGTTGATTGTACGTGAAATTACGAACCCCTGGAAATGATCAGAATAAATATCCGACGTGAAATAGCTGATATGCCTCTCAGGGCGATCTGTTTGCCAGGCTAACTCCAATTTCCGAGAATAAACAAATTACTTTTTGGAACATTATTGAAACGTGACGCTGCAAACAATTTAATTGACGGTGAAACACATGTGCTTGTTCACTCATTGCGTGCGTTCATCGACAAGCTGAGCCAATGGGTTAAACATTCAACTGTTCCTGGGATGTGCAGTGCTCGGTCACGCACAACTCGCACCGCTGGCAGTGTAGACGTGTCGGACGTTGCTGTTTGTCGATGGATTTTCTCGGGATGCTCTCAGTTTCCACCAACCACTGCGTTCCATCCCTGCCACATCTCCATCTCACTTCACCCCTAACGACGCTTTAAGACTTGAGTTGTCAGGGCTTTCGCCTACCTGGTAATTGAAATGCGTTGCTGTGTGTTTGAAATAAACGTTTTTTTTTCCCAAGGAACTATTCAAAGTAGTATGTACGTCCAATGCGCTGATCTATGAAAATAACACACACTTAGGACGAGGGCTGTTGAGTGCTTTCAAGAGCATCCCAACATAGCTATAAACGGCTTTTTTCAAAGTGCTGTATCTCGGATACATGCAGAACTAAAGGGCCCTGCATTGAATCTTCCTACAGAATTTACACCAATAAAATTATAGAATAACCGCTGAAAGTCCCGTAGTAGGTACATGCAGCACGACGAGAACACTTCACGCCAGTTCAAAGCCTTGGGCTTAGTTGCAACGGTGCACTTAATGTGAGTGGCAAAGTCGCCCTTATCGCTTTCGCGCTTCTCACACCCCCCCCCCTTACTCTTGGTAAAATCACCACTTACAAATTACAAAATTAAAAAACATTTTGTAATTAAAAAAAAAGACTATTCCCGTTCATATACGCATGGCAATATGAATGTTACGCTGAAAAATTCTAGGGCCTAATTATAATTAATTTCTGGTAACAATTTTATTCACAATCCTAATTTTTTTTTAACGCAGATAACTTTTTTTGAAAACAAAATTTA
>NQII01001250.1:28210-46261 GCA_002778355.1 Clitarchus hookeri
GGAGATGCACGCAAACAGCCGGGGTTTAATTTGTTGTGCCGCAACGCACGCAGGCAATAACAGTTAATTTCAAAACTCTCTGCGCCCTGTACGAGTGCAAAATACACCCAACTTCATTTAACTTGTCATGATGTATTTCAAACATTTCCTTAATTACTATTTCACCGTTTCTCTTTGTAATTACACAACGCGCCAATAAATCAATATACGTCCTCGCCATGGAACTACTAAAATGTACAGCAGNAAAAGGGGGGGGGGGGGCAGGTGTAACGACTAACAAACGAAGTTATGGCAATACACGGTTTCTTGCACCCATGGTTGAAATAACGCCTACGTTCGTGAAAATCCCCACGGCAGGGCCCTAATGGCTGGTCTATGGATTGAAACGCGGAATGAGCCCGACACGGTAATTTGGACGGGACGTTGCAGAGAGCGGGCAATTGAAAATTATACAGGCTGAGTATAAAATAATACCCCAACTTTGAAGGTCTATAATATCAAAACCAAAAAAACCTACAAGCTTGATTGACCAACCAAATGAACCGTGGAACCGTGAAGTTTGCTTACCATACATTCATAAATGTTCAATGTGACCAACACGAGCGGCCCGAACGACATCTACGCGATAATAAAACTCGTTCCACGCTCTTGTCAGCATGTCTGGTGTTACGGTTTGGATGGCGTTCGTAACTCTCGGTTTCAAATGATGAGGGGGAAGCGAGATACGAGGATGGCTTCATGTCTAAGCTGGTTTTTAGCGATGAAGCGACGTTCCATACAAATACGAAGGTGAACCGGCTCAACGTGCAGAAATGGAGACAGGAGCCTCCACATGAAGCCACCAAATACGAGCGCGCTTCCCCCAAAGTGAATGTGTTTTGCGCTGTATCCAAAGACACTGTTTTCGACCCCTTTCTTTTTTCACGAGCTCACTGTTACTGGAATCCCTTATTTGGACATGCTTACAGAGTGGTTGTTTCCTCAGNCGTGCAGAAATGGAGACAGGAGCCTCCACATGAAGCCACCAAATACGAGCGCGCTTCCCCCAAAGTGAATGTGTTATGCGCTGTATCCAAAGACACTGTGTTCTGTCCTTTCTTTTTTCACGAACCCACTGTTACTGGAATCCCTTATTTGGACATGCTTACAGAGTGGTTGTTTCCTCAGTTAGAAGAAGCGTCGGGGGACTTCATTTTCCAGAAGGATGGTGCGCCACCCCATTGGCACCCAGCTGTTCGCAGATACCTGAACGAGACGTTGCTGCAACGCTGGATTGGTGGAGGAGCAGCTGGTGACCAGGCTCTTCATTACTGGCCCCCAAGAATCCCGGATCTTAACCCTTGCGATTTTTTCTATAGGGGTACATAACTATGTGGATACACCATTGCTGCCTAACATTGACGACCTCAAAACGAGAATTACGGACGCCATCCAAACCGTAACACCGGGCATGCTAACAAGCGTGTGGAAGGAGTTTGATTATCGCGTAGATGTCGTTTGGGCCGCTCGTGGTCGTCACATTGAACATTGATGAAGATATGGAAAACAAACTTCACAGTTCCACGGTTCATTTGGTTGGTCAACTAAGGATGTAGGTTGTTTGGTTTTGATTATAGACCTTCAAAGTTGGAGTATTATTTTATACTCATCCTGTATATTAATTAATACCCTTGGCTTAATGCGTTCGGAGATACTGAATGAAGTGGCTTGTGTGTATCCGAAATTACTAACTAGTTATGGTCCTAGACGACACGTCCATTGATAAGAAAAATTACTTTAGTTCAGCTGACAATTGTATTTGGCAAAGTCCACAGTGTAAAAGAAATAGTTACTACGCATGACAGAGATTTTTAAGCTGGACTCGCAACCATCCGTCAGAAGCCCGTCCATCCGGCAGTCACGTGATCTTCATCCAATCGCGGGACAACTTTTTCTATACGTCCATTTGACAAATATTTCCCAAACTTTAACTTTCGATGGACGAACGGGACACCGTCTTCTGACGACATTCCGTAGACGTGAGTACGCACTTTGAAATAAAATGCAAGGCGATGGATCTGTGTCTATCTTTGGTGGTATATTCAGTAATTTAAAATGTAAACAACAATTCAGTATAAATTCTTACCACGTAATAAAAAAATTTCCTCAAAATGTTTTGCTCTTGAAAATGTAGTTCTAACCAAAAAAAAAACCTCCAACTAAAGAAAGATGGTGATGTTAAGTTGGCACACTGACATTTTGCCGTACAAAAGGATTGACGGACGACGGATTGTTTTGAATCGCTTTCAACTGACGGACGAAAATACGGACGGACAGACGGACGGACGGACAGACGGACGGAGAGACGGGTGCTTGTGAGTCCAGTCTAAGTAAAGAAACATAGTAACAACTGCAGTGTTACAAATATATTCATTAAATTACGAAGTACTGGTAACAAGTGCCCAGATGTTTCTGCAACACTANATTCATTAAATTACGAAGTACTGGTAACAAGTGCCCAGATGTTTCTGCAACACTACAGGCCTACACATTTCGTTAAGTGGATTTACGGACATTTCCGTACAGACGGTGGAGTGGAGAGGATTTGGCGGCTCTTAACCTCAAGGTCTTGAGAGCCGATGAGGGTGAAGTGAGGTGAGCATGAGCAGTGCCGGAATGCAAGGACGGGGTAGACGGGAAATCCCCGAGAAAATCAGCCTCCCGCCTAGGCGAACCGGGTTTCATATAATACCCGGCAGGGTCGCCCTCGGATTTTCGCAGCACGTGGGAATCGTGCCGGACGATGCCGTTGGTTTTCTCGGGGATCTACCGTTTCCCCCACCCTTGCATTCCGGCGCTGCTTTATGCTTACTTCGCTTCACCCTCATCGGCTTTCCAGACCTCGACGTTAAGCGTTAGTAGTCCGGACGTATTTTCTGCACATTTGTTGTCTGCGAGTTTACGTGTATCTCAGCAAATAAATGTCATGGAAATACGACTTTTTTCCAGAAAGGACAATAAACAATTATCAAAGCTCGTACAGTAATGTTTTTAAAATGTTAAGTTTATTATAAGAGAAATATCATAAAAACTGTTAGGAATCGCATTTTCAGAGCCAGCCCACGCATTTTCTTTAATTGCTACGACAAAAATAANGGGGGGCAGCAACAGAACAAGAGCACTCCCCACCCCGCAGGCCCAAAAGCCTAACCGGGCGGGTACAGTCGCGGACACGAAACACGAGGACAGCACCGGCAAAACTCACGCGCGCCGACCGAGTGAGTGAAGAGATCTGGGCAGCTCTTTACATCGAGGTCTTGAGAGAGCCGACGAGGGGGTGAAGCGAGATGAGCAAGGAGCAGCGCCGGAATGTAAGCGCGGTTAAACGGGAGATCCTCGGAAAAACCAGCCGACCAGCGGCATCGTCCTGCACGATTCCCACATGCGAAAATCTGAGGGGGAATCGAACCCGATTCGCCTAGGTAGGAGGCGAATAGTGTAACCACTTCAAACACCGCGGCTCCCTCCCCAAACTTCGCTAGCTGGCTCACGGCGAAGGCGACCGTTCTAATGTATGGTTGCCGCTCGTCTTGCAAACCTCGAAGACAGGGAAATATCAGGAAATTTGAATGCTGTTGGGGACATGTCAGGGAAGTTTGGACACAGTAAGTTATATGTAAGGGAATTATATGATGTGCAATATATATTAGGCAGTTCTATAATCAATCGATCACTACTATAGGAACTCTATATTTGGTGTTAACGTTTGCTAAAATGTAAAAGAGTACACACACAGGAAAATATCTTAAAAAGTCATTAAGGGAAAAAATAATAACTCTGTCTGGATATCAGGGAAATGTCAGGGAATTGTCAAAGACTATGTATGTACAAATGCATGTAGGTATATGTGCGTATGTATGTGTGTAGCCTATGTATACACATTGTTTTTATGTAGGCGTCAGTTCCTCTTCAATTAATGAAATGTTAAGATTTAAAATTAGGACGATCTCGAAGCACCCGATAGAGTTCACATACAAAATTTTTCGACAATGTGGGCATAATTCAAATCCACTAGTCAAACAGTTATACGCTATTCAAGGTCTCTTTTTAACACATATCACCTATGTTAAATCTATAACATAATTCAAATACTTTAATCACATTCGTTTGTGCGTTATTTATGTTGCCAGTTTTACTGTATATTAATTACACATACGTGCGTGTGAAAATATACTGGATGGTTCACCTAACATGGATACTCCCAAAATTTCGGGAACGGTTGCAGATCACGAAATGCGGTTTCCGCTAAATTAAATTACGCACGGGCGCAAGTAATTTGCCGCAAAGTGACTATTCGTTACACGTGTATGGACAGAAATAATTAAACCACATAGGATTTTTGCCCTGGAAACATACATTTATTTCAAAGGGCATCTGAAAGAACGTGCAAAGAGAAATTCAGTGATGCAGCATATGCAATGGAAAGTAACGCAGAAACGTCAAGAAATAATGTGCAAATATGATTAAGTGCGCCGGTAGCATGGGGCAGTGGACCTGTACTCACATCTGTAAGCAAGCAACACGCGCCGTGACTCATCCTGGCGGGACCGCTTCCTTATAGCAGCGTAGCACTTATCTTAAACGGGGCAAGGGGGCACGGAATGCGATATTGGACAAAGGAGAGCACCGCAGCGGAGGGAAGACGGGCAGTGTAAGTGCAAGTCTGATATCAATACATTTAATTTTATTCAGATACAAACGTAATTCAGGAGACTTGTTTCAAAGTCATTAATAGTACTAAGTAACGAGTGCGTACAGATCCAAAAAAGGAAAAGAAAAAAAAGAAAACAACTTAAGGAGAGATGCAATCGTATTCGCATGCATAGTACAAAAAAGCACAGTTATGGTTGAAGCTCTTCATATTAGGTCTTTTCACAGCATGTGCTCGATGTGTTTACCATCGGCAGCAATACGCATCTGTAAACGCATAAACGCACATGTAGCGAGCGACGAGAGGCCTGAAATGTTACTGGCGTAATGCCTCTGCAAGCTGCCATAATGCGTTCATGCATGTCTTTTGGTGTCGTAGGAACCGTTTTGTACATCCTATATTTCAGTGTTCCCCCACAGGAAAAAAAAAAGAGGTGTGAGGTCAGGTGAGCGAACTGGCCATCTTACAACACCACCACGCCCTAACCACCGGTTTGAAAACGTTTCATAACACTTGCCTCGCCACCAAAGCAAAATGCGCACGACAACCATTTTACTGACAACACATATCACGACGTATGTACAGCCGGTCATTGTCCCTTGAACGAAGTATGGTCCTATGAAGTAGTCTCCAACGATTCCACACCACACGTTCACCTTCCACTGTCGCTGGTGCTCCACGTTCCGGACCCAATGCGGATTCTCCGTCGCCCAGTAGTTCATATTTCGTAAATTTACGCGCCCATGGTTTGTGAAGGTAGCTTCATCCCCTACAGACATCAGAAAAAAACCTACAAAACTGAACACGCTGCTTCATGTAATGCCTGATGAAAAGCCATGTGATATGAATGGAATTTCCGGTGGCTTGTTCACTTGTTTTACTTATTCCTACGAACCTGGAAAGTTCTCGAGGTACCAACGTGGGGGTTTGCATCGACACGTGCCAACACATCGTGTTGATGCGTCTCGCCCGTAGCAGTCTTTCGTCGCACTCATGTTGTGGAATTCCAATCATCATTTGTGACAAGAGACGTGTGCAAATTCTTCGTATCTTTTGCCGCGAGATGGGCGTCCGATTAGGATACCTTTCACCACACATTTGGACAGCTTTCTTGGCATGTCTGCCACATTCACCGTAAATAAGTAGACCGTCCAGTTTTTCCTCATTCGTTAACTTCATTGCGTACGTGCAACCACACACTGCAATACCACTTAACATAACAGATTACGGGGACTGGCGCTGCGCTGCTATTAAGAAGCGCTCCCACCAGGATGAGTCACGGCGCGTGTTGCTTGCTTACAGATGTGAGTACAGGTCCACTGACCCATGCTACCGGCGCACTTAATCATATTTGCACATTATTCCTTGGCGTTTCTGTGTTACTTTCTATTGCATATGTCATTTCACTAAATTCCTCTTTGCGCGTACTTTCAGATGCTTTTGAAATAAATGTATGTTTCTAGGGGAAAAATCATATGTGGTTTAATTATTTTGTCCATACACGTGTTACGAATAGTCACTGCGGCAAATTACTTGCCCCCTACGTAATTTAATTTAGCGGAAACCGCATTTCGTGATCTGCAACCGTTCCGGAAATTTTGGGGGTGTGTTCACGTTAGGTGAACCATACTGGATATGTGCAGGAAACAAACATTGCTTTTCCGACAGCAGTTGCGTTTATTCTGTTTTTATGGATTTAATTTTACACAAATACTTTCTTGTAAGCATTACTTGANTTCCGACAGCAGTTGCGTTTATTCTGTTTTTATGGATTTAATTTTACACAAATACTTTCTTGTAAGCATTACTTGAAAACACACATCTTGTGATGTAGTTTTACACATGTAACGGCAGCCCCACTGAAAATTACACGGTTAATCCAAAGAGANAAACACACATCTTGTGATGTAGTTTTACACATGTAACGGCAGCCCCACTGAAAATTACACGGTTAATCCAAAGAGACAAGTAAAATATTTTGTAAGGTTTAGAAACAATTCTTTGTAGGGCAGGTGTCAAAAAATGCAGTAATACTACAAGTGTAATATCGCATGTTTACAACACACTGTTATGTACAAAACCAAAAATTAATCTTCTAACATTACACACACATATTTCACATCTATGTGTTGTAAAATTTGCTTTAATTAAACCAAAATAAATGTTTGTAAAGCTATATAATATTTGTAGTGTCATAGTGTAATAGTTAATTTCTAGCAACATCAATGCCACAACAAAATTTTATCCACTTAATANAATATTTGTAGTGTCATAGTGTAATAGTTAATTTCTAGCAACATCAATGCCACAACAAAATTTTATCCACTTAATGAAACACGTTATTTATTTTACTAACTCTTTAAGGACACACTAAGTATGGATATTCTTACTAAGCACTGCTTACATTTGTAGTTCGTAATTCACACAGTTTTCTACTGGTTTCCCCAGGTGCCTAGTNTATTCTTACTAAGCACTGCTTACATTTGTAGTTCGTAATTCACACAGTTTTCTACTGGTTTCCCCAGGTGCCTAGTTTTTAATCGATTACCTAAAAACATCACAATTGCTTTTTTTGGTAACATATACTATGGAAAGGAAGCAAAATCAAATAGAAAACAGAACATAATAACCTTGCCGGTAGTTTAATCTATTTTAAGACACAAATATGACAAAGTTTTTTTTTTAATTTACAGCGATTGGGCGTGGGGGATCCTAAACCAAATATATACATACATATATACGGGAAATGCATGACTGCATCTATGACTTTAAGACTGTAGCAACGTTTTCTGAGGAAATTATTCCCTTCCTGCATAAGGTTTTGTTTGCGTTGTGTGCGACCAGCTTTACTGTGTACAAACTGAGGTGGACGATGTTTCACAGCCAACATAACAAACCTATCTCTTTCCAGTACCGTTTAGGTGCCGAACAAAGACCCCGAAAAGAGATCGACGACAAACACGCGAGTGGATAAAGGCTCGGATCGGGCGAGACGTGCGTTTAACGTAATACGTCGTTTCGAAAGCCTGGTGTCCCCGCCGACGGGAATTGTCGAGCGTCGAGCGTCCGCTATCTTCGACGGGAGGAGGCAAACACTCCGCACTCTCGCGAGAGTATCTTCCCGGACCGCATCAGGGGAAATTTCCGACTCGGGCGGCAGGACAACGAGGACTTCCGACGTCCGCCCGACAACGCCGGGGCTGGAGCGTCTAGACTGGAGGACCTCGAGGACGCGCGAATTGAGTACGAGTAGGACGCACGTGTGTGTGCGTGTGTGTTGGAGGGGGGTTTGGGGGATTGAATCACACCGCCATCAACGACACGCCGGGCCCCGNCGCGAGCATGCAGGGAGGAAAGCTTTCCGTCGACTCCGCCCGCGCCACGTCGACGCGAGAGGCTGGGCAAACAAGGCCCGCGCGTGTGTGTACGCTCGACGAGACGCGGGGCCCGGTGGCTGCGCGGACCGCGTGAAGGGGTGGCAGAAAACAGGGGCTGCAATAAATGATGCGAAGGGGAAAGACGACCATCCAGCGCCATTTGCCGAGTTGCGAACCCCCCATCTGGCACCTCCCTGGCGCCCAGAGTTCGATCAACGACGCACCAGAAGTCAGAACCGTCGTACAGGTAAATTTCTCTGACCTCCACTGCAGCTTCAATAGAACAAGTGCAGGCTGTTGACGGTGAAGTAAGCACTTTTGAATTTTGCCGGAGGGACGCGTTTCTAGAGAATGCACGTGAGGAAACACTCGTTCAGACAAGATCATGGCCAGTTGCTGAAATATCCTAAAAGTCTTTTCTTATCGACGGTTAACAAGAACGAACTAGCGGTGGTCGAGATGATCCGCAGACTGTGTGAACTTACTGTACGTTAATTAATGCTAAAGTACGTTTATTTAATTTCAAAAGTAGCGTGGAAAGGGGAATTCTACAGACACTGTCGTCTCCAGAGAAGTCTAAAAATGCCGTGTTCATTCCGCAAGGAAAATCCGTGACTTGATACGATTGCGAAGGAAAATACCATCCCAAGGCTCCCGCCTACATGCCGCTTTAACTGCATTGCAGTGTGTTTGAAATACACTTTTTTCAACGAAACTATAAAACGTGCGTCCAATGAGCTGATCTAAAAAAAGCACACACTCTTCAGACGCAGGCTGTCGAGTGCTTTCAAGATTGAGTGAGTGAATGAAGAGATTTGGGTGGCTCTTAACAACGATGTCTTAAGAGCAGGTGAGGGTGAAATGAGGCGAGAATGGAGAAGCGCCGGAATGCGAGGGCAGGGGGAACGGGAGATCCCCGAGCAAACCCACCCGCCGACCAGCGGCATCGTCCGGCACAATTCCCACTTGCGAAAATCCAGGAGTGACCCGGCTGGGGATTGAACACGGTTAGCCTTCGTGAGAGGCGAGCAGTCTAGCCGATCAACCACCGCGTCCCGCTAAGTAATTTTGAAACCAATAATAAAATTAATAACTGTCGAGTAACTGTGTACAGCAGGCTGTTAGTTAAGTGTGCAGCGTATTAAGTAAACTAGTTCCAAGTCATGACGTTTTCCGAGTGTAATGTTTAAATTTACGGCAAATTAAATGTGTTTTGTTTTCCGCTTTATATACATTAGAAAACGAAATGGCACATTAGATACACATTTATGGACGCTTTTCACTTCATTGACGCACGAATAAAGTCATTAGACTCATGGCGACGTAAATTTCCCATATGGCGGAAGGATAACAAATTATGAGAAAACTAGGTTTTTTTTTTTTAAAAGCAGGGCTTTTAACAATGCTTAATTAATCGCCAACACTCTAAAGTTAACTTATAAATGTATCTCAATATTAGTGGTCCTCAGTAACCATGCTTTACAAGGCATCACAATTATGCTGTGAGGTGGCCGCACAAATGATGGATGGTGACCACGACCAGGCATGACTCAAAATTCTGAGTACGAAGTCAGTACCCAAAACCGTTTTGTCACCCAAAACCGCTGTAACCGAAATATTTATGTTACTCAAATGGTCCTTTTACTAAAACAGTTGTTATCCAATCGGTCCCGTTATCCAAGCGGTTAAAAAATCCAATTGGTTCGGCACACGCTAAAATAAGGAAATGCCGTTGTCGCCTTATGCAAAACCATAATTCTCGAATTTATTTTTATTAATGCGCAGTAATATTCATGATTATATGAAAGTTTGCAAGTAAGTCTTTTCCGCATGGATACTCCATTTGAGGTTCATAATTATTCCATCCGGGAGCGACTCCGCGGGGAACCGAACCCGGTTAGCCTAGGGAGGCGAGTAGTCTGACCACTACACCATTACGGTCCCGTAAACCTATTGTATAGTCAAAAAATGCTTTTTCCAAACACGCTTCAACGCATTTCATGCACTAGACAGGGGACCGCCTTAAAACACGGGAGCTTCGGACAGCACCGTGACGTCACAGGGATACGTGCACCAATGAGCGTAAGTATTCTTGTCCTAGGACACAGTTTGGGATAGCACATCTGTAGACGGGCCCTTATGATACTCAAATCACTCGCTATATTTAGGATAAAAGAAATTAGTGCCCCATCCGCCAACAAATATTCAGTCTATGCTGAACACGTATGGTTTGCGCTACGTTTAAATTATCATTGAAAACTACACGATGAATAAAAACTGCACACACGTGGGAAATACCCATGAATGCAATATTTATTAATATTGGTATAAGTATAATGGCTCAAAGTACGAAAACTAACGACTATTCTCTCCCGTGTGTTCAAACTGACGACCTTGATTTTTCGAGACACAGCTGATAACGTAGACCAATGGAGTCGAAAACGTTACGAAACCATTTCATTTGGGATTGAGAGACACTGTCTCGTAATATGCTCTTTTAACTCGTCGATTGTTGCTGGTTTTGCACCGTTAAATTTATCTTTGAGGTATCCCCATGAAAATAAGTCAATTGGCGTGAGGTCAGGGGAACGCGCAAGGAATGAAACGCTACCTCTTCGCCGCTTCCATGTGTTCGGTTGCGTTGCATCGAGACAAGCCCTGGCATCATTATGTTAGTGGGGAGCTCCATCTCTGCGTCACCTCTCCAATAAGCGGTTCGACGTATTCTGCAGCATTTCTAGGCAAGCATCACCAGTGACAGTTCTGTCAAAAAAATAATAGCCTGCAACATGGTTGGCCTGGATTCAAAAATAGAACCATAATAAAAATTAGAGTTATCGAATGAAAATTTAATAAAAATGTATTGCAATATAACCGTATATATCTTACATGAGCTAGTATTAAAATGGACATCCACTGTTGAAGTAGTAGTTACAAAAGCTAACTGCACTAATACACAAAGTATCCTACTAAAATAACTTGTAAAATCAGTGCGTGTGTGCGTATACGCGTATATCAGAAAATAAATTATCTGGGAATACGAGTTTTGCAACATTACCTCCCTACTATACTGTCAACATCAAGGTGGTGTTAATGTTGCGACAAAACTAATTTTGTGTTGAATTGATGTTAACATTTTTCTTACATCTTCTTTGCTTAAAAAAATGACGACCGGGAGGGAATCGAACTCGCGCCTTGGGTGCCTGACGTTCTACCAACTGCTCTATCGTAACATGCCTGACTGCGTTTCATATTGTAGGTGTTCAGTGCAATATGACGACAAACTGCAGCTCTCTTTAGTTAGGTGGAAATACTTTATGATCTAGAAATGTATGCATATTTGGAACACGCGAACTGTTTTGCAAAGCTTGAGGGCTGGTATAAGTTATATTTAGTTCTCATACTATGATTTAAAATTTAAATACAGTGGTTTCATTTTACGAGGTTACCGCTGCTCACTACTATCCGACATTTTGCAACGCCAAGTCAGTGTAAGCTTGTGTTGGTTGGACATTACTTTAATGTCGTAGCAACACAATGTATATTGTCCTTCCTGTTATTTTTGGCATAATACAACATTTAGTTGCGGCAACATTACTTAGAGACTTTATTAACATTAAAATTTCAACAATTTTTTTTTGCATTATAGTAATATAAGACTTTGCAAATGAATAACGTCATTAACTGTGTCACAACATTATTAATTTTACTACAACATAAACGTATAAAGAAATGCATCAATATAAATTATTTTGTAACAAGAACATTAAACTTTTTCTGTGCAGTGAAAATGGCTAAATATTACATTTTTAGGACTTTATTGCGCAGTTTCCTTTAGGAAAGGAAAGTAGTACAAGGCGACATCTGTAATTTATTTAATCCACTGGCTTACATCACGTGTAATAATATCCTACTGTCACATATTTAATTTGCAAGAAATTCAGCTACCCGTGAATACATATCTAAACCTTGTTTATATTAAATTGTTTTTAACAAGTTTTATCCATCTTGTTACAGATTGGCTTCTGTCAGTAATGTTTCTTTCATTAGCCTTTACATTTTCGGTGATAATATTCTAAAATTAAATGCACCATTCTCTTCAGTTCAACACGCAATGTTAAATAAATAGTAGACCGGGATCTCGTATGTAAATTTTCTGATATAGAAAACTCTCTATATAAATTCTATTGATTATTTATAAAATACGTCCAAGTATCTCAACGTTATGATCGATCAGTTTAAGATTTAGTTAGGACGCCTGGAAGTTATGCAACCTTGTTACGCGGCAATGTTACTCCAGCTGCCTACAATAGAGATGCCAGGCTGTAGCCGGGTTCAAATTACTCTCAAGTCTTACTGTGAGCACTGCTGGTATAGAATCTACACTACTCTGTACTAAGCTGACGCCCAGACAATATTGACGCGGCTGCCTATTGGTGGACCGGCCTAATGAAATGACAGGATTTTACGAGTTTAGTCTCCCGCCTGCCTGGTGCCTGAACTACGCTGCACAGTGTTTGAAACACACGTTTGTCCACGAAACTATTAAACGTACGTAGAATGTGCTGATCTTCGAAAGAAACACACACTTCAGGCGAGGACTGTTGAGTACTTTCAAAATGTCACGCAATTTACAAATACCATTTCAGAGTACTCCAAAACTGCTAAAAACTGCTTTTTCAACGAGCTGTAGCTCAAAATATATGCATCAGATACATACAAAACCACTCAAGAGACTTTGAAATGAACCTTCCTACAGACTTTCCACCAATAAAATTATAGGGTCACCGCTGAAAGTCCCGTAGGAATACGCAGTACGACAGTACACTGCTATGCGCTTAGTGGCGATGGCGCACTTGATGCGCGTGGCAGTGTCGCCCTTACCGCTGCAGTGTTTCTCGGCCTCAAACGCGGAAAAAAGCTCCAGGTAGGCGATATGAATAGTACGGGCCTCGCAAAATGAAAGGATAGGGTTTTTCGAGTTAAAATTTTTATAGGTATGTCTCGACTAACTTCCACAAAATCGTTTTTAAAATAAAAACCACGTCGTTAATTTACGGCCGAGCAACATTACTACAAAAAATATTGTTGTAAAATTCTAATACCCTGAAAATTGTGAGTGTATTAAGATAAGATTCAAACTTAACATAAACACGAAAAAACAGACTCTAATTAGTTTATTCTCCTTCCAAGCTACTTTTTAAATTTAATGAATGTTCTTTAACATTAATTTAAGTAGAGTATGTTCACATAGGAAGTGGATCATTTCGCCCATAGCTAGTTCATTCTTGTTAACTGTCGATAAGGTAAAACGTTAATTTTTTCTTAACAAGTATATGCCATTCACGGTTACTTCACAGTTTTCTGAAGACCTGCTAAAGTTCTAATTTTGGTTACCGATTATGTATAATTCCGTTTCATGCAAACATAAACACTGCCATGTGACTTCTACGTTTTAGCTGTCAAATGCTTTGTTTACTGTTTCCGGCTGTTCAAAGAATTATGTCATATTTCGAAAACCATTATTTATGAATGTTCACAATTTAGGCCTATAACGATATTTAGATCGGCGTTATGACTTTTTAACAATGTCTGTATTGACGATAGTTCTTATGGTTATTATTTTACATGTTGTAAACATTTTTGTGTTATACACAATATAGCTCACTACTCATAATGCATGTGAATATTTTGCCACGATTGTGTTTAACCCTGTTCCAACTATGGGGTAAAGAACTGTAGTATTTAACCTCTTGTTATTTATATGTGTTGGCACATTAGTTAAAAGGACGACATCAGTTGGAATAAATATTATAATGAAGGAGCAGCCAGTCCAACGAAAAAGATAGTAAATTCAAGCACGCAACTCGTGTCGCTTATTTTTTGTACGTACATTTTTTATACGTAGCAGCGACAAACTTAAAAGATAGTGGTGAACATGCACACAAATAGGCCTACCGTAACTTTTATTCTGCTCATATCTCTTAGCACGGGAACTTACTTTTTACTAAGTTTGTTTAATTATTTATTTGAAATTTTCTGGCTGGGCTTGGTAATTTGTTAGGATTGTGGCAAACATTCAGATCACAGAAGCGTAAGCACGTTACACAATTGTGTTTAAAACACACACCTAGGGTAAATTTACAAAGTTGTTGTAATAAATAAAGATACGTGACCTTCAAATAATTAATTTAGTCATAAATTCAGTTAACAGTTAAACGGTATAAATGTCGGACGTCCAATATTTGCAATCTCACACACACACACACGCGCGCGCGCACACACACACACACAGGCCCTACGTACTGTAATGGTAAGAATACTCTTTCACACACTGCAGTCACGACGCACGTTACAGTATATTTATTCTTGCCTCGGAAAAAACAGATTTATCACACCATCGTAACTTGACTACGTAGGTTTAAAAAACACAATGTGTACAAACTTGATGAAAAAAACTTCGAAGAAAGAAAAATTAAATACTTAGTTCAGCAAAAAGCAAACACGCCAAGTCATGTCACCACTTCTGCCAACTTCCGATTTGTAACCGTCCCGCCATCACATATAAATATTATTATTATTATTATTATAAGTATTTAAACAAAATTTCGTTTCAGTTTTAAATAACAAATTCAAAAATCTTTTGCTTTAATAAGTATGAAATATGGTAAAATTGAAAACGTGTATAATTTTCCTGCTACTACTATCGCTGCGAAACTTTGAGAGAGAGAGAGAGAGAGAGAGAGAGAGAGAGAGAGAGAGAGAGAGAAAGAGAGAGAGAAAGAGAGAGAGAAAGAGAAAAAGAGAGAGAGAGAAAGAGAAAAAGAGAGAGAGAGAGAGAAAGAGAGAGAGAAAGAGAAAAAGAGAGAGAGAGAGAAAGAGAGAGAGAAAGAGAGAGAAAGAGAGAGAGAATAAAGAGAGAGCGCAACAAACTCCGCTCCGTCTATTCAAGTTTCTTCCTCGGACGCAAAAAAAAACACCAGGGCCTACAGACCGTATTTTGCGCTGATATTTTTATAGGCTATTCACGGTAAAGTGAGATATTTTTGAAGCCCTCTCATTTGGAATAATAGTCAATAAGTATATTTTATTTTAGTCTTAGACGTTAGTTTCCTAGTGCGTTGGATATACACACTAGGTTTGTTACTTACATGACAATATTTATTTTAAAAAGTAGTTAATGGATAAAAACTAGCTGAAAGGAAAAAGTAAAAATTAAACATGTTTCCATCAGTGCGACCTAAAAATTGGAATATTTCAATAGGCAATGTTTAATTTACAAATAGCATATAAAAAAATTGGTTAAAACAATATTTTAACCATAAACTATTTATTACCTGACGTTGCCATTTCTGCTCTCACTATTTTTAATTCGTATTGAGTACTAAATAAATATTACAAATTATAGAAGATACTAAGTTAAAGTTCCATTTAATAAAGAATTATACTTTTAAGTTAATCACAGTGTTAAATATTTGTGGTATAAAAGTTACTAAAAACACCAAGTGGATATGTTAGTCCTAGGGTGATTTTTCAAAGGTTTCTTTCAATACTTACGAAAAAACCGTGAATGGACTATATTTTCTCATATGCGTTCTGTATAAATAAGTCCCTCCGGCAACATATTAGCTCACAAACTTGGTAAAAAAAAATTGTTATGGTATTCTATACCTGCTACGAAAAATCTGAAGGAAGAAAAACCACTGCTGGAAAACTTTTCCGTAATTTTACGTGAAAGTGGTGGTACTGTAAACGATTCTCCAGAACTCTCCGTAAAATTACGGATTCATAGCTTTTCAATATTTCATTTTTTAATTTTCGTATTCCCGATTAAAAGAAAAAGATTTTACTACACATATTTAACTCTCTTTATGCGGGTGTTTCAGTGTGTGTAAAAAAAAATCGAAAAACTGAAATATTTTATTCTGGAAAAAAAATTTGAACAGTATTCAAAAGTTTTGGAGCCTGTGACTTACTACTCACCTACAAATTCTTGGGAGAATATCTCGTATAAATACATTTTTTCTGAAAAGTCATACTTTTTTTTTATTTCCCTAGTTTCTAGAAATGTTTCAGGGTCTTATGCTAGCTGTTTTAGGTGCGCTAACCTACTTTTATATGTTTGAAGTGATAGTACTAAGTGGCGTGGATATCCGAACCGCCACAAGAGAGATGCGATAATTTTCTGGTTACAAAGGCGAATAAAGACTCTTGTGTAGATTCGGCACTATTCGTCCCCGAAACCTGAAGCTATAGGAAATACGGATACCAAAAACAAATCATGGGATACGGGTCTAGCATCGCGTAGACCCTTCTATAGTTGAGCGGAGTGCGGCAACTCGTTGCGTCATTAAATCCACAAGTAGACGAAACACCTGTGGAGAGATGTCGACCATGCCGTCTGGACGGCTGCCCTCAACTCTCTGCTGTTAGTAGGCGCAGTACCTCGGTCGCGAATGGACATCTCCAACACTTCGCATAAATGCGCGATTGGGGCTCACATCGAGCGAACGGGATAGCCACAGCAGTACTTGAAACACTCCAGGACGCTCCTCGATCCGATTCTGGACCAATTGGACCTGCTGGATTATATAATCGTTGTGGGGGTACGTGGAGTCCATGAAGGAATGCAACGCAATGCCAGACCACAACTGATACAAGTCTGGGAACTTCCAAGACGCAACGATTCGGCGGTACCACCGAATACACTGGAGAGCCAAAAAAACTGGTGTAGGCGTGCGTATGCAAATAACAGAGGTATGGAACCAATCAGAGTTACACGATGCGGTCGGCAGCGCCTATATAAGACAACAAGTGTCTGGCAAAGTTGCTAGATCGGTTACTGATGCTACAATGCCAGGTTATCAAGATTTAAGTGAGTTTGAACGCGGTGTTATAGTATGCGCACGAGAGATGGGACACAGCATCTCCGAGGTAGCGATAATATTTGGATTTTCGTGTACGGCCATTTCATGAGTGTACCGTGAATATTGGAAATCCGGTAAAACATCAAATCTTCGACATCGCGGCGGCCGGAAAAAGATCGTGAACGAACGGGACAAACGACGACTGACAAGAATCATTAAACGTGACAGAAGTGCAACCCTTTCTCAAATTGGTGCAGATTTCAATGCTGGGGCATCAACAAGTGCCAGCGTGCGAACTATTCAACGGACCATCATTGATATGGGCTTTCGGAGCCAAAGGCTCACTCGTGTACCGTTGTTGACTACCCGACATAAAGATTTACGCCTTGCCTTGGCCCGCCAACACCGCCATTGGACTGTTGACGACTGGAAACACGTTGCCTGGTCTGACGAGTCTCGTTTCCAATTGTATCGGGCGGATGGACGTGAACGGACGGACGGAACATCATCATGAATCCATGGACCCTACATGTCAATAGAGGACTGTTCAAGCTGGTGGAGGCTCTGTCATGGTATGGGGCGTGTGCAGTTGGCGTGAAATGGGAGCCCTGATACGTCTAGATACGACTCTGATAGGTGACAGATACGTAAGCATCCTGTCCGATCACCTGCACCCATTCATGTCCATTGTGCATTCTGACGGACGTGAACAATTCCAGCAGGACAATGCGACATCCCACAAGTCGAGAGTTGCTACAGAGTGGCTCCAGGAACACTCTTATGACTTTAGNAACAATTCCAGCAGGACAATGCGACATCCCACAAGTCGAGAGTTGCTACAGAGTGGCTCCAGGAACACTCTTATGACTTTAGACACTTCCATTGGCCACATAAATCACCAGACATGAACATTATTGAGCATATCTGGGATGCCTTGCAACGTGCTGTTCAGAAGAGATCTCCACCGCCTCGCACTCCTATGGATTTGTGGACTGCCCTGCAGGATTCATGGTGTGAATTGCCTCCTGCATACCTTCAGACATTAGTCGAGTCCATGCCACGTCGTCTTGCGGCACTTCTGCGTGCTCGCGGTGGCCCTACACGATATTAGGCAGGT
>NQII01001250.1:52284-70706 GCA_002778355.1 Clitarchus hookeri
TCGCTCCAACCCACCACGCACGGTCTCTACTCACGCCGTGGATTTCTCACGTACCACGGGTTGAAAACACGCCCCGCCCCGACACTGGCATCATGACGTAAGTTTTAATTATCTATATGAAAAAAAGAAAAAAAAACTAAAACCACGAGAAAAAAAACTGCAAGCCCCTTCGCCATGAGTCGGCCACGAAATAAGGCCAACGGGTTAGTCACGGGAAAAAAAAGGGGGTTTCCCTAATATTGTACAAAAAAAAAATTCCAGCCGTTCGTGAAATATGTCAGGCGTGTAGCTGCGGAACATTTTCGTTAAGATGGTCGCCTACCTTGAGCTGTTTTGAGTTTTAAGGGCGTTAACCACGATATTTTATTATTTTTTTTGTATTTGTACCACATACTGTTCAACTTGTAGACATTATATGTAACTACTTTTCACTCAGAAAAATGTTTTTAGATCACATGATTTTTGCAAAAATAAAATGCCGAAGTCAAAATGTTACTGGTTTTGTAATGTACAAATAAAATAAACTAAACTATTTGCAGAAAATGTGACAAGGGCAACTCAAAATAAAAAAATCTTGTCTTATTTAATTTTGATGTATGCTTAGCAAAAGTTATTTTCCTAAAATTTAAGGGCAGCCACCAATAAGAAACATGCCAGACTTTCCTTATTTCCAGTATTTCCTTGTACAATTTTATAGGCGTCTTGAAGTAGCTCTTAGCATATTCTTTCAGTGCGAATTATATCATTTCTGTACGTAAGTTGGTTTTCATCATTTGTTCATTTCTTTAGAACAGTAAAATTATGATTTTGACATGTATTGATGCATAAACTATGCGCCCAAAAATATTTTTTGCGAGACAAGATTAATCACTGGTAAGGTATAAAAATTGAACAGTATGCGATACAAATATAAATTTTTTTTTGTGTTTGGGTAGTATGTTTTCAGATGCAGCAGTCTGAAAAAAAAAAAGCGGTTTATAACAACGTTGGAGTGCTCCAAAATAATATCTATAACGTGCACGATATATTGAAAATAACCATTCAGTCTTCGTATGATATATATATATATATATATATATATATATATATATAATTTTTCGTAGGTAAACATATTAAGGACATTTTTTGAAGTTGCATTACTTTTTCAATCCCGTTATACAGATTATCAGCAAGCCAAAAGCATGAGTTTTGAGCTCAGTGAAATTATTGCTTTCAGAACATTTGATGATGGAATTCAGGCCGATAATGGTCATTCTGGTGTTAATACACTGCCTTGTGCTGTATTGTTTCGCAAGAGGAATATTAGAATGAATGAAGCGGAAAGGATACATCTATTTGCTAAAACAAGTAACTTGAAGCCTTCGAGATTGAATTATTTAACGACATATACTTTTGTTACTCAAATTTTATTTATTTCACGATTTGCTTAAACGTGGTTTTGGTTACTGTTGCTTAGTGACGTTCCTTTTTGTTTCAGTTGGGAATGCACACGAGTACCTGGGAGTTATCATAGATTATAAAATGAGCTTCCTTAAAGATATAGAGTATGTATCACGGAAAGCTGTGGCGGTGTTCCAGAAACTCAAAAGAATCGGGAACACGAGTTGGAGCCTCAATTACAGTACATCAAGGACACTCTATGAAACAGTATTTGAGGCAATAAATAAGTACATGTGGAGCTGTGATGTGGTCCACAGAGCTGATCTGTCGTGGCACAGGGGGAAGCTCATCAGCGCTCACAGGGCGGCACTCGAGTATATAAAACAGCACCTACTGTATCACTACCAGTGTTTACGGGCAATCGATCTATTGGCGAGATACCGAGGTATCACGGCGGAGAGAGCGCGGACAGCAAGACTGACAAAGGAAGCTCGGGAAGAGATCATGGGTGAAGTTCTCCAGAAATGGCAAGAGGATTCTTCTGAACGCTGAAGAATTACTTACGAGCTGCTGCCGAACATCAAGGCGAGAATGAACTGTAAATGGACAACTACCAACCACATTAGCACGCAGCTTTACAGAGGCCATGGGAACTTCAAGACGAAGCTGCACAGTCTGCGGTTAGTGCGGTCACCTCTACGGTGATGCATGTGGAGTGGACGATCCTGCACGACACGTGATCTCGGATGTCTCGAGACCGGAGACGTAAGGCAATGGTTGGAAGAGATCACTGAGGCACTTAAGTACAGAAAATGAAATGATGGATATATCTCCTCACAAGATCTGGAATGAGTTTGCCACTAAAATTGGTAGAAGATTAGAGGAATACGATAAGTGGCAAGAAAAGCAAGTTTCTGATGACCCATGAGGGGGTAATCGGGTAAAGGAGTCAGAATATCCTTAATTGGCAAGGACGACATGTTTTACCGAGAAAACCGGTAGAATACCGGGTAAAGGCGGTAAGAAATGTGAATGGCCCGAAGAGAGAAGAGGAGAAAGTGCCGTGCACTATCTTACTCATCCGGGTACAGTTGCAGTACGAGAGGATGTAAAACCTGTTTCAGGAATAAGCAGAACATTTGGAGTGAATTGATTATTTATGTTGGAGGTTTGGAAAAAATTCCTTACCAAATTTTAAAATCAATATTTTGTGGTAAAATATATTGTTTTGATCGGCTTGTGTTGGTAACATTTTCCATGGGTAATAGGTTTGGGCTGCATCGGTTGCATGAGATACTTTGTTTTGCAATAAATCTTACAGACAGAGTGAATTAAAACGGTTTGAAATAAGGAGTTTGTTTACTTGTCTGTTGGTGGTGATAAAGGTAATTGCATATTTCCTGAAAGAGAAAAAAAAACGCGTCTTTCAAACACTCTACAACGCAGTTCAGGCGTCAGGTGTGCCACTGCCTTAACGTTTAACAGGTAGTCATTTTTTTGAGCACGAAGAAACTACGAAGGTAACTAACGGATTTCAATTGCCACCTTGGCAGACTTACAGTTGTGACGATAGGGCACAACTAAAATCTACACTGTTGCAACTAGTGGCTCAAATAATATTGTGGTAAAAACAAAAGGGAGACAGGGATGCTGAAAAAGTGTACTGGTATTAACACAGTTGGAGGCCATGGAAACTTCACAAACAAAAACTTCCCAAAAATAGAAAAATACACAGTAAAAAATACGCCTTTACATACTATTTAAAAACTACAATAAGTATCATGTATAAAGACTGTTCACTGTTAATTGGCCACTTTTGAAATCAACCTCTGAAAAATGTCACTGCCCTACCCGCATGTATTTTTTAACTGGCACAGAGACTGGCATGCGGTCAGCAAAGTTGGTAACGATGAAGGGAAAGTAGTTCCATGTTTTAACGTTCTACTTTTTTAATGCATATGTGTTAAGAATGAGCAAATTTGTAAAATATGAACTTTTCAAATATTTTTAGAGCATGAATTAAGTGATGAGGCCCATGGCAATGTTAATTGTGCGTATGGTGGAAGAACACACAGTGCGCATGCAAGCAGATCTCAAGTTCCGTATTGCTATAGCTGTGTCGTGACAATGGTGATTCAATGAAAATTCTAATTCAGTTCTTTGGGCATACAGCGCATTGTAGAGGTAACGAAAGTCAGCTTAAGAAGCCGGGTAAAATAACTACAGGCTCAGTACTACGCGAGCAATAACTTCATCGCCCAGGTAAAGACGACGCACCGACGGCACTCCAAGAAACCTAACATGAACTGTGTTTTAGGCACAAGACGTGAAATGTTCCCAGGAAAGCATTCCATGGCTGATAGCACACATATCTCGTAAAAACTAGTGGCATGCCTTACGCGCTCGAGCCGTAGCAATGGTAACACACCAGGTTCAGAAATACCACCGGAGAATTTCCGTAAGCAGAAAGTTGATCAGAAAATACTTATACAACATATTCCCGGAAACTGCTCTTAAGGGTTATATACCCCTACGAAACCTACGCCCCAAAATTTTGCGTACTAAGAAACCGAATGAAAGCGTACCTACACAATGAAAACTTTATATCTGGCGAAACCAACGTATGCACAGCAACGCTACCAACAGTGTTAATAATACTAGTTCGTAATACATTTGTGCCTATGAAATATTCCCCACAATGCCAACACGTAAAAAAAAAAAAAAAAAGAAGCCCATGCAAAATTTTATGTTCAAGGGTTTGCGAGAGAACAGCGCTATAACATTTTCGAAAATATAAATTGTATGCTCACGAGGTAGGCAACTTCTGCGGACATGCATACCTCTGGTTCAAGCACCACACTTAATGCAAGACCCATCATGAAAACCGTTTGTCCAAATTACTTAAAAGATTTCATTCGAAACTCCTGAAAGACTCTGAGAAGGTGCTTAACACTTTATATACATCCCAGTAACGAAATGGCTACCTAGTATTAAAAAAAATGACTATCCGCAGCTCGGTTTTGCTTCAAACAGAACGCAAAGTAACCCAAAATAAAACTGAGAACTTACATATTAAAATCCAACGTATGCCGAGCATCTCAGGAATACATAACTATGCACGATACAAGCTTTCTTTAACTTCGAAGTCTTGGGGCACTGATGCATAAAGACATGATCCTTTACTGTTTTTCATTTACAACGTATTCGAGGACGATTTTTTTTTGTGAGTAAACGGAAGCGGTGATTTGCAGGTCAGGAAAGATGCACATAATTAAGGATTTAAAAAAAGCAGCCATCTGCTATGCTCAAACATGAATACATATTTCCAATGTCTGTTGAAATGTAGCCGTATTGAATTAGTTGACTACACCGCGTAAAAGTGGAACACAAGAGTAAAAACCGTCATGCGATGGACACAGTTCAGGGGTCTTTTGTAACACTAAGTTAAAGAGTGGTCGACCGCCAGTGTTCACAGAACATTTACACTTTTTTTAATCAAACCTTTGAGAAATCACCCAATGCACGACTATTTGGTTGTTTCCTAAATACGTCATATATCCTAAGCATTTTATACTTCTGTTAACATTAAAGAACCTAATTTAAGTTTAAATTTAATATATACATATATTCCATCTATATATGACAATATTTACTTTATAGTTAATATGAATAAAAACAGAGCGAAAATACGTGTGTTGGTAATGCCCAGCGTGAAATAGTTCTCGTGTAAAATATTATCAAACTGAGTGCGCACAAATGCGGTGCGCTGTCCCTCTGGTGTAATTTTCTAGACTTCGTTAGGCTTTGTTTGCATGAGGCGGAGGAATAGCATGGAAGTAGAACTTAAGCAGGGCTTCAGAATAGTTGGAACTAACCGTNTTGGAAGTAACCATGAATAGACTATAAAAATAAACGATGCGTTAGTTAGGGGTGAAAGGGCTACAAGCACTGCGAAACTAGATAAACGTAAAGAATAAGGAAATACAGCGAAAATTAAACCAAGCGACGCGCTTCGACACAAATTTCTTCGCCCTCGAAAAAAAAAAATATCAAAAAGGAAACTACACACCGTATTTTTGCGCTACTCGGACAATATTAAGTAAATATTTTTAATAAGTAACAACGAAATGAGTTTCCTCCTGTGCTATCTGGAAAAATTAAATTATATGAGTGCGAAACATTTACTTTAAAAGTAGCGCAAGGAAAATAAATTTAATGAAACTTCACATGAAAAATGTTTTGTACAAGCCGTTGCCAGCAACGCACTTCTCTCAACTGTTATAATCTGAACGGACTGTGAAATAAATATGGTTTAAGAAAAAAAAACAAGTGAAAGTTTAATTCGAACAGAGAAAAAATACCTTTATTAATTTAATTACAGTATTACATGATGAATACGTATGCTTTATTTAACATCAACAACAAAGCAAAGATAATACACCTGGAGTGTTTTTACAAAGGTTTGTTTCATAAAACCTGGACGATACCCTATAACTACAATATCAGTGCTTATTGTGGCGAGGGTAAAATAACGTATGCTTTTTGCAAAGGTCAACCGCGTGAAGAGTCGTAACATCTTTACAAATTGGCAAACTACAATATTTTCAAAACCCACGTACACAAAGATTGGCCAACACCGGATTATGCTCTGGAGATCACGTATCGATGCTTGTTGCAGGTAGAAAAAAGAACAGGGGAAAGAGAGAGAGAGCGAGTGAAATAGAACGAGAAAACTAGAGAACGAGAGAACTAGAAAGAAAGAGAAAGAGAGTGAAAAAGAGAAAGAAAAAGAAAGATAGAGAGAGAGAAAAATAGAGAAAGAAAGAGAAAGAGAAAAAGAAAGAGAGAAAGAGAAAGAGAGAGAGAAAGAAAGAAAGAGAGAAAAAGAAAACGAGAGGGAAAGAGACCGGTTTGAAGCCAACGCCGCCAGGACTAGCGTTCTTAGCACCAGGGACCTCGTCACCGACGACGCCAACTATATCTGGTTACTTTCAACTATTAAAAAACCCTGCTGGCTGAAGTTCTACTTTCAGGCTATTCCTCCGCCTCATGCAAACAAAACTTAACCAAGTCTAGATAATTACACCAACGGGACAACGCACCGCACTCGTGCGAACTCACGTTAACAAGATTTTGCACAAGAACTATTTATTACTTGGCACTACCAACACACCCATTATCTCTATTTTTATTTATATTAATTATAAATGAAATATTATAATAAATGTATAACATTTAAGTAAAAGTTCAACTTTTAAGTTAACAAAAGTATAAAACACTTGTGATAGAACTAGAAGTCATCTTAAAGAAAAAAAAAACCACATACGGGATGTATTTTCTAAGGTTTGATTCAAATAGTGTAAATATATTGCGAATAGACCAGCTTAACGTTCCCGTCGCCTTGTCCTGTCGTTTTGCGAGAGTTTCACGACAGTAGCAATTTCCGCCAAATTTCTACTAAATTTAAATTTGTTTGGTTTAGTACCAGAGGCCGCGGTTGCGAGTTCTTTATCATGGCTCCCACGTAAGCCACCAATGGAACGTTTATTTGCACATTGATTTTCTGAATTCTCATCATATATCTCGCAGAATTCAGTAATTATTTATCCGATGAAAATTTATATTAAACATTTTCCAAAACCAGTGATTTTAAGTAACGCGATACAAGTCAAAAATGTATTCATCGTTTTTAAGCCAACGAGATGGGCTTTAGTTTTCCCCTTTTTGCCAAGGAAATTTATTTTTAAGTAAGGTCGTACAAGCTACCCACGCTCATTAATCTCTCAGAAGTCTACACTTTACGAGCAGCATTATAAACATTTTTTTCATTCAGATACTTATTTTATGTCTTATCTTTTGAATATTCAAATTAAATTTAAAGCATTTATTTCTTGTTCCTTTCTTCGTAGTTAACTGCACAATTAAATGTGTTAATTTTAGTCTCCTGTGTACAAATTCAGTGTCTTTTCTTGCTATTTGAGGGTATCAGGCTATTTGCATTGTTATAGGAGTTTGAACAAAGACAATCGTGTGTCCAAAAACCAACCTACGAAAATATCTTTCAGAATTAATAATTAACCATCCTGATGCGCCCGGGGTTAAGTCAAGACCTCGCACGTAAGAAATGAGCTACTATGGACTAAATACATTATTATTAAAACTGACAAGAATACAAGCGTATTTCGCACACACTCATAATGCAATTATGCAAACGTTCTGATTATAACTGACATGTAACGCTCAAAAAGCAGCATATTATCAGCCGATTGAATATGTAGGAAGTCGCCACTTTAATAAAGTACTTCGGGTACACATTACGGATCAAAATACTTCATCGGAACTTTAGGAAGTTACGCTTTGAAGTCGAGATAAAAAAATTCCAAGCATCTCTCGTACAGTCGAAAGTTGTATAATTATGAAGTTATAATTAAGCTAGTACCCAGGGCTTCAAGATGTGTCGAGGCCAAGCCTGAGAATTTAATAAACACAGCCAATAAGAAACGCAGCGAAAGTGGATTATTAAAGTGCTTACATGTAATAAAGTAGCTAATCGACGTAACAAACTTAAGAAACTAATTTTTTTTCCTTCAAATAATTACAGAAACAAAACTTTTTGGTGGCGATTTCACTAACACTATGTTGTATATACACATTCCTCGCTGGTTTTTAGTTCTCATAATTTAGTGTATTTTCGAAATTTATAACGGATCATAATAATTAAGCGAGCTGATAAATAAGCATAAAAACGCACACGATACGCATTTAGTTCCAGTTCCAAGAAATAAAAAACAATACAGACTTAAAATACTACGAATCACTATTTTAGAGAAAATTAAGGCGATAACTACCGCAAACTGTGGTCACTTTGTAAGAGGGAGATGGATTTAACAATTTTTTTTTTTTAAGAAGAGGAATTTTCAAACTTTCCCAATTTCAACAAGGTATTAAAGGTGTTCAATGGTGCCAATAAACATTGAAAATCTGAAACACCACAACGATATAAAGGGAAATTTGAATAATATGGACAAAATACTTCACAAAGTTACCAACTCCTTCACAAAACGACCCCAGTTAATGATACTGAAAAAGTCACTTTTAGTTTACAGAATAAATAACCAACGTTATTTAAAACTTTTCCAGCATTACTAGAGCTACAAAAGTACACGTTAAAATTATTGAAAAGCAAACAAGACGCCAACATTCGGAGCTGCAAGAGGTCAACGTTTTATTATATTAAAATTAAAGAAGTTGTCTAAAGAAAACACTGATTAATATATCTCGGCTATTCAGGGGATGAAAAATTTTAATTAACCACACTGAAGCACAGTTACATTTTTTCCGGAATTCAACCTTACAACCTCGCGAGTAAGCAAGTCACACTTAGAGTAAATGTGTACTATAATCATGATTCGGAGCTGTTTACAAGAGGCGGATGGATCATAAGCTGAGTATATATAAATGCATCCACTGCCTCTTGTCACCCCACAATTCACTAATCCTTACTGTCTCTATTCCCCGTGGTCTCCTCCCCACATACCACCTCTCTTACTGTTTTACGTGATTCCCCACGTCCCATTCTCATAATTCATCTAGATCACCTACTCCTGTTTCCTGTATTACTTCGTTCTAACCTCAAGCCACTACTCTTTTCCAAGTACAGCTTCGTTTCTTACCCGGTCTCTCTTGGCCACTGCTGGTATCCTCGTCAACTTCCTTCCCATTACTTAAACTTTCCTGGCCTCCTTCTTGTCCACTCTCTAACATTCCCGCCGCACACATTTATTCCACCACAAACACGCACCACGCAGTCTCTTATTTTTTTCACTCGAGTGGAACTTCCTTCTTCCGCGCCATGTCTTTTACACACTTACAAAATAAACTTCCGCCCTGCGCTGTCCTATTTCATCCGCATTTCTGACTTCTCTTTCTGGTGTGCTCGCAAGATTTCAACCCGCCCCCGTATATTTCCGCGCCCTTCTCGACTGCTTATATATTTCTTTCATCGCGGATCTCTTTACTGTTCCTTGAACTGAGCTTCGTCCACCAGCTCCGCACTTCCGCTCTTCAAACATTTAGCAGCTCTGGCACCTCCTCTTCCTCTCCGGCTTCTCTCCGACGCCATCAGCTCACCTGCAGAAATCATCTCCCACGCCTTACCACCTCACACCCTCCACAACGCCCGATTAATTACGATCTCAAACACTGAACTACAGTTTTTGTTTGGACCATTTACCTCGGCATTACTTCAGTTTTTCACACAGCTGATGCGTTATATATAGTCGACCAACGAAATATATTTCTTCTCCAAGATCCGGTAGTATTGCTTCACTCCTCGCACATTTCCTTATTCGCATCAACTAATGGCATTATAAGTAGATGTATTTTGCTGATTCAGGAACACGGACGGTATAGGTGAAGTGTAGAGCGGGTCAGTGATTTCGAGCGGCGGCCATGTTGAGTGTTTGTGACAACCTTGGGATAATGTTGAGAATAAAAATAAATAAAAAAACAGCAAATAATTACGAAAAAAATTAAGATCCTGAAAATGTTTATTATTCAATTTTCCAGTTTTTTTGTTGTTTTAGACTTTTTTTTTCTTTCGAAATTTTACTTTTAAGGTCATTCCGAGGTCACTTGAAGCCGAGGTCAGGGGCGCAGTCAGGAATTTACTTCAGGTGGGGGGAGGGGATTTCAAATTTATGTTTTTGGAAAAATATTAACCTCAGCCCAAACTTATGTACATACATGTTCGCTGCCCAAGGTCAGTGGCCATTGGCCCTCTACACAGCTCCACTTCCATAAACCATATTGCCACAATTTAAATACATTGTTCCCGTATTGGTACGATCATTATTTTTCATTAGTTCTCCATCAGCTGTCGTATGACCACCGTCAACACCCACTTACAAAATTTCCAAAAATCGTACCGCTAGACTTCCCCAACTCACCCTAAAGTTTATTCCACACATTTTCTCCAAGGCATTGGCGTTGATTTTGCTCTACTGGTACATCAATGCTGACAACGAAATATATTCACATTTTCCTGTCCGAATGAGGGTTGAGCCAAGATTGATGTCGTTATTAAAAATGCAAGTTATGTTAATTTAGCGTTGTAAGCAAATCCCTCCAACCCAAAAAATAAATAGTCTTCCATCATAGAAAACGAGGACAAAAAAAATTAGTTTCTCAACGACTGGCATGATGGTTACTCTCTTCAAGTTTTATAGCATTTAATTTTACTTTCGAATATCAGCAGCACGATATAAAATAAATGCCTGAATCTCCTGGCAACCTTACGGCCTCTACAACTTCCGCGTCCTTAAAATCTTTGCAATTTTTTTTTGCCCGTCTTCAGAATTAATCCCTTACTCCTATTTTTTTTTAATGCAAGCCATTAATATGAGAGCTAATTTTTCATACAAATCTCAAAACTGTACAAAATTAATACGTTAAGATACAGCTCAAAATAATTGTTCATGTTATCTGAATCTCATAAAGAATAATACTTTTTGGAAATTTGTTTTGGGGTCCCACCGTATTTAAAATTTACATTTTGAAACGAGATTTTAAGTCGATAGGGTATGCATGGTACATAAATACACGCCACTGCAGTGACGTCAAGAATCACTTTAGCTTCAATCACATTTTAAAATAACTTTTTGAAATGTACGAATCAAAATTTTAAGTTAAAATGCTTATATTTACGCTTTAAAAAACATAATTAGGGGTTGTGTTTTTTTTTCAAATGCCTTTTTAACTATCGATATCGTGTCGAAAACCAGTAAAATATCACTCGAAATCTAGAGAAAAAAAAAACTTGGGTCTTGAACAGCCTTAGACGCCGCAGCGAAGTTTGATAAAGTCCGTTCGGCAGCAACTTCTCGCGCAAGTGTAATTATTTGAAACGGCAACCAGCCACCTAAATACAAAGAAAGCCGGCGAGCTTCTTAATGACGGCTAAACGCCGGGAGTTAATATTGTTCGGGCGTCGCCACACTTCAGCTATTAAAAACTTCCTAATGGAGTTCGCGAGCACCTATTATCTCCGGGCACCGAACTGTGCCGTGCACTCGGAAGCGCCGTGCACTCGGAAGCGCCGTGCACTCGTATCGGAACAAAAGAGCCGCGCGCGCCGAGCCAACGCTTTCCGAACGCGTTCTACTTCCGCGCCCGCGAAAACGCATTCGAGATTAACGGACTGGCCAGATGTGGCGCTATACAGCACACCGAGGGCACAGACAACGTAAGAATACAGAGGAGCGAAACTGAGGCAGTTTCGCTCTAAGTTTACTGTAGTCTATTCACAGTATCTTCACACTTTCTACTTTAAACCTCTGAAAAATAACCCCTTGAATGACGAGTTAGGTCGTGTACCACAAGCATTTTATGCTTCTGTTAACATCAAAATATCTTTTTTTTGTCAAAATAACTTTTACTTATATTTTATCTGCAAATAATGGTATTTCATTTATAATCGATGTGAACTAAAACATAGAGAAAATAAGCGTGTTGATAATAGCTAGTACGAACACCGGACTCCAACGGGGCCGCGGCCGTGTAGTGGTCAGACTACTCACCCTCCCCACACGCCAAGGCGAACCGGGTTTGTCCGCCAACCTGTGGCTTGTAATCTACCCGCCAGCCCAGCCAATACGTGGATGGGTGAGCCCACATCAAAGGAACCGCCAAGCCATTCCGTATCTGCGTACTTATCTACTCTGTGCTAAGGGCGAGATACTTGTGTATTCAAAATGCACCGCTCACTCTCTGTACAAAGCACGGCAGTCGGGGAGCGCGAGATTAATTTGCATCGCAGATGTGTTGCTGAAGGCAATCTTCAGAACTCAACATTAAAGTGAAGTTTCTAAAACAGGATTTTGGAAGGCAATGCTATCTTCAAACCGTGTGTTTCAATCATTTTAAATGAAAAAATTTAAAAAAAAGAGGCGATAAAGAGAAGTACTAAACGGACTTGAATGTTTCTTAACTCATTCGGTTCCGAATTCACGAACGACCCAAGTTACCGTCCACGCACGACAAATTTGTGACTCGTGCACATTTGTCTCCATCTACAGAGAACTATCCTCCGTCCTCTATTTCAGTAAGACTGAGACAGTAAGTGGTAATACAAACAATCCCGGCGGTAACGCGCCTCTATGAGACTTCAAGCAGTTAATCGTACAACTTTATGCCGCAAAAGGGTGCTGCATTTGTCTATATATACATTTTTAGATTATCTGCACCGGGACTATTCACACTTAAAAATGGCCTCGAAAACGCTCGATTTAGCCATTTTCATCCGCGAAGGAACAGACTTTGAGATGAACGGAGAACCAGAGATTATAGAACGTTTCTTAAATGCATACGCCACCCGAGCAAATTGAGAAGTTTTGTAATACGTCGTTTTCTACTGAAGTTCTGTACACAGTTTGGCGGCCTGGTAGGACGCACTATAGACGACGCAATCGCCTAGAGAAATGCTAGACTAAGTATACTGTAGTCTATTCACAGTATCTTCACACTTTCTATTTTAAACCTCTGAAAAATAACCCCTTGCATGACGAGTTCGGTCATGGATCACAAGCATTTTATGCTTCTGTTAACATTAAAATATTTTTTTTTTGTTAAAATAACTTTTACTTATATTTTATCTGCAAATAATGGTATTTCATTTATAATCGATGTGAACTAAAACATATAGAAAATAAGTGTGTTGATAATAGCTATTACGAAATAGTCCTAACACAAAATATTATCAAATTGAGTGCGCACGAATGCGGCGAGTTGCGTCTTTGGTGTAATTTACTACTTAGTTGGGATCTATTTGCATGAGGCGGAGTAATAGCATGAAAGTAGAACTTTATAAATACTTCAGAAAAGTTGGAAGTAACCATGAATGGACTGTACACGCTGGGACACGCAAAACCAACGGAAAGAAATTTCCAATTTTACGTGCGTACTTTTGCCACAAGAGGAATGCGAATCCAACTGGACTCCCCAAAGAATATAAGAAAAAGGGAACGACTGCGTTTGAGAAATGCAGTCTTTTTTTTCCCCCGTCTTGGCGTGAGACTCCGTACATACACGCCTCTGTAGATTGCAAATCTACGGAAAAAATTGCTTTCTTCCCCCTACACCACTCTTACATGCCTCAATGCTAGGATCTTATCTACTTTATCTATTACATCTGCTTCTTTTTCTGTCCTATTTTTTATGGTTTGTATTATATATTACTCTTTTCGCTCAATTGTAGTTGAAAACTTCGAATCACCTAGTATGCGAGCTGCGTTAAAACGCATTAAAAATAGCAATTACTACGTAAAAGAGTCAATCATAATGCTTACATGTTTAGCTCCGAAAAGAACAAACAGTTCGTACAACTCATTAAAGCAGAAGTTTTACGTTGGAGAGCCAAAAGCTGCCTTTCTATAGACCAAGTACGTATAATAACTATTTTCAATTTAGCTACAAATTTACAATAATTTAACTTTTCAACCCGAACGTGCTATAAAAATAAAATATCTTTAAAATGCGCCTATTTTACGTGGGTAAACAGAAGGTTTGAAAAAAAAAGGTTAAAAACTATTGACTTCTAAGTAGATGCATGTAAAAAAAAAAAAAAATCAAAAAGAAAGAACGTAATATTAACAGGCTGTGGAAAATACATCAAATGCAGTACATCACAAAGACACACCGGCGTGGCATGACGGAGATGAACCCGGTCGGCATCGGACAAAGTTGATAAACGACCGCAGAACGTGCTCGTCCTAAACGTAATTGGAAATTCTTCTCGCAGTCGCGGGCGGCCAGGTTCGCTTCGCCACTTACCACAAAGCGACAGCGAAATAGGTAGCAATAAAAAGAGGGCTCCAGCACTGTTAGTGACACGAATCTGAAAGCCACGTTCCTTTTTCCCCCTCCCCACCAGCCCCTCGCACACACACACACACACACAGACGGGAACACTTTTTGTCTTTTCCGCACATATTAAAAATTGAAATTGCAGCCTCCCGTTCTTCCCATCTCGGTCTCTCCACGGGAGCCCGGCTATTCCCCCGGTGCCTTGGGAGCAGAAGCTAAACACATCTTCATCGTTTAATATTTCAAGGAGAAAGCGAGCACTCGATCGATGGCCTTCTTCACCGGCCGTCGTTATCTCTGGCCATCTTTATTACGAGCCTCGTGCATTGTCCAAAGACGTCCACTACGACACGTAACAAGGACTCTGATTGCTGAAACAGCAGTGGAGTGTAAATGGATCCCTCTTTCCGCGTTCGAGGCCGAGGAGCGACAAGGGCGACAATGCTACGCGCACCAAGGGCGCCGTCGCCGCTAAGCGCACGGCTCCGAGAAGTGGCATACAATTTTCTCGCCGTGCTGCGTTTACCTATGGGCGTAAGCGGAGACCCTACGAACTTATTGGCGGAAAGTTTGCGGCAAGGTTCAATGCAGGGCCCTCGAGTAGTTTTGTATGCGTGTGAAGCGTACATATCGAAAATAAGCACTTCGAAAAAGCCGTTCTTAGACATTTTGGGAGTATTCTGGAACGATGTTTATAACGTGCGTGACGTCTTGAAAGCGCTCGGCAGCCCGTGTATGAAGTGTGGACGCACTTTTAATAGTTTCGTGGGAAAGCGTGTACTTCGAGCACACTGCAACGCAGTTCAAGCACCTGGTGGGCGGGAACCGATAAGGGCGAAGCGAGGTGAGTACGGAGAAGCACCTAAGTGCAAGGGCACGAACTAGGTTGGCCTTAGTGGGAAGCGAGCTCTCTAGCAGTTGTNGAGTACGGAGAAGCACCTAAGTGCAAGGGCACGAACTAGGTTGGCCTTAGTGGGAAGCGAGCTCTCTAGCAGTTGTACCACCACGGCCCCTGGTAAAAAAAAAAAAAGCAGTTCAGGTTGGTATAAGTGTACTGAACAAAAAATCAAGTAACGTCACGATACTGATGGGATTGTTTGTTTCCTTATTATATTATATATCACACGCATATTATACTTTAACATGGAAGAATATAAAAAAAAAAAAACCTTACTTCAGGTTAAACTAATATTTTATTTGTATTTCATTTAACAGTTGATACAAATTGAAAGAGCGAGAAAAGAGTTGTGATGGCAATACCTAGTAATAAATATTGCTTACGCAAAATATCATTACACCGAGTGCGCACGAGTGCTGCGTTGTTTGTCTCTTTGTTGTAATTTTCTAGACTCGGTCAAGCTTTGTTTACGTCAGGCAGAGGAATGTCCTGGAAGCAGAATTTTAGCAGGGCTACAGAAAATTTGGAAGAAACCGTGAATCGGCTACATACGTCAATTAGAGCCCCGTCGCTGCTGCAAAAGATGACGTGAACAGTTTTTTTAAACACCTGATGTCTATAGAAATGTATAGGTTTTGAGCATTTTTACTTTCAAAAAAGTACACATTAGAAACGGAAATAAGANCCTGATGTCTATAGAAATGTATAGGTTTTGAGCATTTTTACTTTCAAAAAAGTACACATTAGAAACGGAAATAAGGAAAATGAAACTATTTTTCGAACGTAGACCGTTTCTTTAACAATATTCCCAAGGATACTCCTTTCAGAACTATAGAGAAATATTTTTACTGAAAACTATGGTTACAGTTCGACAGCCTTTGTGTTTACTAAAATTGAAATATTTATAATTTTTTCTCAATTGTGCTATTTTATGTCAGTTGTGAAGTCAAGGACCCTTCAGTTTCGGACACATCACACAGGCTACTTAATGAAATAAGCATTCACCCGTGCATGTTCGACTGTTTTCATTAAGTTTGTACACGCGTAGATATGTACATACAAACCTGACGTCTGACTTTGTACAGACACATGTAATCTATGATGTAGATGTATAGAGAATCTACGGTAATACACAAGAAAATGGTCAAACGATTTTTATGCAAACGCATTTGTCAGGAAAAGTAACAAAATAAACAGAACATTAAAGGAGAATATTTTCACTGCAAAGTAATACCATAGGCATGCAAAAAGTTCGTACCCCCCTGCAGGAAAAAAAGTTTTCACTTTGGTTTATTAGTACGCTCACTTCATATAGAAAATGCGAATTCGTACATGGGAGGGGGTGCTTACGCTCTAAACCCAAATTTATAACTATAAATGGCAGAAACGTACAAACTTCACTCTAGACTCTAAACCCGACGTTTATAGCGCCTTACACCGAAGTCTCAAACTATCATTCGGAATGACTGTCGGACAAGCCACGCCGGATTGTTAGAGTTGCCGTGAAAGCGTATATCTACTCACCAGCAAGGGGCCGCGGTGGTAGAGCGGATAGAGCGCTCGCCTCCCACCAAGGCGAACCGGGATCGATTCTCGGCGGGGCCGCTCCCGGAATCTCGCACTTGGGAATCATGCCGGACGATGCCGCTGGTCGGCGGGTTTTCTCGGGGATCTTCCGTCTACTCCGGTCCCTGCATCCCGGCGCCGCCGCTCCGTACCCGCCTCGTTTCACCCTCATCGGTTCTCAAATCTTTCCTCTCCACTGCTCATCACCGGCCAGTTTGTGAGCACAAACAACTCCCCTCGTGGCCGGTTCCACCATTGAAGTTCATCACTCGATCCGAGATAATGTTTCAACTTTATCCAAGATCGTCACAGAATACTGTTGCACCATTCGAGTTCAACGCATGGCTGGAGATCGAGATAACTTAATTTCTAACTGCCGAATATGGCACTCTACCCACGTCGAAAAGTGAATTTCACGTCGAAATTTTTGCCCACGGAAGAGCAGACTTCGCTGACAAATGTAGCTTGAAAATACACCAACATATATCGCTAAACTCAATATTGTTTTGGGAATATAAAACTACATTTTACACACTTAAAAATTATTTAGTAAAATTCATACAACTAATTTACTTAAAACAGATAAAAAATCGTAGCATCAAGTTTTTTGTCCACGACCTTATTAAGAATATTGGCATTACAAATAACGAAAGTAGTGCGTGAAAAGTGTTACCAACCAAACACAAAACGGCAGCGGAAATTCTGCAGTGCATTCAACCAGATTATACAGTCGAAAAATACTGCTCTTAAAGAGATAATGTCTACACAAACTCGTTAATTTTCTCCTAACTTCAAAATAAACAGTTGCATCATGAAGTCAATAAATGCGAGCCGATTACAGTGTTTCATACCAATCCTAGTTCCGAACTGAGATCAGGAGATCTAAGATCGAAACTCGGCCAGTCGCATTGGTGCAAGCAACACTTGTACATTGGAACTCAGACGCAACTGAAGGGACCGTGATGGATGAGCGGTTAGACTGCTCACCTCCCACCAAAGCGAACCGGGTTCAATCCCCGGCCGGGTCACTCCCGGATATTCACAAGTGGGAATCGTGCCAGACGATGCCGCTGGTCGGCGGGATTATTCGGGGATCTCCCGTTTACCCCGCCCTTGAACTCCGGCACTGCTCCATACTCACCTCATTTCACTCTAATCGGCTCTCAAGACCTTGATGTTAAGAGCCGCCCAAAATAACTCAACTCAACTCGGATGCAACTGAAGTTCAGGTTTGACCTAAGTTATTAGGATCTTCGGTCCAGGGCAGTTATTGGTGCAACCGCACAGTAAAAAAATTCTGTGCTTGTCACTAACAATTCTTTGGAAACTAACTGCCAAAGATTGTCTTGTAACTCTACAGATATTACAGTGTATATATACAACTAATTATTTTAGAAAACATACTAAACTGTTTATGCAACTCGAAGTCTACATCACTGCTAGTTATAATTCAATATTTGTCGAAACATTATCCGCTATGATTTCGAGAAATTTAGTCCACATTATTTGTAGTGTTAGAAAAATATCTTCGGCAAGCAGTTACCGAAGAATTCATTGTACAGATAGACATTGTTTTTACAGCGCGAGCATCAGTCCAGCCTACAAATAGCCACCGGGAAGGAAAAATACGCAAGGGGGCTATTGTTTTGTAACTTGCCCGACCATAACGTGCGACTGTTATGGGAAATCGATGAGATAGAGAGAGCACTTGGCCCGG
>NQII01001250.1:71082-94813 GCA_002778355.1 Clitarchus hookeri
AAAAAAAAAGGAAGACATTTCTAAATTGAGAGAGGGGGGGTAAAAAAAAAAGGTACCCTTAATGGGCTTGTGATTCTCAGCGGCCCATACAATTTCCCCCGAGATAAAACCCACGAAAGTTGAGAGCGTGTTGCAATAACATCACGTTCACAGGTGCCATACAAAAAAGTTTTTCTTTGAGTTATGTTAAGGTGAAACATGGTCGCATTTGCGGTGCTTGTAAAAACATTTCTTTCTCGCGACACGCACGTTCCTCTAGCGTAAAGCAGCAAAACGGCGATTTGTGAAAATTGCTCAAATGCACACACTGTAACTCCTATAAAGTAAAATCGACTAATGGAACCACGAGGCTTACTAGCTAACTCGTACCACGGACTACAATATTACATACAAGTTTCGTAAAAAAACGAAAAACCACTTTTGACGCTTTAATGCGAAAGCACGATAAAACACTATTTAGATCCATCCGATACAATGTAATATTAAATTTTACAGCGTCTACTTCCGTAAAAATATGGCACCAAATATAATGATATCATGCATTAAAATGACGCTATGATAGAGCCGACACTGAAACATTCATTGAATAAAACAAAATTTAAAGTTTCACAATTTTTTTTATTTTATCATTCCACCAATTCTCGCTAAAATTGAGATATTAACCACTACCATAATACAGAGACAATTACGACTACACATTACAAAAAAAAAAGTCATTACTTGTAATACTTTAACGCCTAGGGTATTCGGAATGCAACGCGCAATATATTTCATTACTNAAAAAAAAAAGTCATTACTTGTAATACTTTAACGCCTAGGGTATTCGGAATGCAACGCGCAATATATTTCATTACTCGCATACGAATATTATACAAGGCCACCGCACCTATTCACAGACAAACTGCGCTCTGACAAACAAAAGCATTTATGATTTTCAACAGACCACTTAACTGAAGAACAGGTTTATTCAATAATGTATCTTATCTGAGGAAATTGAACATCGAGGTATGAGAGAAAATGTAAGCACACAGACGACAACAAGCAAGTACTTTTTGAGAAGAGACCAACAAGCAAGCGCCTTATGGAATTACGAAATAGGCAGAAAGATATTTCAGATGCGCGTCCACTTGTATTCATTGCAGCTAATGCCGTAAGGCGTTTCGAAGATCCTGAAGTGAATAGACGAAATAGGCGCACAAAAGGTGAAATAATAATCATCCGTAATAAAAACTCAAAAGTTAGTGGTAAACCTACTATAAAGTTGACATTAAAGCGCTACCGACATGGAGCTACTGTACTGTACATAAGTAAAGAAACGTCAAATGCGACATATGGGCGTCATGTAGACGTCCCCGCAATTTTATCTTCGGAGAGTCTGTACGGATGTTTGGTATCTGTATTAGTTTTGCATATATTACGTGTCTACACCCCCTCCCACTTCCGTCTGAAATGTTGTGTTTGGCTACAATGAAAGGTTCCAAAATGACTTACACAGTCAAATGCTCTATTTATCTTAAGGGCCTTCCCTAGTAAACAATTTTATACACCTCAAGGTCATGACCGACCACAAGGAAGCATTCCAACGGCGATGGAAAATANTTCCCTAGTAAACAATTTTATACACCTCAAGGTCATGACCGACCACAAGGAAGCATTCCAACGGCGATGGAAAATAGGAAAAACCAACCTTGGAGTGTGTTCTATTTCCTCAGAATTTTAAGCGGTGACTATAGGGTTTTAATATAGCAATCTGTTCAGAATAGAGACAGCATTGACTCTATAGTTTCAAACACTGTTATAGAAAAGAATAAATATCGTACACATAGGGCCACCTAAACCGATTTTGCTGACGTTGACACTTTTCAACGACCACGTTTATGTTTGAATAGCCAAATTTATGAATTGGCAACAAAATATCGATTNTTATTGCAGAAACAAAAATCGCAAAAAAAAAAAAAAAAAAAAAAAAAAAACACAAAGCAGTATTTATATTATGTAACTCGAGAGACTAGTGGATTGCTCGACTAAAGAAAGTTCCTGTTTGATACAAAAAAAACCACCAGAAAACATTAAAATGTTTTATACATACAAAGATGTTTCAATAAAGTGTATTAATATTGCATACCCCCGTGCAAATTTGATAAGTGTAACATACAAGAAAATGTATGAAGTCCTCGAAGGTATTGAATGACTGATGATTGCACTTACTGAACAATGAAAGCTCCATTAACAAGCGATAAGTTCTCCTTTGAGACACGTGCAGTGCGCNTTCCCTAGTAAACAATTTTATACACCTCAAGGTCATGACCGACCACAAGGAAGCATTCCAACGGCGATGGAAAATGGCAAAAACCAACCTTGGAGTGTGTTCTATTTCCTCAGAATTTTAAGCGGTGACTATAGGGTTTTAATATAGCAATCTGTTCAGAATAGAGACAGCATTGACTCTATAGTTTCAAACACTGTTATAGAAAAGAATAAATATCTTACACATAGGGCCACCTAAACCGATATTGCTGACGTTGACACTTTTCAACGACCACGTTTATGTTTGAATAGCCAAATTTATGAATTGGCAACAAAATATCGATTTCAATTTCTGCTTTCAAGAAAATATTTACATTGAAATAGTATAATATTGAAAAAAAAAACACAAAGCAGTATTTATAATATGTAACTCGAGAGACTAGTGCATTACTCGATTAAAGAAAGTTCCTACTTGATACAAAAAAAAAATCACCAGAAAACATTAAAATGTTTTAAACATACAAAGATGTTTCAATAAAGTGCATTAATATCGCATACCCCCGTGCAGATTTTATAAGTGTAACATACAAGAAAATGTACGAAGTCCTCGAAGGTATTGAATGAGTGATGATTGCACTTACTGAACAATGAAAGCTCCATTAACAAGCGATAAGTTCTCCTTTGAGACACGTGCAGTGCGCAGATGAGGCCATAGGCGTGCGCAGAGTTTGGCAATCGGGGGTGAAACCGCAAAATGAAGAATTCTTTTACGAGATTAAAACATGCAAAGTAAGTATACATTTAAACACATTCATTACAAATTGTCCACGCTATATTTAACCTATTTGTGATTGAGTGTCCGTTTCAAACACGCACACTGACTGGTGAAATACGAAGTTGGCAAGATTTTTTGCCTTTATTTTCGTGATGACGTGATGCAATGGGGAGTTGTGCAGCTGCACCCCCGGAAAACACACCCCCCCCCCTTGCGAAGGCAATGTGTAAGGCTGTGAATTCGTGCTGTGATTCCAACCACAATTGCCAACTTGGTGATTTTCTCACAAGATCTGGTGATTTTAGAAGACTGTCTGGTTACCAAATGTCATATTTGTGACAGGTTCGGAAAGTTAGTGGTTTCTGTAAAAAAATAATAATAAGGTGGCATATCTGGTAATTTGAAGGAAGATTGAAGGATTGTTTTCTATAACCAGAATACCGCACTTCTACGTAATCAACCTACTTAATTTCCACGGAATATGTTACGACGAGCATAGGAATATCTTGAGATACATATTACATGTTTTATTGCACGTCACCGGCCTCTCGCAGGAATAACAATACGGTTTGACCACCGTCGTAAGCGAAGTTTTGGGAACCTTTACAACGAGGAAAACATTTGAAGTTTCCATTTATACAGCTTAAGAGTAGTGTGCGTTTATACGCATGTCTAACGAATACGTTATTTAAGTATTTCAGATCATAATTCTGTTCGTTTTAATTTTGTTTCAATTTCTGACAGTGGTATTTATACACAGTGCGTTTGGAAACTCGGTGCTGAAACCCAGACACATTTTCATTTTCTTTGAACCAATAGTAACACAAAAGCCCTACACACATATCATATATACAAACACACACACACACACACACACACATATATATATATATATACACACACTTAATATATATATTTGTATTTTGATTTAGGGACTTTCTCTCAGGAACGTTGGNCCCATGAGTAGGCAATGTGTAAGGCTGTGAATTCGTGCTGTGATTACAACCACAATTGCCAACATGGTGATTTTCTCACAAGATCTGGTGATTTTAGAAGACCAAATTTCATATTTGTGACAGGTTCGAAAAGTTAGTGGTTTCTGTAAAAAACAATAAAAATAATAAGGTGGCAGATCTGGTAATTTGAAGGAAGATTGAAGGATTTGTTTCTATAACCAGATTACCGCACTTCTACGTAATCAAGCTTCTTCATTTCCACGGAATATATTACGAGTATAGGAATATATTACGAGCATAGGAATATATTACTAGCATAGGAATATATTACCAGCATAGGAATATCTTGAGATACATATTACATGTTTTATTGCATGTCAGCGGTCTCTCGCAGGAATAACAATACGGTTTGACCCTCGTCGTAAGCGAAGTTTTGGGAACCTTTACAACGGGGAAAATATTTGAAGTTTCCATTTATACAGCTTAAGAGTAGTGTGCGTTTATACGCATGTCTAATGAATACGTTATTTAAGTATTTCAGATCATATTTCTGTTCGTTTTAATTTTGTTTCAATTTCTGACAGTGGTATTTATACACAGTATGTTTGGAAACTCGGTGCTGGAACCCAGACACATTTTATTTGAACCAATAGTAACACAAAAGCCCTACACACATATCATATATACAAACACACACACATATATATATATATATATACACACACTTAATATATATATTTGTATTTTGATTTAGGGACTTTCTCTCAGGAACGTTGGTGACCCTGGACTTCCAGCCAAGTCACCTGCAGGACATACATGGGGTATAGGGGTTGGGGGCGATATCAGGCACGGTTACCCAGGCGCGGGAAGACGAAAGCCCAAGCTGAGGGTGGAACGTAAAACAACCCCCCTCCCCCCCTTACAGGCGTTGATCCCTCAGCGGTCGCCGATACCGCAGGAAAAACAAGAGAGAGCAACGCCATTGCGTCAGGCGATAAGGCACCAGCTAGCCCCAGGAACCCGCACGTATTTGTACCACCGCGCTGAGATGTGCGACTCCGTGGGGGTTGTCGGGTGTGAGGGGGGGTAAGCACCCTCCTGGGGCGACCCGCCCCGCCAGATAGCGCGCCAGCCCTTCCTTTGTCCCGGCCCGGTAATTGGCGCGCATAAACGCCAGCACACGTATTTACACTCTCGTAATTAAACCCGACAACATTTCACCCCGGCGAGGGCCGTTTTACTGCTGCCGAAGGATGGGTCGGACTCAAGGGGCGTGGAAGGGGGAGGATGCAAGGGTCTGGTGGGAGAAGCAGAGGTGTTGCTCCTCCACTTGTCACTAATTTACTGTCGAACAGTCTTTACGCCCACAGAGACCAAGGCCGGCAGTGACTCCAATTTTGCCACTACTTACTCTTCAATGAAGGGGCCGCTGTGGCTGAGCGGTTAGCCTGCTCGCCTCCCAACAAGGCGAACCGGGTTCAGTCACCCGGCCGGGTCACTCCCGGATTTCCGCAAGTGGGAATCTTGCCTGACGATGCCACTGGTCGGCGGGTTTTCTCGGGATCTCCCTTTTCCCCCGCCCTTGCATTCCGGCGCTGCTCCATTCTCACCTCGCTTCTCCCTCATAGGCTCTCAAGACCTCGCTGTTAAGAGCCGCCCAAATCTCTTCACTTACTCACTCACTCACTCACTCACTCTTCTGTAAAATAACGAGTTTACGTCTTCAAATGAAAACGTCAAATTTTTATCCAAGCCCCATCTGGTGATTCTGAAACTGCAAGAATCTATCGATAATTAAAAACATAATGCTTAATTAATTACGTCATAAATACATGACAGAAGTTCAAACTTTATGTTTGTTATACAGCGTAATGTATATTGCCAGAGAGATGTGGTTGTAGTTTCAGTAACTAGTGTCCCTAAAAAAACAAAAATAAGTTTGACATCAGTAATTCAACATGATGTGAGCGCAAGCCTTTAGCGACTACCTAGTAAAATATTGCGTGTAAAATCACTGTTTGCGTGTATACGCTCATCTCAGTATATAAATCGTCTGGAAATACTTTTTTTTTCCTGGAAAGATAAGAAAAACAACTATATACATCCGCCAATTTTTTTTATGCTATTAAGTGTATTCAAAGAAAAAAATATGAGAATGGTTAAAAACAACCATTTTATGGCTTTCCTGCGCATTTTCCTTAAATGAAAGGAAAACAATACACCAAGTGACATCTGTTGTTTAATCCATTGGCTTCGTCCACGTGTAATAACACCCTATGCTACAGATCTAATTTGCGAGAAATGCATCTACCCGGGAACGCACAGCGCAAAGAAATAAGAGAGATCTATAATGGGAGGGGAGACTACGACTTGCAGGTAGTTAACAGCTTTGCGCATTAATTAACATTGTTGAAATATCTTATACCACATTACATTAAAATTCATCACACAGAAGGAAAGAATAACCAATCAGTTTTCATTTAAAAAAAAAAATCATCGTCGGACACAGCCGTTCTCTTGCGACGTAAGATTGACATCTGGGAATTATTCCGAAAATTTATCTTAATGCACAGATTTATTTGCTCTTGTTCAATTTTTAAATATATTTACTATCAAACACATTTTACATTAATTACATTAGCCACAATCTCTCATAAACGAAAACGTTAGCAAGCTGTTTACCAGTGGGCTACAAATCATAAATAACGTTTAACACGCTGGAGTTCTCGACTGAATACAATAATAATAAAAATATATATAAATAATAGGAACTCAAGTAATCTGAATAGCCAATAAAAAAACAACAACCTAGTAGTGCACTGGTAAAGCGTTTGCCATACAAGCGAAGTATTATGGTTCCATTTACGTGCGGACCTGACTAATTTAAAAGTTAACGCTGTTTGAGTATTCATATCGTATCCACGAATGCCATTCGCGATCTTAAAATTTACACAAGTAATTCCTTTCATTTCCTCTGTAATTTAAACTTAAGGAACTAACTATATTAAGGTCATACGCGTTGACAGTTTTTTTGAACGCGTTTCCAATAAACAAATTCTTAATTAGAAAATAAGTATCTGAACTATGTATGCACTGTCTGCACATTTATTTTTCAATCTTACTCTTAAGCATACGTAAATTCCTTAAGTAGCACGTAACTACAACAAAAACATTCATAATTCATGTAAATCTTCACTTTCACTGTAGCCAACAATGGATGCACATCTGTCCTTGTACCGAGGTCCGCAAGTGCAACTCGCGTACACATGTGACGTCGTTCAAATCATCGCATGACTGATGCACATTTCAATGTAATCTGGGCATGACGTTGGCAAGCCCCCTTATCACACCTTGCTCACTGTGGGCCACACGGAGTCAACATCCAGTTAAGAAACGACAAGAGTGGGGCAGTGGGTTCTTGGCGGCTCTTTACATCGAGGTCTTGAGACCCGAAGAGTGCGAAGTGAGGTGCGAACGGAACAGTGCCGGTTTGCAGGGGGAGGAGGACGGGAGACCCCCGAGGAAACCCCGCCGACCACCGACATCGTCCGGGCACGATTCTCACGTGCGAAAATCCGGGAGCGACCCCGCCGGGAATCGAAACCCGGTTCGCCTTGATGGAAGGCGAACGGTCTAGACACTACACCGCAGCGTATAAATTGGTAGAAGGCAGTTGATATGGATAATAATCAATTCGTTTTGTTTTATTTATTGTTTTTAACCGTGTATTCGGTTTGAGATCTTAATTTGCTCAGAATATCTGGTCGGAAAAAGCTATATCACAAAATAAGGATAAGGAGGAGAAAAATCAACTCTTGTGGCTTTTATAATGGCTAATTAAACCATAATGTATAGATGGGTAAAAAAAATATATAAAAAATATATATATATATATACTTAAAACCCACGTTTTATGATTCGTATACCGGTACGGCCATCCTGATTTTCAGCGGCGACCCTATAATTTCACTGACAGAAAGTCTGCGATTTTGAGATACAGCGCTTTGAAAAAGTCGTTTTTAGTCATTTCGGGGTACCCTGTATTGTGTTTCTAATGCAAGCGACGTCTTGAAAGCGCTCAGCAGCCCTCGTTTAAGGCACGTTGGACGCACGTTTGATAGATCCACGTGGAGACGTGTATTGCGAATGCACCGCCGTTCGAGCGCCAGGCAGGCGGGGGCCTTACGTCATCCATACCTCACGACCCTGGATGCGCCCCAGGCAACCTGCAACACCACACAACGCAGCAGGAAAGCAATCAACCCAGAGACTTCCGCTGCTTGCAGATGTGCAGTTCAACAAAAAGCACGTCTCTTTAACTTGAGCTGTACGCGGGGCACGTAAAACACCCACGTGCTGAGCCAGCTCCGAGCACGCGTGCAACGTCGACTACCGCGAATCGTCCCCACATTTCTTATCTTTATCGCACTGAGAATCGATAAACTATACAGCTGCACGCAATCAGATCACAGTTCCCGCGAGTTCTGCCTGCGACTCTTGGGGTAGACGGGAAACGGCGAGCAAACGCGACGCACATGACAGCCTTATGAGAAAACAAGCCTCACTTCAGAAGCATATCAGCACTGTTATCGTGATTGGCGAAAAAGCGCGTAAGAAATGCGACGAGCGACCGAAATGCAACCCGTTGCCGCTAGGCACGAGTCTTTTAAGACTGTGAAATTTTGCGAGTTCGTTTGGCGAAGATTTATGGGCCCTAAGGAATTGTCCACAAATTCACCACAACAGTGAATACGTATAAAAGGCTGTTCACGGTAAACTGATCACCTTCCAAAGGTCTGCTTGAGATCTACTTGTATGCACAATGAGTGTTCTTCCACCGCATGCAAGATTAACATTGCGTCGGCCTGGTCACTTTATTCATGCGTCGATCTAGTGAAACTGTCAAATTATTACAAAAATAAATATTTACAAATCTGTTTAATAGTAGACTTAACGTGCATTAAAAAACAACGGAAAACGAAATAAATAATTTAAGTTTCCACAAAATATTACCTAAAAACTTCTAATTTCACGTTTAGATATGGAACTACTTTCCCTCAGTCGTTACCAACTTTACAGGTCACGTCCCTGCTGGTGTTTCCGTTAAAACATATGCAGGTAGGGACAGTGACATTTTTCAAACGTTGATTTCAAAAGTGCTCAGATAATCGTGGACGGCATACAGTGAGAAACTGTGAGTGGTAAAGTTTTTTCCCATACAGCCATGGTAGCGTTCCTAAATTTTCTCAAGAAAGAGACTAATTCGCAGGGAAGTTCCAAACTTTGTGGCCTGACACGTGGTAATATTTCCACACAATTAACATATGTTAAAAAAAATCCCATTACAGTTTAGAAAATTTACTAAACATTATTTTACAGTGAAACGTCCACATTCGGGTGACATCTGCAATCGGACCACAGAATATATTATATTTTGCCTTTGAGGGCTCCGTAACAACAAGCTCGTAGCAATACATCCGAAAAATAAGATTGTCAGACACTAATAAAATTTAAATTAATTATTTTTCTGTGTTAATTAAACCCCCTATTTTATGCCAAGAAAGTAAGCCACAGGGACTATTTCGGGAAATTTAAAAAACTACCATAAATGACACACGCATTAATCGCTCCTCGGACTTATAACAAAAAAATTTAACTATCACGTAAAAAACACACATATTTTTGTTTAATGTAGTCGTTCACTGGCATGTGTTATATGCCCTACAGTTATTGGTTCAATCGGGCGTCCACTTGCTGTGATATGCGCCAGCTTACCTTGCAACAATTCACCACACGCAACTGTGAACAGCCTATGTCGGATGAGCAGAGAATGAGACTAACAGGTTCGACTGTGAGGAAGTGGGACTTGTTTCGAGAATGACGGCCATTTCGATGACGATAACCTACAATGGAAATTTTGTTCGTGAGTGAGTGAAGATATTTGGGCGGCCCTTGACAGCGAGGTCTTGAGAGTCGATGAGAGTGACCGAGGTGAGTATGGAGCAGCGCTGGAATGAAAGGACGGGGGAGGGGGGGGGATACCCGAGAAAACCCACCAACCAGCGGTATCGTCCGTCACTATTCCCACACTTGAGGAAATCCGGGAGTGACCCGGCGGGGAATGAACACCCGGTGCGACTTGGTGGGAGACTAGCAGGCTAACCGCTCGGCCCCCCGCGGCCCCTTAAGCAGTAGCGGTGAACCATTTTGAGGCGGAGATATCCGCAGAACAGTGTCTACCTGTTGTTGGGAGCTCGGTACATGCACACGACGACGCTATTACATCTCCCCCCCCCCTTTCCACCCTACAACTGACACGTGACGGAAGCCGTCATCGTCAATATCTACCACTCCCTCCCTGGAGAAGAGAGGGACAGGGAGCAAAGGGTTTGCTGTCTGCTGCGGGTGTCGTTAACTCGGCGCCGCGACAAGACGACCTTCCCTTATCGGGCGTGAGGGGAAATGAGCACCCCATTTCAACCCCGGCCGACCTCTTCGACAGACCCTTCCCCGGCCCCCGGTGCCCATAACGTTCTTCAGGGCGACAAAAACAAACACTGCTCCACTATATCTCTACGCTAACTCGCGAGAGAACGGTACGACGCTGCGGTTCGGTCATCCCAACGTCTGTTATGGAGTAGGGATCACATCCATCTTGAATTCTTGTTACACATCTTCGTGACCGGAAATTAAAAATCAAAGCTTGAAATTTCATAGAGAACTGCTTTAAAGAATTTTTAAGTTCGCAGGGTTTCAGAAACTTATATCCATACTTTCCCATAACGGGTAAAAATTCTTAAATAATGAGGGAACCTTCAGTCATTCTATCGAAGAGAAGCTGATTATCGCAACTGTGGAAATATGGAGTGGGTTAATATAAAATATGGAAAAAAAATATTTCAGTATTTATTATACAAGACTATTGGTCGAAGTGTAAAAATTAATTTCCAGTCTAGTTTTCGACGCAAAGAAACCGCCAGTTACAGTAAAATTAATTCTCAGATAAAAATTTATCAAGTCTCGTTCTTCAGGTAACAATCTTCAAAACCATTTACCGTCAGGTAATAACACATCACAAGAAGACATTTCGCTTAACTTACAAGACAGAAACCTGGCAGTGGTTTAAGGACATTTTATACACTATGAAACCTGATTCTTTACTTTTCTAGATTCCTGCTACGGCGTAGTGACAATTTTTTTCACAGTTAACTAGAGTAATTAATTTAAAATCAATTGTNTCGCTTAACTTACAAGACAGAAACCTGGCAGTGGTTTAAATAAGCGCAATAAAGGACATTTTATACACTATGAAACCTGATTCTTTGCTTTTCTAGATTCCTGCTACGGCGTAGTGACAATTTTTTTCACAGTTAACTAGAGTAATTAATTTAAAATCAATTGTTTGTAAAGTGAGTTTTAATTAAAACATAACTTGATTCTTATTATTATTCCTCACAAAGTACGTCGGCATCGAACAGTCTCTACGATTATTTATTTATTTATTTTCACTCCGTTGATCCCACATATTCTCTCAAGAACAGCTGGGATATGGAATATGTCAACATGTTCCATAAGCCTGTACATTTACTCATAGCATTCACAATAAATAAATTAATAATATTATTATAAGTTTAACATAGAAAAGCTACATTCCTCTGTTAAAACATAAAATTATAATAATACATGAATTGCAAAACGAGTTAAGGAAACATACATTGGTATGTTATAAAATAATTTCCATAATAAAATTTATGGTCAAAAACATGCCAATTATAAGTTAGGTAATTTAAGTGCACTATCTGAATGTAAGCCACTTTTACATCAAAAGAATACGTTATTACAGAGAAGCATAGGCATAAGTTATTACAAATACTGAGGTATACATATTAATTGTAACAGCCAGCCGTTCCACTAAAGGAATCAAAATATTCAGTAATGGAATAAAAAGTTTGATAAAGTAAATAAACTATTTTGTGTCACGAAAGCCAAGATCTGTAAACTGGGTCGGAAGAGAGATGAATATCTTTACAGCTGAGTAGAGTGCTCCTTTCTGGTAAGTGACAAAGAAACCCGAATGAAAATGTAGGTTTTTAGTGTATCTAGTTTTATAGTCATTAACATCATTGTTTAATTTTAAGTTTCCTAAATTACCAGATACAAAACAAAGAATTGAATAAACATATTCTGCGAAAGTATTTGAAGAACTGTCTAGAACCTGTATGAATCCCTACCATTCCTGTAGCCTAGAACATAATGAAAATATTCTATAGTCTATTCACGGTTTCTTCAGACTTTTTGAATCAAACCTTTGAAAAATCGCCCCAAGAATGACGTGTTTGGATGTTTCCTAAATATGGCATGTATCACAAGCGTTTTGTACTTGTGATAACCCAAAAGTACCTTATTTTTTTGTTTAATTGAACTTTTATTCATATATTATTTATAAGTTATAATATTTAATTTATAATTAAAAAGAATAAAAATATGGAGAAAATAGGTGTGTGTAAGAAATATCTAATTTTTATGCTAAATATTATTAGACTCGTTGTCACTCTGGTGTGATTTTCTAGACTCGGTCAAGCTTTGTTTGCATTAGGCGTAGGAATATCCTGGGGGTATAACTTTAGCAGGGCTTCAGAAAAGTTGGAAGTAACCGTGAACGGACTATAAGTACGGTCACGTATATTACGCGAAAATATTTCACGACTAGTTGTACATCAAAACACTCAGTTCGTATTAACTTTCGTGGTTGAATGATATTAAATGTCACGTGTCTCGAGTGTCCGTCCACGGATCACGGACGTTCAGTCACGGTCAAATAGGAACATGTCTACTCACGTGGACGCGCCACCAAGAACCAAAGAAAGTTGTGGTTGTGGACGCAAGCTATTGAGGAATAGCACGAGCATAAATAAATCTTTTCGCGAAAAATACATAACCCTAACTACAAGAATGAAAATATTCTAAAATGTTCTAAGCGTGTTCGTTTCGAGGGAGCCGCTTCGAGTTTTTTACGTCCGCGCGACGGAACAACAGAATTAAAAAAAAAAAAAACGAAAACTCGAGACACCTCGCGTCTTCCGATCTCCCAGTTTTACCGGATTTTCGCCCGAACATCAACGTGATTTTCGACGCCTGCCTGTCACGGGAGGTTTTTCGTCTGTGTAAAATAATATCGTACCTTTTGAACTGCATCGGAAAGCAGAGACGTTGACCGACGCAGCTACGGTAGCAGCAGTCCGCCTGCCNAGTCCGCCTGCCGCGGAAGTGGTCGAATGGGTCCGCCACAGGTCAGCGACCAGGCATCGTGGCGGCCTGCCTCCTTGACGCTTGAATCGCTACTGCGGGCGAGCGCCGAGCCTAAGCACCCACAGTGACGTCAGTCGCGAGTTGTAGGCTGCGTTGCCGGATTGCCACGGCGTTGTGGTAGAGCGCGCGTGCGCCATTTGTGAATTCGTCTTCCTGATTCGACAACTTACATTTTCAAAGACATTATTGCGAAATTGTGCATTTCTGAAACTTTTTTTGGTCCGGTTTTCGACTATAAAGAGCCGAGAAAAGCCGCTCGACCACCAATTTTAATTTTGAGTATAATGATATCGTGGAACGATACGCACTATAAACGTAAGCCGCTTCTCGGCCAAGCTTTAAGACATTGTACTTGGTGTTGCCGCCTCACGGCTGTTTGTATTTGCTTGTACAACTCAGAAGTACTCTACCACAATCACCAAGGGATTGTAATTTCATATGCTATGTATGTGGTTGTTTGTATTCAATTTATGAATATCATGGTAGTTATAAACAATAGCGTCTTTTTTGAAAGAGACATAGTAGACCCACAAAAGTTATATATATGTGGGTTTTGCATAGCTCACCTGTTTGATATTTACGAAAGCGTAACTATACAATAAGCAGAGCAGGCTAAAAATAAAATAGACAGCGTCGGTAGGAAATATATAAAGGTGCTTCGTAATTTTAGAAAATCTTTTCGGCACGGCACATGGTTTGGAAAAAGTAAGTAGCGCTAATTTGTAAAATAGCAAATTTTTTTCTTACTATTCCACGTCCTCCTAGCACCAAGTTTATTAGTAGAATGTGTCGTGTTAGTATGGTTACCGTCGTGGATTGGTCGTTGTGTCGCGAGGTGATTATTTACTGGTGTATGCGCGTCAGACATGGGATAAAATTGAGGANNNTAAATTTTGAACGCGCAAGCATAATAAGGATCGCCTCGTCCAGAGGCAGTGGGTTTTCGGCGGGATCGAGAGACGTACTAATCGTATATTTCTTGTTCCTGCCGAAGATCGCACTAGCAGGAAGCTTCTGAACGTAATCAAGCAACTCATGGAGACTTGAACGACAATTATAAGCGACTGTTGGCGCGCCTTTCAGCACGACAACCGAATACAACCCAACTTCGCGATATGAAACGGACAGGTGATTTGCACTGTCGCATGACGAAACGCAATCATATGTGATGACAAACAGTACCCTGTGTTTACATATCGTGATGTTAGGTAATGTTCGGTTAGGTCTTTTTGCATTTAACGTATTTTCATACGAAAATATAACGATAACGTACATATTTTACCTCACAATTTCCCTGATCTTCATAGCCCTCCTCACTATCGTATTTGTGGTCTGTATTGATAATATGTTAATGCCCCTAGCAAATTCGTGTTCTGGGTAGTTAGTAGAGTGGAATTATACCACTTTCCGTGATTTTCTCTTTTGTTTCAGGAAAATTCGCTATTCTTTACAATTACNACGCCGAAAATAAAATAGACAGTGTCGGTAAGAAATACAGAAAGGTGCTTTGTAATTTTAGAAAATCTTTTCGGCACGGCACGTGGTTTGGATAAAGTAAATTAAGTGTAGCGCTAATTTGTAAAATAGCAAATTTTTACTAGTCCACATCCTCCTAGCATCAAGTTTATTAGTAGAATGTGTCGTATTAGTATGGTTACCGTCGTGGATTGGTCGTTGTGTCGAGAGGTGATGATTTACTGGTGTNGATATAGGGGGGGGAGGGGCTCTTTCGTTGAGATAGACGAGGCTAAATCTTGAAAGCGCAAGCATAATAAGGGTCACAAGATCGAGAGACGTACTAATCGTATATTTCATGTTTCTGCCGAAGATCGCACTAGCAGGAAGATTCTGAACGTGATCAAGCAGCAATTCATGGAGCCTTGAACGACAATTACAAGCGACTGTTGGCACGCCTTTCAGCACGACAACCGAATACAACCTAACTTCGCGATATGTAACGCACAGGTGATTTTGCACTGTCGCACGACGGAATACAATCATACGTGATGACAAACGGTACCCTGCATGTACATATCGTGATGTTAGGTAATGTTCGGCTAGGTCTTTTTGCATTTAACGTATTTACATACGAAAATATAACGATAACGTACATATTTTACCCCACAATTTCCCTGATCTTCGTAGCCCTCCTCACTATCGTATTTGTGGTTTGTACTGATAATATGTTAATGCCTCTAGTAAATTCGTGTTCTGGGTAATTAGTAGAGTGGAATTATACCACTTTCCGTGATTTTCTCTTTTGTTTCAGGAAAATTCGCTATTCTTTACAATTACNTACAATTTATTCCCACCAGGTGTCTCCCAGTGACACAGCAAAACAACGTTTGCCGGGTCAGCTAGTTTATTTATATATTTTCACTCCGTTGATCCTACATGTTCTCTCAAGAACAGCTGGGATGTCAACATGTTCCATAAGCCTGTACATTTACTCATAGCATTCACAATTAATAAATAAATAATATTATTATAAGTTTAACATAGAAAAACTACATTTCACTGTTAAAACATAAAATTATAATTATATATATATATATATATATATATATTGCAAAACGAGTTCAGGAAACATGTATTGGTATGTTATAAAATAATTTCCATATTAAAATTGTTGGTTAAAAACATGCCAATTGTAAGTTAGGTAATTTAAGTGCACTATTTGAATGTAAGCCACTTTTCCATTAAAAGAATACGTTATTACAGAGAAGCATAGACATAAGTTATTACAAATACTGAGCTATACATATTAATTGTAACAGCCAGCCGTTCCACTAAAGGAATCAAAATATTCAGTAATAGAATAAAAAGTTTGATAAAGTAAATAAACGATTTTGTGTCACGAAAGCCAAGATCTGTAAACTGGGTCGGAAGAGAGATGAATATCTTTACAGCTGAGTAGAGTGCTCCTTTCTGGTAAGTGACAAAGAAACCCGAAGGGAAATGTAGGTTTTTAGTGTATCTAGTTTTATAGTCATTAACATCATTGTTTAATTTTGAGTTTCCTAAATTACTAGATACAAAACAAAGAATTGAATAAACATATTCTGCGAAAGTATTTGAAGAACTGTCTAGAACCTGTATGAATCCCTACCATTCCTGTAGCATAGAACATAATGAAAATATTCTATAGTCTATTCACGGTTTCTTCAAATTTTTTAAATCAAACCTTTGAAAAATCGCCCCAAGAATGACGTGTTTGGATGTTTCCTAAATATGGCATATATCACAAGCGTTTTGTACTTGTGATAACCCAAAAGTACCTTATTTTTTGTTTAATTGAACTTTTATTCATATATTATTTATAAGTTATAATATCTAATTTATAATTAAAAAGAATAAAAATATGGAGAAAATAGGTGTGTGTAAGAAATATCTAATTTTTATGCTAAATATTATTAGACTCGTTGTCACTCTGGTGTGATTTTCTAGACTCGGTCAAGCTTTGTTTGCATTAGGCGTAGGAATATCCTGGGGGTATAACTTTAGCAGGGCTTCAGAAAAGTTGGAAGTAACCGTGAACGGACTATAAGTACGGTCACGTATTTTTCGCGAAAATATTTCACGACTAGTTGTACATCAAAACACTCAGTTCGTATTAACTTTCGTGGTTGAATGATATCAAATGTCACGTGTCTCGAGTGTCCGTCCACGGATCACGGACGTTCAGTCACGGTCAAATAGGAACATGTCTACTCACGTGGACGCGCCACCAAGAGCCAAAGAAAGTTGTGGTTGTGGACGCAAGCTATTGAGGAATAGCACGAGCATAAATAAATCTTTTCGCGAAAAATANCACTCTGGCTGGAGAACTCACGTACATTATGGGAAGTTATCTGTATTTTGCGTGCTTGAGGCCTGAGAACGCGGGAGAGCTAAGTTCAGCTCAGGCACGCACACTGCTTGCAGGACAGTCAACTGGCGTGCAACCTTCAAGTCGGCTACTCTCTTTCATAAGACTTTCGACAATAATCCTTCAATTTTGTAATTTCAAAGATAACGATGCGTTGTACGTCCTTTTACCANTTTCATAAGACTTTCGACAATAATCCTTCAATTTTGTAATTTCAAAGATAACGATGCGTTGTACGTCCTTTTACCATTTTAAATATTATATCCCGTAATTTTTGTACCTAGAAATAATTATGGAAAATTATGTTTCAACCATTAAATTTTTTAAAAATACACACACAGTGTAAAAAAAAGGCATTGGACGTCAGAATGTTTCTAAAGTGCTATCTGCCAGTAAGCAGACACCACAAAAAACACAATGTGCAGTTCTCGATTACTTTTTAAAAGCTTTGCGTGCTGTGTTTGATGTTTTCGGTAGACTGCATCCTTAAATGTGTGTCCACGTAAACATATTGCGAGTTTTATCGACGAATTTGTAGAGTGAGCGGCGGAGTTAGTTCAAAATGGGCGGGAAATGCACGACGGGCAGACAGAAAAACTAATGAAAGTCTTTAAATGGCGTTTAATTAAACGTGAACCAACAAACTACATCGATTTGGGAAACTCGAAACATGTAAGCAGTGTTGTCAATGGCGGGGGCATTCACGAGATAGTCGCAGTGGATTTGCTCACAGTGGCTGGCTGTTACCCCATGCGGTCCAGTAGCACACACATAATTGCTTCGTAAATTGTACAGGAAACGCACCAGCTCTGCTTTACAGCGATCGCAGTTGGGCGCTTATTAAAGCCATACTTAGAACTCACTTCTCAAACTTTCTTGTGTGTCTTTCCGCCATACGTAAAGTTGATATCGACTTGCACCCGATAGTTCCCTCGGGGCACTTCAGTTTCCCCCTGCTCTTGCATGCCGTCGCTGCTCCTTCTCCGCCTCATTTAGCCCTCACCGGCGCTGATAACCTCGCTTTTAGGCCGGGATTACGACGACCTCACGTAACACGTAAAGAGTAACACAATCACGTAGGCCGACTACACCTTGACTAGTGAGTCCCAAGGACACCTATCACGATCATTTCACGTAACGTTCATGCGATGGAAAAGTTGTCAATGTATAGCTTTTTGCGACATACGTGATACGTGACTCCGCACCACGTGATCTCGTTAGACAATCACAACAGGGCCGATGTTGTATTATCCCTAATTTTCATGGGTTTGTTTTTATTTTAGCAATGTANTCGTTAGACAATCACAACAGGGCCGATGTTGTATTATCCCTAATTTTCATGGGTTTGTTTTTATTTTAGCAATGTAGTCTGCTAACGATTTTAATTAATTTACCGCATATATAATTTTCTCCCGGAAATGTGGACGAATAAGTAATATAACTTAGGCTAGGATCATATTACGTCTTTTCATTCGTAAATATCTAGGGAGCTTAACATTGCCACAGTTCATTAACTATGTTTCCCAGAAGTGTAAAAATTCTTGCATGAAAGGCAGAATGTTTATCACTACGTTTGCAATTTTTAGTAGCCTACTTGATGAAACAAAATTTAATTTTCTCAGTAGATCAAAGTTATTACATGCGATTTATACCCATTCGCACGAAACACGCGTCTAGTTGTTTTGAAAGTTTGTATAAATCACGAAAGCCGTACTTTCGCAATATGTTTTAGCCACATCAATGTTGAGACACAAATACGCCCGTATAATTTGAATTGAAAATCAACAAAACTTTTCCGGGACACTTTTATTCAGTATGCAAATGTTAAACGCGCTTACGTAAAACATCATACATACCAATNGACGTGGAGTGATGGTCGCTCTGGCAACGACGACGAGCCGTGTTCTCATTGGTTCAGACACCGTTGCGTATGTATGAGGGGTGGAGCATGTCAGAGATAAACTACATCGCGGTGCGGCGCGCCTTTTAAGAGGAATATGTACGGACACATTTTCTGCGAAATCGTTGTTTGTGCGAATACGCGTCTATCGGTAAATAAATGTTCTGGAAATACGATTTTTTGTCAACAAATGTAAAAAAAAATTTGTTCCTATATTTTTTACTTTTATTATATTAAGTGTATACACGGAGAAACAAAAAATCGCGAAAATGGTAAAATCTCACAGTTTTAAAGCTTGCATATGCAGTTTCCTTAAGCGGTATGAGAACAGTACGGTTGTACGAACGTAGATTAATCTGCGGGCTTCCATCGCGTGTAATGAAGTCCCACTGCTACATATGTGATTTGCCAGGTACAGAATTTTGACGGAAACACTCCACGCTTGGTACGTAGGAGCGATGAGTCGCTAGGGGTGCGTGTTAAGTGTCACCCGTGTCGCTCCCTGGCTTCTCGACCTTGAACACGCAGCTATGTAGTCGCCTTGACCGGTAACACTGTGAACGATGGCCCTGAGCGACACCGCAGCACCGTGCGACGGCGTTCGTCCAGCGGGGACCCGGCAACTAAAAAACTACGGACGGTTGTCTACATACAGCGGTTTCGAAAGCTTTGCTTAGTTGCGCAATTTTCCCGTCGCGTATTTTTACGTAGACGTGCGTGGGTAGAAATTTACGCCTAACACCGTCGGTGGGGGCGAACTAGGATTTTTTGTTACGCGTTGCTTCAAACCGTGGCGAACCGGGTCAGATTTCTGGCGGGTTCGAACCCGGGATTCCCGTGAAATTATTACAGGCCGCCTCCGACCATGGCGAACTGAGATGGATTCCTTGCAGGATGGAACCAGGATTATCGTGGACTTATTAGCGCCGCCCCCCAACCAAAGCGAACCATGCTGGGTTCTCAACAAGGTGGAACCGTGGATTTTCGTGAACTCATTAGAAGCCGCCTCCCACCACAGCGAACCATGTCTAACTCCCAGACGGGAGGAGCCAGGACTTTACTGGACTTATAATGGGCCGTCTCGCATCATGGCGAACTTGGTCGGATTCCCGGCAGGGTCAAAGTAAGAGTTTCGTGAACATACTAAGAGATATCTCCCACCACAGCGAATAGGGTCCACTTCCTAGCAGGGTCGAACAAGGATTTTCATGGACTTACTAGGAGCCAGCCGTATCCCAACAAAAATAATAGGGTCCGGTAGGATTTTTGCACGTGGGTAATGTGGCGGTCGTTTCCGGTGAATTATATTTCGCACCACGGACCGAGTGATTACTGTCCACACACCAATAAAGTGACACTGTAAAAAAAAAATAAAAAAAAAATAAAGTTAATGGGTTTAAAACAAAAAAAAAAAATAACAGAATATTATCCGCCTGTAACTTAAATATTACACTTTAATTAAGATTTTAAAACCANATGAGTTTAAAACAAAAATAAACAGAATATTATCCGCCTGTAACTTAAATATTACACTTTAATTAATATTTTAAAACTACTGTTCGTATGTCGCTAGCAACATTACTGTATGTATTTCGGTCATTGTCTATGCCTACATTCTAGGCAGGAATTTTTTTTTCTTGCAGTTCAAGTTCTCAGATATATATGGATCAGGTATATGGTATCTTGATATCTACCAACGAAGAATGACGCCAAACGCACCATTTGAAATACACTCGAGGACACTGGTAGGGAAACAGGGGGAAAAAAAAAATTAAAATATAGAACATTCATGGAACCCAGCCTTGTGGTGGGGGAGAAACCCTATTCCCAGAATTTTAACGAAAACACTCTGGCTGGAGAACTCACGTACATTATGGGAAGTTATCTGTATTTTGCGTGCTTGAGGCCTGAGAACGCGGGGGGCGCTAAGTTCAGCTCAGGCACGCACATTGCTTGCAGGACAGTCAACTGGCGTGCAACCTTCAAGTCGGCTACTCTTTTTCATAAGACTTTCGACAATAATCCTTCAATTTTGTAATTTCAAAGATAACGATGCGTTGTACGTCCTTTTACCATTTTAAATATTATATCCCGTAATTTTTGTACCTAGAAATAATTATGGAAAATTATGTTTCAACCATTANAAATGTGTGTCCACGTAAACATATTGCGAGTTTTATCGACGAATTTGTAGAGTGAGCGGCAGAGTTAGTTCAAAATGGGCGGGAAATTCACGACGGGCAGACAGAAAACCTAATGAAAGTCTTTTAATAACGTTTAATTAAACGTGAACCAACAAACTACATCGATTTGGGAAACTCGAAACATGTAAGCAGTGTTGTCAATGGCGGGGGCATTCACGAGATAGTCGCAGTGGATTTGCTCACAGTGGCTGGCTGTTACCCCATGCGGTCCAGTAGCACACACATAATTGCTTCGTAAATTGTACAGGAAACGCCCCAGCTCTGCTTTACAGCGATCGCAGTTGGGCGCTTATTAAAGCCATACTTAGAACTCACTTCTCAAACTTTCTTGTGTGTCTTTCCGCCATACGTAAAGTTGATATCGACTTGCACCCGATAGTTCCCTCGGGGCACTTCAGTTTCCCCCTGCTCTTGCATGCCGTCGCTGCTCCTTCTCCGCCTCATTTAGCCCTCACCGGCGCTGATAACCTCGCTTTTAGGCCGGGATTACGACGACCTCACGTAACACGTAAAGAGTAACACAATCACGTAGGCCGACTACACCTTGACTAGTGAGTCCCAAGGACACCTATCACGATCATTTCACGTAACGTTCATGCGATGGAAAAGTTGTCAATGTATAGCTTTTTGCGACATACGTGATACGTGACTCCGCACCACGTGATCTCGTTAGACAATCACAACAGGGCCGATGTTGTATTATCCCTAATTTTCATGGGTTTGTTTTTATTTTAGCAATGTCGTCTGCTAACGATTTTAATTAATTTACCGCATACATAATTTTCTCCCGGAAATGTGGACAAATAAGCAATAGAACTTAGGCTAGGATCATATTACGTTTTTTTTTTCATTCGTAAATATCTAGGGAGCTTTACATTGGCACAGTTCATTAATTATGTTTCCCAGAAGTGTAAAAATGCTTGCATGAAAGGCAGAATGTTTAGCACTACGTTTGCAAGTTTTAGTAGCCTACTTCATGAAACAAAATTTAATTTTCTCGGTACATCAAAGTTATTGCATACGATTTATACCCATTCGCACGAAAAACACGTCTAGTTGTTTTGAAAGTTTGTATAAATCACGAAAGCCGTACTTTCGCAATCTGTTTTAGCCACATCAATGTTAAGACACTAATACGCCCGTATAATTAGAATTGAAAATCAAAAAAATTTTTCCGGGACACTTTTATTCAGTATAAAAATGTTATACGCGCTTTCGTAAAACATCATACATACCAATCGACCCCCCTCCCCACTTTTACGTGCATTTGAAAGTGTAGCGTGATATATATTACGTGTAACGTGAAGTGATCGTAATCCCAACTTCAAGCGCCGACCGCAGTTGAACACTCGCCCCACTTTCTCATACTCTCTGGCATCAGCCATAATATTTTACAACAACCAGTTGAAGGTATTTTAGATGGCGGATGGGTCAACTGTTGTTAAGTCATCACATTTCACAGGAAGTACTTATTTAAACTGCAAGTTATTGCAGTACGTTATAATTTGTAACAGTTTCGGCAATATTCTTAATTAAGTGCCTATTCCATTCTCTTAGAGCATTTGGCGGTAAATTAATTTCAGCTGTGAAAGGGGTTTAAATTTTGAAACAAGGCACAGTGTAGTTTATAACTATTATTTTAATTGTACGCGCATATGTTCGCGATTCACACTTCCTGGAAGTGGAGTTCAAAACTTTCGCGTGTTTTAATCGTATTCTTTGTTAGCTTACCAAATAAAAACGAGTATAGTCCCAAATCGAAAGAGCTAGAACGCATGTAAAAGCCCTCTTGCCGGGTAATGCAAAAGAGCGCTTTCTGCAGAAAGAGATTTTTTAAATTGAGACACGGCCATAATATTTGTTTTCGCTGACTTCGAATCACACAAATTATTTAACCTACTAATATGTCTCAACGTTAACATCACTATAGGCTATACATGGTAATGTGAACACATTTAAGGCCCCATCAAACATAATAACCAAAAGAATTATGTTTTATTGTGGCCTCATACAACTTATGAGAGCAATAGAAAGTGTACATTATGTTTATTAGTCACATGAAAATTTTTATTTTAACAACTGGCGAAAGGATACAAATAAGCTGAAAAGAACTTTTAAGCACGATCTTGAAAAGTGCTCACTTCACCATGAACAGTCTATATATAGTAGTTTAAATATTACTATTCCCGATGTAACCCATAACTATAACCATTTTATGATAATACCGGATTTAACGATACCGATATTATCTGTAATTTAGATTTTAACGATGGTATCGATATATATATATCGATTAACCGAATATATCCAGTTGCTATTACGATCAACTTTAGATATCGAACCGCCCTAATGGGTACACGAACGCGCACTCGCATTTCCGGATTAACGCAGTGGTTCCATCCCAATCCAAGGGGAGATGGAAAGGGATGAGAAGTATGAAGAGGGGAGGAAGGGACACGCTTGAGGGGATGT